>BJBW01001235.1:355262-557247 GCA_004320125.1 Scolopax mira | reverse complement strand
AAAGGTCCCTTCCAACCTAGGTGATTCTGTGAAGATAGATAGAAATATTCTCCAGGATTTGGGCTGATACATGCAGTCATTAATCCTAGATGGGTGGGTGTCAGTTTAGAGAGTCCTCATGTCCTGATGGACAGCACTCCAGAATATCACAGGTGCTTGAGTGATCTTAAGTTACTCTTCCAGTTAAAGTTGTACAAAATTATTATGGGAGACAGAAGAGTAATCAATATTTTTCTGTCCACACTTTTCTACAGATGCCAATTATTCCATGTGAGGGAAAGGTGCATTGGAGGAAAACAGGAAAATTTCAGCAGGACAAGCCGAACACCTGCTCTTGGAGGTATTTCATCAGTATTATTAGTAGTATAGATCTGTGTAATGATGATGTCCAAAAACCAACCTAAAACATGAACCACCGTGCTAATTACTTCATAACACACAGTAGAGACACACCATGCCTCAGAGAAGATACCACAGAAGATACATACAATGGGGATACTATTGGGTGGGGCAGGGTGGGAGAGAAAGCTAAGAGTTTTAATAGGCCTAGTATCTTTCTTCAATATAATAAAAAATGTGAAAGATTCCCTTGCTTTCTTTCAAGGAGATAACTGCTTCTAGCATTGTAACTCTTGGTAAAGAGGTTAAGGATTCAAAAACATGGAATAACAATATTATTTTTTTCCTTAACTGAGTGCCAGTGTTGAGATTCTTATATTTAGTCAAGCATGTGACGTGTTAACAGAAGACTCGCATTAAGTCATAGTGTTGAAAGAAACAGCTACTATTTGCAATGATGTGTGTGTGCTTTAGTTTTTTACATGCCTTAAATTTTAAGTATACAATTTTGTAGAAAACCTAGAACAGCCAGGATTTATAGTTTATACTTTCTACAAGCAATAGAGGCTAATTTCAGACATAGTTTCTTTTCAATTTAACTAAATCAATAACTCAGTAGAAATTATTCTCCCTATATATTTTTGTTCAGCCTCTTTTCCTTTAAAGGCTGAATATTGCAAGTTCCTGTGTAAGTAGGGGATGTAAGAGAGACTTCTATTATTTTATGTCTTACAAACTTAGTTGTTAGTTTCTAATTGCCTTACAGAAAAGAATTGGAGAGGTGAGTTATAGACACACCAAAGGAATTATTTAGACTGATGTAGTAATCAGTTGATAATTCCCATTGCACCTCCGGTTCCTCTTGATTTAATTTCACTTGACACTGCTAAGGAGAAGAACTGGCATTTAATAAACCAACTCTGGGAATCTTTTCTACATCTACTAAGAAAACAATATACAATGTGCTCTGCTTTGCATAAAACATTTAAATATTCCCCAAATAAGAACTTGAACCCAGGCCTTTGTTGTCAGTAAGTTAACCATTCGATCAAAAAGTCATTCTGGTGCCCCCCTGACAAATAAAGATCTATAAATTTAAACTAAGTGGCCCAACTTCAGCAAAAGAAGGTGAATCCCAGCAAAGAATGCTCAGTAGTTCAATGGCTAGGCACTGTCCTGAGAGGCAAGAAACTGCACCGAGTCTTTTTTTCAGATGCAGAGAGATCTGGATCACGATAATTAGGCATATAATCAGCTCAGTACTATGAGCACATGGCTTTTTATAGAGCTCTCCTGGGTCAAAATTTTAGGTGGCAACTGATGTAGGGTACTGAGGATTTAATTTTGTGCTTAAACATTTATTATTAATGCTGTCTATTAGAAATGTAAGTCTTTTTCTGGATTAATGCCTCTTGTCTCAATCTTTTATATGCAATATGATGTCAAATATATTTAATATTTAAAACTGAATTCACCTGCCCTTTGGTTCCTGGGTCTGTTACTGGTCTGCTTGTTGATCTTGAGCTAGCCATCCACTTTTTCAGCCACTAGAATAGATACGATGCTATTTTTCAGATTTGTCTGTTCCTGAAGGCTAAAGTACACCTACACCCTAAGACGCTGTTCATAAACTACAAACCCTTAGGGTTTTCATAAATCCTAAATTTTCTGAAAGATGTTTTGAGCATACAAAATACAACTTCACTTCAATAAACACCGAATTGCTTCTAAAAATCTGCAGAGAGCAAGCTTTTTATATCCATTCTCTTATCTGCACTATTTTAATGGCAAAGACATAGAAGATGCCAATCCCCATGCCAAACTAATTTGTCTTGAACAAAATAGAACCACATTGCTTTGGGGTGAATGTTCATTAAAATTGTTTCCATTGTACCTGCTTCTTCAGGTACCTCCTACATAATCCGACTTGGTATTTTGCAATTAAGTCAAGTTCTTTAATGCAGTAATGTTCCTTTTTCTCTCCTCCTGCCAGTCAAATCATATCACAAAAGCTTCTACACTCAGACTTGCAGTAAAGTGCTCACTTTTCTCTTAAAAAATAGACTTGACATGCTCTGTACAGTCTGTCATCAAATCATCTGTGTGGCATAATCCCCACCCTCCTATGTCATGTATTCAGCTGTCTATCACTTCTTTATGCTCATTAAAGCTTTGATGAAGTCAGTGAGCCAAAATAGAATGTGAAAAATAGATGATCCTTTGAAAGCTTTACGAAAGGATACTCAGACATGCAATCATTTAAAGCAAGGTATAGTATGTGTGGACGAAAGGAAGAGCAGGTATCACAGAAGGGCACACTATTTTTTGCTTCAGTTTCCATTAAAATAACCATCTGCACTTATGGTTATGTGTTAATGAACATAACTTTTCTGCGGCTTGGTGCCAACTTTACTGTAAGCTTTATGCAGATGAATGAACTTGAAACAACTAAAACATTGTTATTCTACTAATTCATTTAAGACTTACAGTGTAGGACAGACAAGTCTGCCCTTCTTACCAATGGAAGTAAGGCAGCAAAAGACCTTCTTGGCTTTCTTCATTAATTTATACACATATAAAATCTATTGAGTACATATATATTTTAAAATGTCTGTGTAAGTGCACCCCCTAGTTCTAGGTCTGAAATAATTGCCTATATTAAAAAAATATATAAATACAAACCCAATGTCATTAAAAAGACTGTGTTACACTATTTAAGAGGCACAGAAGGGCATATTTTTGAAAATTGTTATCTAATGTGACTAAGGCAAGTTTTATATTCCCAAGTGCTGAAGAAAAATCCCCAAATTATGAGATTTCTTAAACATTAATTAAAAATACATATGCTCCTTGATTTGAATTTATAGATGCACTTTTTTTAGATGGCTTCAGCTATCTTTCTCTGCAACCTTGAAGACTAGAAAATTTACTTCCTTGTAATCTGAGATGCATTAATTTCATCACTCCAGTAGGTATAAATATACTTGGGTTGCGAGGCTGCTAACAAAATCTTGAGAACTGGTGACACTATCACAGCCCAGTTTGCTCAGAGTGGACTAATGGACCAGCACTGGACCTCCTACAAAACCTCCACCTAATTATCTCACTTGGGTTTTGTTTTGGTATATCTCCTGCAGTTAACTTGTTAACCAGTGTTTGTTAGCTAGAGAGTGAGTTCCCAGTAGGAAGTGGTACCTTGAGACACGCAGCAATAACAGCTGCTGACCTAAATATGCTTTTCCCACAAAAAATAAATTTCACATAAATTAACATCCATCAAAATAAAAATACAGACAACCGCGTGTGATTCGAGTATAACGTACAGATTTTATAGATGAGAGCTACTTTCATCTTAATAGTAGCATTTAAGCTGATTTAGAGAATGTATGGCTACATTCATGGTTAAACCCACGTGCAGTCTTTGACTACGTGTCTTTGTTAGCAAGCAGTGCTGAAAAATAAGACCAAATACGTGTGATGCAGAGCAGTGTGCAGTAAGTGGGACTGATTGGAGATTTACCTCAGACTAAACTAAAATGCTGGAGGAGAAAATCCCTTTGTGTCTCTTGTATAAGGACTTCATCAGTCCTTATCCATAAAGATTAGAGGAGATGATCAGAGTCTTAGATGAAAAAAAAAAAGAAGAGGTTGCATTTGTTGCTTGTCCTACTGGATACCTTTAGGCAAGTAACAAGCAACAAGAGAAAAACAGTTTTGAAGATGGATGGCTGTTTCTCTGAACTTTTTGTGCAGTCAGCATCATTGCAGCACGGTTTTCATTTCTTCATTTGTTGGCATACAGATTTGACTAGGAGATGTAGACATTTATCACCTAAAAACGATGGTATACATGGGCAAGTGCATAATACAACTCAAGGGAGTGTCCTCTCACACCAGTATATTATGTTTTTTTCATCATGCATGGAGTGACTTTGAAAAATATGTGAAGTTTGATGGTCAAACTGACACATCCAAAGCTGGTAGAAAAAAAATGAGAGGGTTTGAGCTAGAAGAGAAAGGCTACAAGTATTACATGTTGGTGATGGGAGGAAGCAGTTCACATACCAGGAGGCAGTAAGGATGTGGAGGATGTGCCAGTTGGGTGGACATCTACCAAGAAGCAGGTAAAACAGACCCTGTTCAAACAAGTAGGTTTTGCTTGCTTAAGATTATATAACAGAACTATTTTGTATTGGGGTTTGCTAGCTTTTTTTTCAGTTCTCCAAGAGTGGTGCAGTAAATACCATGTGGAAATCTGTGCAGCTACACTCCTCTCAAAACCCTCTCTCTTCACTGGCAATTAGTTTAACTCTTAATTATAGAAAAAACATGCTAAGCATTGTAATGTACTCTAATACTGATTTTCAGACCAAAAAGCACCAACTTTTCACAGAAACGGGCAAATTTGATTTGGTTAGATAAATCAAATATCTTGATTTATCTAACACTAAAATATTCAGTAAATAAGAAAACTACCTTCCTCCAGCAATGGCTGCATTCCCGTGGAGAGTGCTTTGTCACTGGGTTTCTCCCACATCAATCATGTTTTGTTGCTCTGCAAAGTCGTACTGTGTACATTTTACAGCAGCCAAAATACCTAATTATTTCCTGTGTGTTATATCTTTTTTAGACAGCAGGAAGAAGACAAAAGTACCTCTTTTTATGCTGTTAATTATATACATATATGTAGACAGGAATAGGTAGTGGAGCATGAGGAAGACATCACAAATCAAAACAAAGGGATGTGTCTAGTATTCCTGTCCCTCTGCTATGAGTTTGGTATGAAAGCAAGAATTGTATACCCTGATATGCTCTCTGTGAACAATCCAGAGAAATATAGTTGATTTAGGCTGCCACGTGTTTTAACTGTGTTTTGCAGTTAAAATTGCAATCAGAGAGAGGGTTACGTACTCACAAGTCTAGGTCTACCCACTGCCTCGAAGACAGGATGAACTGTCCTTACACCATTTGTAGCACGCTTGCCTGCTGAGTACTCTCATGGCAGGGATTCCTCAACCTTCCCAGGCTATCCATGCTTCCAATGCTTTGCTATCCTTGCAAGTAAAAAGACATGTGTAGGTCAAGTCTTCTCTGTTGCAATTTAAGCCCATCAGTTTTTCTCCTGTCCTTAACAAACATGAAAATCAGGTTATTCTCTTCCTGCAGCCCCTTACATACTTAAAGATTGTTCTCATACACTTTGCCCTATTTTCACTTCCATTCAGTCACTCCTGAAAAAATATGCTCTCTAAGCCTCCAATCAGCTTCCCACAAAGGTCTTGCCTAGACTTCATACAACTGGCCCTCATGTTCCTTGATATTTGGACACTCGGCAATGGATACTGTTTTTTGCTAACACCCAACATGTGCTGAATAGAGTAGGATTCTTTTATGTGTTACACAGATTATAATCCAGCTATACATCACCTTTCAGTGTTAGCCTTGCTCACTACAATGTGACATAGGTGTCCCATAGTTCACCTGTGAGCCAGAATAATCTTCAGATCTGTTCTCTAGAAAAATGCCATTTAGTACAACTACTGAATGAAATGCCATTTCATAGCAAAATATCAAGCAATGATAAACCTCAAAAGGACCTCTCCTTGGACCTAAAAATTTGCAGCTGGAATTTTGCACACGTAGTACTTACATGTTTCTATTGATTTTTGAATGTCAGTGTTCCTGAATAAACACTTGTGCTTGACTTGCTCTAGTGGGGAGGTGTCCCTGCCCATAGCAGGGGTTTGGAGTTTGATGATCTTTAAGGTCCCTTCCAACACAAACCATTCTATGATAATATGACATTTTGCTTTACATATGTAGAATCTGTGTTAAAGCCTTTTTGAAAACCTGCATTTCAATAATGAAAATCTTGCATGGCAAGTGCCAAGCCACAAACCTGGGCTTGTGAAAGTAAGCATTTTGAATCTGAGACATAAAGAGCGAAGCTGAAACATGAGGAATGGCACAAAGGCAGAGAGAAAGAGGCAGGCAATTAGAAAAGGATAAACGGGTGCAGCTAAAACAAAGTTCTTACTGGAACAAAACCCAAATTAAGGATGCTGAAGGCTCAGAAAAGGCTCATGTGCAGCTCTTCAGTTCATCACTCTTCAGTCAGCAGTTTTCTCTTTTGGAGAGGTCTGCTCTTCCTGCTGCCAGCAGGTGCTTTGCAGATACTGCAGAGACGCACAAATCACTTCGAGCAGCTCAAGCACCAGCATTCTGACAGCAAAGGGTTGATCAGGGTGATGAATGAGGGGCTCTGCTCTTGATTGCAAATGCACTTTGCTTACAAACTATGTGCTGGTCCCATTTTGGGGAGGGGGGGGGGGGGGGGGGGGGGCATATTTGGGCCCAAATAAATTCCCCATTGACTGTCTGGTGGCTATTAGAACCATCTTGCAAATTTTTATGTTGATCTTCACTTCTGTAGTGTTATTACTTTAGTGTAATCCTAGGATCATCTAAGGAAAAAGTGTCCAGGCCAGCTCCTAGAATCCACACCTATTTTTTCATCCACTCCTAGCATTTCTGTAGGAACAGAAGACTGAAAACAAACTGTATAGAAATTGACATAGAACTTAGTATGTGGCTTCTCTTAGAGAATTTTATAGCATGAAGATTCATGAAGGTACAGGTTTACAAATGTTTAGTCATTAGAATGGTAAAAGACAAATGTATCACTGCAAATGAGGAAATTTCTGCACAGTATATCTCATGGGTGTATGCTTTTTCTCCTGTTCTAAGTCACCACCAGTTAAAGCTAAGATACAATTATGAAAAAGTGTGAGATGGTTCTTCCCTGCATTTATGACTACATTTATGGAAGAAGGACTTCAGTAGCTGATAGAAACACTTCCTCAGCAATAAAATAATTTATTTTGTTTCAGAAAACAAAAAAAAAAATTTTTTTTCTTGTGCTTGTAGAAATGATAAGCAACTAATCCAAGGATTCAAGTCTGAAGGGAACAGAGCTGTTTATTGAGCAGTGAAAGCAGCACTGGGAATTAAGTGAATAATTCTAAGACAACCCCTGATTGCAGAAGTGTTGTCATAGTGCTATATAAATGTACCATCTCTGTAAAAATACTGGATTTTTACTCTGTAAAATTTCCTCATGGACTGTCCCTTGTACTATTTCCCTCAGCCTTAGCAACACACCCTCTTATGGGACTTACCTTGGTGCATACAGCCCTCTAATTCAGTTCAGGCATTGCCAAAAGTTGGCACGCTGAAGATTAAAGTTGAAAAATGTGTTTAATTGTCAGATTTTTCAGGGCCAAGCTCTGCAGGGCCAGAGGCAGATAAGTCCCTAGCAGCTTTAGGGGATACAAGACATTAGAATTTAATTTTCCCGAAGAGATCCATCTGCAGGTAGGCTTTCTGGACTCACTGGGGTGGCCAGACTGCAGGAGCATGCTGGCAGTCTGTCTCCTGCGAGCGCTGGCTGTCAGGCATCCATCTGCCCCAGCTCTGCTCCATGCTAGCTCTGCTCCCTACATCTGCTTATGCCAACGGGTGGGTGTTGCAAGCTACAGCCTACAGACGCCCCCAGGCACCCAAAGGCAGGTGGCCATGTGTGTGAGAACACATAGTGCATGCTTAAAGCTGTCTCTGCGGTCAAAATAAAGGCCACCAAGGATAAGTGAGCTTCCATGGGTGTCACCAAATTCAGTGCAACAGGCCATAATGTGAAGACATAATGTCACAAATTTCAAGACCTGACAGTAAGTAGAATATAACTTGGCAGCTTAATGAGTCTGCCTGCATCCTAATTACAATAGTGTTTTAGCATGGTCTTTAATAACCAGGGCTTCCACTCTAGGTAATCACAGAGCATGTATTTGAAGAACAACGAGTATACTGCCAGTGTGCTCTAAAAATTGAGGATAGATGCTGAAGCTATAATATCTTTTTATTAGTCCAGTAAAGAAAGAAGAAAAACTCCTCCAGGGTTCTTTCTAGACAAAACAGAAACATTAAAACATTAAAAATCTGTGTCACAAGGTTTTATTGTATTGTCAGGTTGTAGCAGCTGTGGGCATATGAGGACACGTTGTGTTCTGCAGGGTTGTTTAAATACAGATTTTGTTTCTTGTCTCCATCTGGCTCTTCTTCCAGATCCACAATAATAATAATAGTAATAATAATTCTTATATCATAGTTAGAAAGAGAATGAACAGTCTATCCACTTGGGACATGAATAGTTGACATCAAGGAAAAGTTTATAAAGCATTTCCTGGTGTTATTACACCCACTCAAGCTCCAAGGAAAATTGTTATCAATACTTTGTACTGAACACTTATCAGTTGCCATAAGGATTTCACTGTTATGCAAAATTAGAAATAATTTAAGATCAAAAGAATCATATTACCATGTAAAATTTGTCTTTCTGATAACATTAATAAAGATAATTGACCTGCTTATGATAGATAACTGCCTCTGAAGAAGTTAAGGTCATATTTATTAAGTAGGGATAGTAAGCACACATAAGGATTAGTAGTGTAATAAGCCACATATGAGCCAGCATCATGAGAAAATCAGTAAACATGCTGTGTTCATATTCAGATTTATTTTTAATATTTCACTGTGATTAATAATATTAGAATGAAAACTCATATAATAATTTGGCCATCTTTTATTGGATCTTTCATATTTGTACAATACTTTATGATTAATAATTTTTAACAAACTGTTTTGAAATCTGAGCTGTACCTTCATCAAAGAAATTCAATTATTTCCCATTTGATCATCCCTTACCTTGGCAAAGGGAAGGAAAATTAGTTCCTCTGAAAAAAAAAAGGTTGACTTTGGTGGTGGACAGTCAGCAAATGCATCTCATAGCTTAAAAAGACAGTAGTAGAAGAAGAAAAAACAATGACAGTGTGCACCTTGAAAGGAAAACCTACTATTCTAATGAGAAGGAAGAAAAAAATTACCAAGGGATGGATGTCTTCAGAAGTTCATACCCTACCTTATCAAACTCTACACCACCACTGTAACTCCCTGATCTTACATAGCACACACAGCTGCTAGGGAGAGTGACGGTGGAAAAGGAAGATAAATGGCTGACGTGCAGATATTTATGCAATATTGAAAGGGTTTTCTGCCAGCAGCCCCTTACAAAGTATGGGACCAGGAATGGGTAGAATGCACGTGCTCTTGGGGGAAGAGGAATTTATAAGGTGCTGCCATGCAGCCAAAGGCAAAGAGAACATATGGTGCTAGGCGTAACCAGGAGTTAATAGGATAGTCACCATCTTGCTCCCAACATGATAATGCCTTTGCAGCTAAAAAATACAGATTTCGAGAGGTTCAGAAAAACGGTGCCTGTGGGGATGGTGGCACTGTGCCTGGGCGTGAGTTGCCAGAGAGTAAGCTGTGTCCGAGCCCCTAGCACCTGCACTCAGCCTTCCTCTGATGGCAGAAACCTAAACTAGACCCTGCCAGCTTGTCTGCACAGGCAAAAAGTGAAATGCTTCTTCCATCAATGGACAGGGCTTGTGAAGCACAGTCACTGGACTACAGCTGCCCACATGCAGAGTTATCTTGTCTTCCAGCAGGAAGCACAGGCTCTTGTTATTGCAGCCAAAGTGGCTCCTGAACTGGAGCTCAGCCTGTAGTGAAGCTCAGGCAGGGCTCCTGGCGCCTGATGCTGGAGATGCCTTACCTCGCTACGTAGGAATTTTCTGAAAAGGCTTCTCCAGGCATGCCATACTTTGCCACGTAAGATGCACCAGCAAACAGGAACTGCCGAGCACACTGATTTTCTTGGTTCCCAAAAGTCCTCTAACTTTCTCTGTCACCCTCTCAGTCCAAGACAGTACAGTTCACTGGGAGGGTGTAAGAACAAGACCTTTCACCAGTTTCCTGGTGTCTCCCTCCAGCCCCTTTTACCCTGTGCCCATTTTCCCCATGGATCACTCCAGATATTATCTCCTTTCCCCTCCTTTACCAAAACCTTTTGGATCTCGTTCCCATCCAACCTCACTTGGGGTTGGGGCGTTGGGTGCTCCCTCTGACCAGTCCCTGACGTCATCGCCATCTCCTACATCTGACACGTTTCGATAAAAGCATTTTCACCTTTTCTGATGCTGCTTCTCACTTTTGGAAGGCGTTCCCCACAAACAAGAACACGGCTATGCCATTCTTCCCCTTTATCTCCCTATTTAAAATTTTTCTTTGTTGAGATGCCAATAAAGCAATTAGCAACAGTTATGCTGCTGGCATGCTGGTGGCTATCAGGATGGCTGATCTGATAACATTCTTTCTCACATAATTGATCTTTTTTTCCTCCTCTATTTGCCTGGGTTCATCATGCATTGCCCGCTGTTGCAGATTTCAAGAGTAAGCGGCTGGAAACAGGAACCCCAGCTTTTTTTATATTTTATTCTGCACCTGGCACGGTCAGGTCTCTAGCCTTAATCTAACCTCCTATGCTACCCAAATACAAATTATAATATTTGGAGAATCCTCAAAGATGTGCCTAATATTGAAATAATGCATTCTCTCACAGCAGCAAAGAAATTAGCAGATCTCCTTCTCCTTTCAGATTAATTATATTATTTCTCAGGAGCTTGATAAGAGATGCTGGTAAGGTACAAAAGGAGGTACAGCCATCAATATTTAACCCACGCAACAACACTGTAAGGGAGACTTGTCACAGTACCAAACATTTCTGTGTTGTGGGAATTTAATTATGTCTTGCCTGTTTCATGGAAACTGTAACCTAGATACAGAGCCACCAAACTGATAAACATAACTCAATATTTGGCATGTTATGAACAACCATATTTCAGAGGAAATTATTTGACTTCGTTTATATAGATCATAAACCTGAAACTAAATTAGAGACACAAATTTTGACTCAGCAGAGTTCTCTGAACTGTAATAGCAAAGTCTGAGATAAGGTCTGGGTTTTTCAGACTTCCAGAGTGAAACTTCCCTTTCTTTTTATAATGTCAACCCTACCACTGTACATTTCACCCTATCATAACATTTTTAATTATAAATGTCATTTTTCCATAGATTGGACTAAGTGAAAAAGAAAAGTTCTCCAGGTTCACAGGAATTACCACAGGTTGGGAGCAAATGATAAACAGTTTTGTTCAATGGTATTATTCACATGCAGGAAAAGAACAGATTAAGACTGACTTGGGAATGTCTTCACTTTCTATATAAAAATTAAAACATGACTGCTTTGCACTTTTTTTTAAGCCACTCAAGGTATTTTCTGTTGAAGAACATCAAACTCCAATTTTCATTAGCAAATACAACTGGGAACTCTAATTGTAGAAAGTATGGTTTTCTTTTTTCCAGCATCCTTATGAGGAAAGTATCCTCAAGCCTCCCTGGCTGATGAATGAATAATGAATTTAGCTCACTATGCCTCAGCAGAGGAAAACACATCATGTGAAAATCTCAAAAATAGCACTATATTTTCAAATCAAATATAACGTTTTCCCACCTATAGATGCTGTAGATTAACATTTGAATCCCATGCTGATCTTGAGTGTTTACGAGTTCACAAGCAAAACATTAAAAACCCAATGTAAATTTATCAAACATCTAACATTCTCGTTCAGTGCCAGAGCACCACAGGAAAAAGGGACTACACTGAGAGTCAGTACTGCTTCGTTTAAAGTTCGTGATAGAATCACCAAGGAACTCACCATGTATTACCATGTTTGACACAATCTTATTTTAATTTCTAAATGCTTTTGGATTTTTGCATGCCTCTGTACAAATAAATACCACTTTATTCTTAAATACCATGATATTTAAAGGATTTAAAAATTAAACAAACTTGCTGGATCAATTTCCCAAGTTCATCTGAGCTACACTTGACACTGGGAGGAGAAAAGTGACTGTTGTCTTCATCTTCTTCCCTCTATCACATCTCTGACAGTTGCGGGAGTGTCTTTGTGAGTCTGTTGAATTCAAGGTGCTTCAGATTTCATCTGCACCATCTTTGTTTATCTCCATCAATTATACACTTATCAGGCTGACTAAGAATAATTCAAAGGAAGATTTTGTTCCACTCTATTAAGGAGCTTTCGGCACATCTGATACAAGTTATGTAGTGATAAAAGCTATATAATCATGCAATTAATTATTCTCTTTCCTTGCGTAAATGATGCATAAAGTTTTGTTACCAAGAAAAAGGGATAGTCCTCTATTCACCGAGACATTAAAATTATTAGGCACTTAGATGTGAAAATGTATACTTAATTAGGATTACTACTTGAATTTACAAAAGGCAAGCTATTCAAATAGTTGTTATCCTGTCTAACCCATCTGCTGGACTTTTCTTGTCTGATTAAGCCCAAAATAATACTATTATTAACTTTTTGTTTCTGGCCTTCGCTGTTTTATTATCTCCCTGAAAAGGTAATATGACCTGTTTAGCTTCACAATTAAATTGTAGGTATTCATTTGTCATTTCTCTCCACACTTTCACTTTATTTCACACAATAGGTCTTAAGGCTGCCAGACTCACACTTGGGAGAGATTGGCAAGTGTCTGAACGCTGGAACTTTGGAGAGGTGGTTACTCAGTGCCACCCATATGGATCCGACATGCTGGTTGTGATTGCAAGTGAGAAAACTATTCATGCCACTGCAAAGTTGTAACATAGGCTAGAAATCAATTCTTGTGCTGACAGCTACTCACCAAAATTCTCCTTCTCAATTTTAGCATTTACCTTTTTTGAGACCACATTTTAGAAGTTCTTGTGAATCCTTGTTCCAGTGCCTTACCTGAGGGGAACCTAAAATAAAAAAAAAAAGCATCTGGAAAGAGAAGTAACTAGAAGGAACTGCTCAGATTCCTGCCAAGACTACACAAGCACGCCTTATTTTCTATGCCACTGCAGTGTTTTACAGACAGCAGAATCTCATTATTTTGTACTTCATTATTCATATCTTGGGTAAGCAACATAGTCCAAGCAGAAGTTAGCAAGTTCTTCCCTCATCCTGTAAAAAAGTTAACAGCAGAAGCAAGGGATGCTATATTTCTAGTAAACTGCTAGTTTTACAGAAAGAAAATTCACTGTTTTCATTGCTTTCACTTGTCTGCAAATAATTAAAACTAAAGCTGAATTGCCAGCATTAATTAAAATGAATTCCTAGATTCCCCTGTACTTCAAGATAACTGTACTGTCACATTCCTCAAGAATGCACTTTCTTTTCAGAGGAGCAAGGGGTATAAAGCTGCCAACAAAATGTCTCTGAAGCTTTCAGTCCTCCCCTTCCATGGGGAAGCATGTCAATAGATGAGTGAAATGGAAATTGTTATATGAAAAACTGAATCATCCAGAAAGAATAAATTACTTTTTTAAAAAAATTTATCAGCATGGGATGATACTAATATGGAATCTAATCAAGTCTGTGATACAAGCAGAACTTAGGATCAACACAAATTTCTCCTTCAGGACAGACAGGACATATTTTCAGTACTTTCAGTTTAATGAATTCATTCCCTTTGTAGAGTCCAAGGTTAGTATAGTATAAACCAACTTTTCTGAGTGATAAATAAGTAGAAACAAATCCTGCATGGATTAAATATTTAATTAAAGATATTAATATTGTTCAGATATTTAATTCAGATATGTTTGCTCTTGTTAACTCATTTATAACCGATAGCAGCCTTGGTCTAGCCTAAGAATGCCAAAAACTGAAAATTAAACCGAGTAACATTATAAAAAGTGACAGATGGGAAAAGAAATGGTTTAAACACGAAGCTAAATCCCATTGCTGAAAATTAAGCACAAGGCAAGGAACAAAAAGCAATTTATTCAAAGGACTAAGTCCGGCAACTGAATGGCAAGAAACTCATAAATATCATTCTGTACAACATTAAAAATAAGAACATCTGTTTTACTATAATTATTACAAACTTCCAGGTTTCGTGCAAGTCATTCTATTTATGTATAAGTCCATCATCCCAATCAACAAAGAAACAGCACTGCACATGTGGGACGCAGCCCAAAGGTTTTGTGCAGCTTGAAATCTTGCAGGGTTTTCGCATCTTTGGAGTTTAATTGTTAATGAATATTCTGGCTGTTGTTTTTCATCCAACTTCTGTCTGTGGTCATACTTTCATATAGCAGGGTTTGTGTCAAATTTTTAGTCCTGCAACAAGTTCAGACAAAGATGGAGGTGGATAGAAGGTACTTGCTTTTTATTTGTGAAAAATACTTTATGATTTTTTTTTATGTGTTAAGGATATGTTACAGGAGCTACTCACCTCTACTTTCTCATGTGATCCTTCTGTTTACCACTATTCAGTCTCCCTGATCTGGTGCTTTCTCCCAGTGTGGACTGCGTTCAGGCAGGTTGGTAAATGGCTGAGCTGTAGCCATTCAGGAGAAAATCAGAGGTGTTCCTGAAGAGAGGAACTCCCTGCTCCATGGTGTGCCCCATCACATCTGGGAAAGGGAGCAGAAGTCACAACATGGCAGATGGCCACTACACAGATTCCTAATTCAGGTCCTCAAGAGTGAAAGCCTGACCACTGCATCCACCTGGCCCAAGTGCCCAGCTTTTCTCTTGGGATACCTGAGTGTGGTAGGGATGGGACACACCTGGGTCATGCCATGGTGTGTGGTTGAAACATGCACTCTGATCCAAGATCCCAGAAGCACTTCCAGATATCACAGAGCAGGCTTTAAGTCTGTTGGTGGTGTCTGTTCCAATGGTTTCTTGGCTGTTGTATCAAACACCAGAAAGAAACACAATGCAGCTGGTAGCTCCCAGCACTGTTTTCTCCTCCAGCATTGAGCAGACCTCCTGCACTGTGAGAATCCAGTTTGGTGAACTGTCGAAGTATAAAAGTAGACTCACCCAAAAGTCATTATTCCGGCATGGTTTATGGGTGTTTTACACTTTTCTGTCCTTGTTTTGATATAAATCAATTACAATATCCTCAATTAAAAGTGGATCATATAAGTGATTATCTTGCCTACAACTGGATAATTAGGGGAACATGAACTGAACAATCTGTAAGGAGGAAATAAAAGGAAACTGGTGATTCAGAAGGAGCCTAACCCATCACAGGCACATGTGGAATTGTCTGCTGTTCTAGCATTTAATTTGGACTTTAATTTAATTTTAACATCTTTAATATTTTAATATTTAATTTTAATGTGGAATTTGGTAGACAAAATGAAGCATTAACTAAGAACTTCCCAGACTATGATCCAAAGAATTGAGGCTAAGCAACAAGTCCATTTATGCTGTGAACTAGTCTGCCAGGGAAGGCCAGTTGCACAAGAGCAAATGTTCTCAGCATCATGCCTTGCCCTGAGGCTGGTACTTGTTCCTGGAGGCAAAGGACAGTATTAGTTTATCTAGTTATTTTAGCAAGTGTGCCAGTTTATTTTACTATTCAAGGCAATTTGATTTTGCCTGCTGACAACTTCACAGTTAATTTCAGAAAATGTGTGCTGGTAGGTGATTTGTTCTTGCATGTGACTGAATAACCTAACACTTCACATTGAAAGTGCTTGTAAATTGTTCATAGGAAATACGTTTCTTATGTCATCAGAAATAACCCTTTTTTCTCTTGCGTACTTAGGCTTCAGCTTACAGTGTTTCTTGATTGTGTCTTTTGTTTGTTGGTCTCTGTAAGACTTCACAGATGAAACTAGTCTTGCTATGAGGTGAGTCACTGTTGTCACTTCAGTTGCCAAAGAAAATTGTTTTTCTAAATAATATGAGCATTTCTTGTTATATAGCATTTTTTAGTTAGGAATAGTTAAAATCTACATCAAAACATAACAGTTTTCTGTGTTGCTTGTGTTCTCCTTATACTCAGTGTCCAACTAGTAACACTTTTAGCAATGAACATGTTCCACAGTCACAAACTCTTTGCTCACGCTGGCTGCTTCTGCTGTCTTTCCTTGTTAGGGCACTGCAAAGTGGTGTAGCAGCATGAAGTGCACTGCACCTGTCCAGATTTCCAGAGGACCTTTGTCCTTTCAAGGATTTGCATGTTTCTCTCTGAAGCTACATCTCATATTCAATATGCTTCAGGAAGCTGCTGCAAAAGCTTCTCCATTAGTGGAGACCTTGTTGCTGACTTCCTTTCATGGTGTGTGGTCTCCAGAAGATATCCAGTGTGTGTGTGCTGGTGTGTCACCCATGACATTAAATCTTTCTTGGGTTAAGCCAAATTTCTGTAACAACCAAATTGGAAGTTAGTTTAGATTCTGGACAGCATTTAAAGGGGTGTGGATGAGCAGCAACAAGAAAAAAAAACCCAACCATGTAAGAAGATGTGTAGGTACATGGTGCAGCTATGTCAGGGGTGGGTGGCAGGTGAAGGTGGTGGGAAAATAAATAATGGTGGGTGAGGGATGCATGAAAGTCCTTGCAGCTGAACAGGGTCTGTTCTTGAAAGCATTTCCATGTCTAGTAAAATATGAGGAAAAAGTACCTGTCTGTGTTATTCTGGTCCATGCATTAACCTTCTAAAATGAGTTTTTCAAAATACCATGCTTCTAAATGGGAATAAGGTGTAGCAGCATAAAAAAGCATCCTCTATGACACTGTAATGCAAAAGAATTTAACAATGTAAATAGCAGTATTGGCAGGATTAAAAAACAAACAAACAAACAAACAACTACAAGAAAACATATCCCATATATTTGCATATCTATCATAGGAAAGGTTAAAACCCTAAATACTACCAACCTTTTCTAACAAATAATTTTTATTTGCTATTCAGTGTAGTTTTTAGGGATTCTTCAAAACTGTCAGAGAGAAACAGCTAGTTCTATTGGCAAGTACCATGCAAACATACATGCAATACAAACTGTGAAAACAGATAATCCAATTGACATCTACTTCCCATTTTCAACAAGTACCCAGATTGGTAAATTCCACAAAGGCCAAGGAGGCAGATAATGTTTAAGATTATATCGATTCTGTGTGTGCACAGATTTTCCTCTTTTGTCCCAACAGATTTCCTACAAATCTCAATTTTAAAACATTTCTGTTAATGAATCATATGCTAAAATTCCCTATTGGTCTCACAGCTATGAAGTAGCAAATCCAGTCTGGCACAGTGAATCATTATATTTAGTGTCTGCAGAGAAAACTCCCAAAAAGAGAGAGATAAAATTCATAATCACAGTCACAGAACTAAAACTCCTGACATTTCCCCCTTCCACTTCTCCAACCGCACCAAGTGCAAAATGATTTAAGGTCAAGTCCTCAAAGGCAAAGCAGTGTATGCTCAGTGTAGTGTGAAAACCACCAGCCTGATTATCACAGAACCTGTTTAATGCAAAAAATTGAAAAATGTCATTAAGCCTGTTTTTACCAGAGAAAAAGCAACTAATTCTAAGGAGGTTCAGGGCTGAATGGTGCTGTTATAAAGATAACATTTTCCTCAACAGAATCCATGTCTCTCTGGATCAGTTCATTTCCCCCTTATGTGCTACTTCAAACCTCTTGTCTTTCACCTTCAAATATTACTATTACTTTTCAGCCAACTAGAAATTAATTTCAGACTACCTATTGCAGCCAGTAAATATATTTTTAAAAAATATTTGCCAGTAAAAGTCTCAAAAATGTGACAGCCATCTGTATGCTGAAGGTTTACAAAGGAACCACTTTTGCTAATTTATTTTTACTGCATTGTTAGCTGAGATGTTTTTAGTGGAATTTTTCCTTCTGTGAACCCTGTGCCCTCTCTTCTTTTGTGTTTCATGGGGTCTGAGTGGATGTGAAGAAACTCTGCAGCCCCTGGGTGAGTGATTACGTGCTCTACTAGTACCTGTGAAGGAAGCAATCAAATATGTCCACCGGCATCCCTAGAGAGACTCTTACAGAAGTCATTGATTTCTTTACACCAGTAGTGAGTAGTGTTTTGGGAAGAGAAATAAATTCATCAGCTTTGTGACTCAGGAGTGAAAAATGCGTTATTAAGAGCTTGGTCCATGCTTGAGATTTATGCTAATTTTTTTTTCCCACTCTGCATTTTCTGAAACTTCAGCACTTGCAAACAGAATTCTGTGGCCCTCCTGGTCTGATGTGAATTATTCATAATTGGCTGGAGAGCTGCAGAGAAAAGCCTGAGCATTTTTGCACCTTTGTCTCTGCCAAGAGCTCAGGAGAAGTGCTCTGGCTCCGGCATTTCCTGGCACAAGATGACAACCATCTCCCTGCTCCACCACGAGTTTGAGATGCTCTGGAATGACTGAGCTGTATCCTTCCCCAGTCTGCTGGCTTGCCATCTTACACACATCAACATTCAGATACCCATCCGCTCTGCCAGGATGGCCCCTGCTGTCTTCGAGATGACACGCTCCAGCTTAGGACTTTCATTTACATGCTCAAGAGCCATACACCGTTTCAGACCTGACTTATGCAAGTAAATGTGGGAATGCTGAAGCGTGGGCCCCTGAAAACCCAAAATATCCATACTACTCGGTGAAGGCCCCAGGCTGTTTCAAAGGACCTGCTTCTTCAAGCCCTTTTGTCTCTCTTGCTATGGTCCACATCCAATGGTAAGAATCAGCAGCAATAATATCCTCATTTCAGTCACTGTACAGGGATAACAGGCCTTGTTCACAAATTATTTTTGCACCAAAATATGAGATAATTGGACTAAAGAAGCAGTGTAATTGAAACAAAAAACAAAAGAAACAAAAAAAAAAAGAAAAAGTGGTGTGATGCTTACACTATTAAATAACTCCATATGATTTGGAGATAATCCATTATTTCTAGAATGTCTTTTCAAAGGGAATAGATGAAATGACACATACAGAAGTTTATTTTTGCTTATAAGATCAGTGAACTCTGGGATTTTTCTCTGGTTCTTAGCTTTATAATTGAGAATTCAGGATACTTCAATAAAACATGATATAATATCTAGGTAAATAGTGATTTTACTATAAAGATGAACCTGAAACTTTTTCTACTGCACATATCACTGTTGTTCAGCATCCGGAATCTATCTTTTCTGTGGAGAGGTCAGAGAGTCAGGCTCATTTGTAAAACAATCCTGGGCAAAACAGGAATCTCAGAGGTTTAATTAATTCACTTTCCTTAACTTAACTGGGAGCTGGACCAAGCCCCATCCTAGATGAGAGGTGGAAGCAGACCCTCCTTGCATGCTTGTGCCTCCAGAAGAACCCTGGAGCAACCTTCTTAATACAACAGGTTCAATAATTGGATCATCACAGCAGTGACCTGAGCCCAGAGACATCCTAGATGTAGCTGGAGATACTTTTGCAATATGTTACTGCCTGTTGTGCAAAGTGCCTGTAGGGGTTTGTCTTTCAGTAGATGTTGTTTAGGTTCATACAGTAATATTAATTAAATGTTCTGCAGATTTTAAAAGGGCCAACATTTTCCTTGTTGTTCTGTCTTGCTTTCACAAGATTAATTACTGGCTACCTGTTTGAGTGTACATGCTAATGTGTTGGGTGTTGGGCTGGCAGCAGTGTATGAGAGAAGCCTACCTCAATGGGCCAAACAAACACTTTCCCAGACTGTAGCATGCAAAATGGAAGTAAATTGCATCTACAGCAAACATGCCTTCTGACTTCATCTTCCAAACTGAAGAACAGTTTCAAACTGAAGAATTTTGCTTGCTTTCTTTTCCTGTGTCAGGCTGCCACTTTAGGAAAGGTGGCCTGCGCTGACTCAACCCAGTCTGAAAACCTTGTAGCTGTGTCACTGCAGCACCGTCTCGGTGAGGAACAACTGCTGGAAACCTGGAAGGGACCTGGAAGTCCTGGTGGACAACAAGTTGACCATGAGCCAGCAACATGCCCTTGTATCCAAGAAGGCCAATGGTATTCTTGGGTGCATTAAAAAGAGGGTGGCCAGCAGGTTGAGGGAGGTCATCCTCTACTGTGCACTGATGAAGCCACATCTGGAGTAGTGTGTCAAATTCTGGGTCCCTCGGTTCAAGAAGAACAGGGAACTACTACAGAAAAGTCCAGTGGAGGGCTACGAAGATGATAAAGGGAATGGAGCATCTTGCTTATGAGGAAAGGCTGAGAGACCTGGGTCTGTTTAGCCTGCAGGAGAGAAGACTGAGAGGGGACCTCATCAATGCTTACAAATATCTGAAGTACAGGTGTCAAGAGGGTGTGGCCAGACTCTTTTCAGCTGGTGATAGGACAAGGAACAACGGGCACAAACTGGAGCACAGGAAACTCTATCTGAACATAAGGAGAAACTTCTTTACTTTGAGGGTGACAGAGCAGTGGAACAGGCTGCCCAGAGAGGCTGTGGAGTCTCCTTCTCTGGAGACGTTCAAAACCTGCCTGGACATGTTGCTGCCTAGCCTGCTCCAGGTGAACCTGCTTTGGCAGGGGGGTTGGACTAGATGGTCTCCAAAGGTCCCTCCCAACCCTTACCATTCTCTGATTCTCTGTGGTTCTGTAACAGACAATATAACAGATAATTTCCATCTCACTGCCCTGCTGCAGTTTCCAGGGCTGTCAGGCATTGGCCAGGCAAGATGGGTGCCTGATGGCAGCTGTGGGTGTTCATGGAAATCGCCTCAAAGGCCTATAGCAGAAGAGGCTGCAGAGGCTCTGGTTTCTCCTTTCCTGCTCAGTTCCTGGCTTCTTCGTCTGACACAGGAGATGAGTGCAGCAAGGGCTGTAAAATGGCTTCTACATAAACCAGTTTACCTAACAGCATAGTGTCACTAATAATATCTAGAACATGCATGTATGATTTTTGAGGAAGAAATAAGAAAAAACACCACATACAGGCGCTATTAAAAAAAAAAAAAAAAAAAAAGAAAAAAAAAAAGTGGTAAAGCTGTTACTAACAAAGTTTTGTATCAATCTGTACATCTAGGCCTCTGGGTCCTGAAAAGAATGAAAGGTGAAATGACAGGCCAAAGTTATTGTTATGTCTTATGGCCTGTCTGTTTTCTTATTTAAAAATAATAGCAATAATTTGGAATTCCTTAGAAAACACTGTATTTAGAAAACTTCTTTATTTTGTGTCATTTGGATATTTTCATTCTCTTATCAATGAGTCTTACATATTAATTTTTTACCATATCTATCTCTATTTTTTACCACTACTACCTCTTGTAATTTTTTTGCTTTATTGTTGCTCTTCATTCTCTCTTTGAAAGTAAGTATTTATTTTCTGCCTGTCTCTTTCCTTTGTACTTTTATAGGAAAAAATCTGTGGTCGAAACACAAGCAATAGTTAAGCCATTTATAGGCAAAGTGGAAAGACTGCCTAGAAACACTCTTAAAATTCTTATTTTTTAACTGAAAGGCTGATCTTCATCAAACAATCTGAAATACTGACTCAGAAGTAGGTGATTCACCTCATAAACATTTTAATTTTATTTTTATTTCTCAAAAAATGAGACATTTCTACACATCTGTGGTCCAAAGGGAAGGTGTTCTGAAGACATCCTATCCAACCCCTAAGATTGTCTGTTTCACTGTGACTGACACTGTCATTAAGTCATCATATTGTGTCTTAGTAAAGGGAGAGCACTGAACTTCAAAAGAGATATATTAGATCTTTTTATGAAGTAATAATTTTTGTTAGAGCAAAAGTTCAAATATGTCTGTATTCAACAGAGGCTGCTGGCCATATACAGTATCCACATTCAACAATTTTAGTCAGAAAACAAGCTTCTGTTAGTGAACCTGCACCAAAAATGTTTAATTGTCATCCTACCACCCATATTTTGCATTATTCCACATAAGAATTTTGCAAGGAGCAGGCTTTGCTTTCAACTAGCGCTGACATTTGTACAATGTATGTGTGTTACCTGTCATTTCCATTTGCAAGACCACAGTGGAGACTGGAGATAAAATTCTAAGCCTCTGACATGAAGTTCTATTACAAAAATCCAGAGACGCTGAAGTTCTATTTGTTACAAAGATTATTTCAGAGAATAGAGCAGATATTTTACTTTATCAAAACTTGGCAGAAATAAAAGAAAACGTAAAATTATGCAATCTAATAGACAATTAAAAAACTGACCTAATAGTCCCGATTCTTTCATAGTGTCACTAGCTTCACCTACTTCTGAGAGCCTGTGGATGCCATAAATGCTTCATAGGTATTGATAATTTCCTTCAGAATTACACAGTAATCACAGTGTCTTTTTATTGCTTCAAAGATTTTTATCTGAATACTACTAATTCTTGTATAATGATTTTTTTATTGACAAAGAGTTTGTCTAAGTAAGAAACAACACCATGTGTTAATAGATAATTGGACTATGCAACTGCTGATTACAGTACTGCATTGATTAAACTAACTCCTTTACTTTCTTAGTAAGAGTTTGTATCTAGAATCCTGGCCCTTTACATTGTTTTTTCTTATATTTTTTTTAAAAGTTACTAAACCCTATATATGTACATATGTATTTCTACCCATAACAGTTCAGTGATTAAAATTGCCACAATTAATAGACAGTCACAATGATGTCCCACACAAAAGAAAAAAGCATCAGTTATACATCATAAAAGCAGTCACTTCAAAAGACTTATGGCAATCAAAGGACAGATCAACCACAGACCAAATTAAGCCCCTAGAAATTATTAACCCCGTGAATCACTGACATTAGGTATCCCTACTGTGGTCGTGGGACAAGACAGACAAGCCAGAACAAAAGATATTGCATTCCTGATGGTGGCAGAGGGATGTTAATGATACATCACTCTCTCCACAGGACTCACTGGAGGTGGATCTCCATGGTCCATGTGGAGCCATCAGAGTGTCCCCATGATAACACAGACTTGGTAGGCACTTTCTGAACACTGCAGGAGGAGAGTGTGCAAATGGGAAAAAGAGAACCAAGGAAGGCAGAAGAGACAGTTTCAAGACTTTTTGTCCTGGAACAAAATCTAGACATTTGAAACATCTCATAAATATCAACACCCCACTCCCCCAAGGAAAAAAAAAAAAAAAGCAGACAGCAACAACTGGCTCAACACTGGTCTTTCTAGAAGCAGCTTAATTAGAGCTTTGGTTACTAACATTAATAGCAACACTGCCAGAATCAATCATTGATAGTTTCTTTCCTATTTTACATAGAGAATAAGCTCTCTAGCATGAACCACAGCCAGAGCCTGTTGCTAAAATCAATCTTCCCAGTTAAAAAAAAAGTGAAGTCAGGTGCAAGAAGAAAAAAACAAAATGCTCTCTATACCCTTGTGTTTTCCCGGTGGAGAAACTCTTTACTCGAGTGACAAGCAATTTCTGGCCAAGGACTTTTACTGAGAGCCAGTACTTTTATTGATTGCTGGAAGCCCCCATGTGAAGACGAACAAAAGATCTAGTAGCAGAGCCCTCAATACGTAGCCTATGGAACTATTTGGATGCTTTTAAATCTAGTAAAGGCTTTTTGAAAGTGTTTACCAGGGTATTTGGCTGCCTCTAGTGCCGTGGGACCATGCTTAGCCGTGGTGGCACTGACTGCCCCTGCCTGGCTTGCCCTGTGGCTGCCCTCACCTCCCGGCTCGCCTTTCCCTGGGGAGCAGCCTGGCTCTTGCTGCTCCCCAACAGCATTATGTATGAGATGATTTTAAAACATCCTTTTAAATGTCAAAGCACTTTCCCCAGCTGAACATGTTACATGGTAATGCATTATTTCTTGGCCCTTGGTTCAAGGCCAGGCAGGACATTCTATGGTCAGTGTGGGAAAAGGAGCAAGAATTTTTCCTGCTTTTTTCCTGCTCTGCTTTGCTCTGAAAGCAGAGCAATTACTGTCAATGCACCAGAGAAGACTTTCCAGCTGTGGAAAGTCCCACAGGAGAAATTTTGAGGAATAAAATGCCTCTAGAGTATTCTGTTAAGGGGTTACTCTCTGCTCACTGCACTGCCAGGGAAGATAATTGACCCTTCGTGGAAGAGTCCTGCAGCAATCAACTCCAGATGTGGCAGCTAGAAGGACATGGTAACTTCTGCAACATTCACATGCTATCAAATAACTGACCTTCAGGAATCTCACCTGTCCCCATATCTCCAGTGGAAACATTATACCAGGCCTGGCCATACTTATCTCAAGGAGGTCCAAATGTGGGAGGAAAAAAAGCATGATGCTAAAATGGTGAAAAAAGTCCTGAAGGTGTTTCTGAGAAATCCATTAAGTGCTCAAGACATGTTAGGCTTCTGACAGTGGCTATCTACATCCAGATGAAACAGAAATTCAACTGCTAAAATATCAGGATTATGTGATTTATAAAATGTTTTCTAGGATCTTCCAACCTTGTGCTCGTTATTGATTCACTGCCATTTTCTGGCCAAAGAGCAGTGCTCAGAGCAACTTTCAATGTGTTTCTCTGAGGGCTTCTTACTATGGGACCATGACAACTCTTAATTAAGAGGTTTTCAGTGAGTTTTGCCCAAAGCTACTCTCAAAGTATCTCAGCACTGCTCTCTATAATGGCTAGAAGTATTGAGAGGTTTTTTCATGCATATATAGATATATTTACAGATACATAAATATCCAAACTTCTAGTGCTTGTAGATTTGAAATAGACTGCAAAGCCTTGTGATAATATTAGACAGATGCAATTTGTCACCCAGCTCTTCACCCTGTACCTGCACTCAGTTTCCTAACCCATCTGCCAGGGACACCATTAAGTATTTCAAACCATTCAGCAAACTCTAGCAGCTCCCTTCCCTTCCAAAAAGCCAATTTGGCAGAATCATGTTTTCTCCTTCTTCTCCAACTGTGTAATTCACACACACACGCGCGGACTTGCCTTCCCTGGTGTGAAGGCTGGATTCAGTCCAGAAGCAACAGGACCGGGAACAGTTACTGATCAAAGTGCAATTTTTCTCCCAATTTTTCATGCCCCGTAAGCCCATGCTGAGACTATGTGTCCTGTTATTTAGTAAAGGATGGCACTAGAGCAATACCAGCAAGAGGAGAGGAAAGGCAGAGGAGAGTTATGGTGCAACTAGGACTGATGTGATGAAGAGGCCCAGTTTCCACCTTCCCTTTTTTGCTCCAGACACAACCTCAAAACCTCCAAGGCAGCAGGAAAAGTGAAGTCCAGCAGTAATTTGCAAGAGAAATACAATTAGTGCATTTAGGGCCTTCCACTAAATAATCCCTTTTGCTCTATCACAATAGGGCCTTCTCCGATCTCTGTTGAGAGGGACTCTAAACTCCACAGGGGACAGGCTGAAAACTACCACAGAATGTCACGCAATGGCTGTTTTTCTGCACAGAAGCTCTGTTGGAGTAGCATTCCTTTGGAGTAAAAGGGGTACACAGCTGCCACCCTTTTAACCTTTCAGAAAGGCTATGGAGAAGGAAGGGGTTCCAGTAGGACATCCAAGCACTTTTCTGCACCCCAGGGACATTGAGGATATTTTCTGTTGTTGATTTTTTTTGTTGGTTTTTTTTTTCCCAAACTAAATTGTGAATTATTTTTAACTCCTTTATTTTGAGCTGGCAGTTTGATCACAGTTTACCTAACTTCGCCATCTAGTGCCAGAGTCATCACCACTTGCTAACAGCAACAAAAGCCTAGAGAGACCCTGGAGGGCAAGACATTTAACAAAGGGAATATTACATTACATTTGTGTTGTCTTGCACAACAATCCTGCCCATCAAATCCGTGTTGTCCTAAGGTAAGTTTGTTCTTGGGTTCACTGGGATAACTCCACAGTTACTTCACTCACTTTATTGGAATACTTGTTCTAGAGGCAGTATCAATTTTGGACAATTAAAATAATTGAATGTCATGTCTAGTGCAAAGAAAGTTTGAAACTTTCTATAGGAATTCAGAATGTTTTAAGGTCATGTTTCAAGAAGTGACAATGTTCTTGCAAAGTGGTTGATGATAATGGCCTTCTTCATACCTCAGATACCAAAGATGATACTATTTTTTTTGTGTTGATAATCCCTTTTTACAGAGACATTAGAAGAATTGTGGAAGAAACTGTCTGAATATGTTAATTTGCAGATACTGTCATTACAAATACCATTTCAACTGTTCCTTGTAGGACATATTAACTTCTCCTGAAACTTGTGTCTGAGTCCGAGTTTTCTCCAGCAGGACTGTAGGTTTTCTACATGGCTTTTTGAATGATCAGTTTAGCTTATAAGAACTTTCAAAGTAAGATCTATTAAATCAGCTGTGTGAGAACTGATTTTTCATAGCTACCTACCACCTCTTCCTCTGCTGAAATACTGAAATAGATGCACTTTAGAAGAGAAAAACAGATTACAAATTCCAGCAGAAAGAACATGAAAGCAGGAGACAAGCTGTCCTCAGACACAGGATTCCAATGCTGATTGGCACAAAATCTCAGTATTTAGTATATTTACTAAAGTTTTGTGTTTACTTAAATTTATATTTATATTTATTTAAACCGTAGTATTTTAAAACTGTATATTTATTTAATCCTTATTATTTAGTATATTTACTTTAGTAAAAAAATTAGTATAAGGCACAAATCCCTAGTATTTCTGAGCTGCAATGGAAACAATTCCACTTTGTGACATATTTTCCATCACAACTAAAGTAAAACTTGTGAGTGACCATGTAGTCACTTCCTGCAACCCAATGCCAACATCCCTGCAAGAGCAAGTTAACCCTCTCACTGGTTTCATGTTGTGAATCTGTTACCTGGAAAGGCTCAGTCATTTGACTAAATGACAGCTAGCAATAAAACCTTAAGGGAAAAGAACATGAACTCCCCACAAAACTGTTTGAGTAAAGACTGACAATGGTGACTACATGAATCACCCATTCTTACCTTAGGTAAATTTGAGATTTAGAAGATGAAGAAGGAGAGAAAAAGAGTAAGGAGCAGGTCGCACACCTTGCACGCACTGCTGGGCACGGGAGCGTACTCGAGTAGTTACCAGGGAACCACGTTTTAGCTTGGTTTATGGTAACTGCTGATGTAAGCAAGCCATAAGATTAATAGATCTGGAGTTAAAAAAATGAAAATTATTTACAACTTAATAGGAGACAAACAAAGAGTCCTGAGCTTTGCCTATACCTTGGACTAGGACTCTAAAGCCCTTTGCTTTCTTACAGAATATGGTATCAAAAGGGTTTCTGTAAGACAAGAAATTCATAAGAGTTAACTCCTGTGAACCCAAAAAATGCTTGAAATAAAATTCTCTTCCCAAAGATGGAGACCACTTGTCAACAGAAGTACTAATTAATGACCTGTTTCAATCAAATATTTAAGCCATTCTTGCCTAAACTTCATAAAGACAGAAAAAGAATAATTTTAAAAGCTCTATGTGTTTCTTGGCAAGAGATTATTTGGTTTGGCAGAGTGAAATGCATTTTCATAAAACCTCTGATGGAGCTTAGCAGGAAGGTAATACATGCAGAAGTCATTTGACTTGGCAGTATGAACTAAACGGTTGCAGAGTGATGAATGATAGCACTACATTTATTTTCATATTTACATAGCAGTTATATTATTTATATAGCACCTTTTTAAAAAAATATCACTTTAAGATTTTCTGCAACAGAATCCTAGGAACTTACTTACAGTACTCTTGGAAAGACAGTCCAGTGCTGTCTTTCCAAACTGTTCAAGGGTGACTCACACCTGAGAGGAGCCAGGCTTCCCCTGGGCTGTAAGGTACGTTTTGCTTTTTAGTGCCATGAAATTCTGGGAGGCCACAGGGAACATAGGTATGTTTTCTCTGTATTTCCTTCTCCTAACTCTTGAATGAGTAAGTTGTAAATAGTCTTCCAAATGCTACAAACACGATAGTCCACTGCACTTACCATGGTAAGTGATACAGTAATTGAATGGTGTGGTGTGGCAATGAACACATGATCATGGCTGTGAACACTGTGATCAGAGGCACAGCTATACACACAGCCAAAGTAGGAAATCTTTGAAAACGGTTCATTAGTTTATTAATACAGACTCCAAATAAGTCACCTTCAGGTATTGGAATATAAATATTTATGGAAATCATAAGGCTTAATGATCTCCCACATTTATCAGTAACTCATTCCAAGAGAGCAGGACTCCAGAAGAAATCAAACCTTTCATTACAGCAGGAGACTCAACAGTAGAGGCTCCTTAGATCTCCCCCAATGAAGTACCTTAATGAATAGGTATCACACATTAAGAGGGCAGACAACAGCCCAAACTATATGCCATCTCAGTCTTTCAGGTTTTGTAAGTCGTGACTGGAGATGTTTATTATAGCGGCCTTTCAATATCTGAAGGGAGCCTACAGGAGAGTCAGAGAGGGACTCTTTGTCAGGAAGTGTGGTGACAGGACCTGGAAGAGGGGAGATTTAGATACTAGAAAGAAATTCTTTCCTGTGAGAGTGGTGAGGCACTGGAACAGGTTGTCCAGGGAGGAAGCTGTGGATGCCCCATCCCTGGAGGGGCTCAAGGCCAGGCCGGATGGGGCTTTGAGCAACCTGTCTAGTGGGAGGTGTCCCTGCCCATGGCAGGGGGTTGGAATTAGATGATCTTTAAGGTCCCTTCCAACCCAAATCATTCTATGACTCTATGACTCTATGTGCACGCAACCTCTGTGCAAGCTGTTGTTGAGAACTGCACCAATGAGAGATGCACGCTGAGTAGATAAGAAGAAAAGATACTACAGATTAAAAAAGAAAAACAAAACAAAACAGAAATTAAAAATGCCTCTCATCTGACTTTAGGAATTTACTTATTAGCTCAGCAATGAAAAACCAAAACCCATAAGCCTCTCCACAGGCTTTACCAGGGGCTGCAAGAGAATCTGCTCTGGTTCCTGGAGCCCCTCCTCCTACTCCTTCCCCACTGATCTTTGTGTCTGCAGAGCTGCTTCTCTTATATATTCTCACTTCTCTCTTCAGCTGCTGTTGTGCAACACCTTTTTCCCCTTCTTAAATATGTTCTCACAGAGATGCAACCACTGTTGCTGATGGGCTCGGCCTTGGCCGGTCTGGCAGCTCGGTCTTGGAGCTGTCTGGCATTGGCTCTATCAGACATGGGGGAAGCTTCAAGCAGCTTTTTACAGAAGCCATCCCTGTAGCCCCCCTGAGACAAAATAATAAACTTTATATCTAAAACATTGTCACCCAGCTTGTGAAAACTAGTCTAGCTTGGGACGAAATGCCAATTTTCTATAAACATGTTAGTTAAAATATTTTAAATTTCAATTTTTTCACACTATATGTCAAAGAAGATGGTGATGCTTTCTCCCTCAGAGAAACCAAAATATAGTTTGTGTATTATTTAAATTAATAACAAATTGCATAACTAGTAGAAACTGTATTACATTACAGTTTGGGAAGAAAGCAGGAAATATTGAAACCTCAGGGGAAATGCAGATAGTGGAATGTAATTAGTCATATTAGTTTCTGGCCAAAAGATTAGATTTTATACCTATACACTTATTAAAAGTTTTACTAAGTGATAGCAACTGGCAAAGACTTTCTAATCATATCCAAAACGTAGTAACAAAGACACTTGGCTGTTGCATGACGTTTTATACTGGGCACTGCATTTTCTAAAGTGCTGAGGAGACTTTGGGATGTGTCTCAAGTCGGATCCATTCTTGAGACACTCTATTCTCCAGCAGTAGTCTGACTGATTTATGATATCTGATGTGGTTAACTCACGGCAAGGAAACAGGCAAATTGTCCTAAAAAAATAAGGGAATAAGTTTCAAAACGGACTTGTGAGGAAGATGCACAACACTCTAGAACTGGCCCCTGTTTATACTCAGTGCTGCTCATTGCTTCTCCAAGAACTCCATTCCAACTGAGTGTAACGAATCACCAGAAAAGTAAACCTGGCAGGTTATTGAAAGATAGTGTTTAGATATCACCTACTAGTGATGGTACCAAAGCGCAGCCTTGGCTCTTCCTTAGACCTCTTCTCCTGAAGGGAAGCCTTCACCTGTGCCTTGGCAGACCACAGTGGCCAAAACATGTTCATGGTTCAGCTGCATAAGGCAGGAGGAATTTTTCACCTTGTGTTAGAAGGTCCCTCAGACCTACTCAGGTAGTAGATTAAGACCTAGTCTTAAGCAAATGTTTTCTTCTGGAACAGGTACTGGAAAGACACACACACTGTATGAGAGCTGGTAGGTGTGTCCTGCACAACAAAAGACCCATATGTTTTTCTTCATCTGAAGACCACAGGTCCCCTTACTTGCTGTGTCTTCATTAGTCCTGAATGGTACTACTTTAGGACTTTTTTTTTTGAAACATAGCTGCTGATACATCTTACCAGCTTCATTTTTCTTTCTATATTTGCAGTTAATACTTTTACAAACTTTTTTTTAAACTAAAATAAAGTTACTGAACACAAAGGCAACTTGTATAAGAGATATAATTGCTATTTTTAGCTATACTATGAAGAAGTATACACTATCAGTGGTGTTGTGAATATTAAAAATATATATATGATTGTCTCTATTGGAAAGAAATCAGGTGCAAGCATATTAATAGTATTTTAAGTATCACAGGGCAAAACATCAAAACGTGTATGACCAGTTTAGGGATTCAGACAGCGATGCATTGTCTTGCCTTTTTTTTTTTCAGAAATACAACTTTAAAAAAACAGTCTTAATAAATGCAAAATAACAATTGTCCTACCAGAAATGCTTGAAAAGCTATTGTATAGAATAATCAGATTGCCTTTATCTATTTGAAGAAAGTAAAATTCCCCCCATATGAACAGAAGCTTAGGGATTTTTCTTAGTCAGTATTAGAATTTCCAAACAAATTACCCAGAGTAGCTATCCCTGCTCAATAACTCTCTAGCTTTTCCATAAACTTGGATCAAAAACCACAGTTAATAGTCACCATTTCCCCAACTCATAGCTCTGGGCAGCAGTACTAAAATGTACTAATTTGAGCTAACTCTGCTACAGTATTTCAAGAAGAGAGGTTATTTTTTTCCCCCTCCTTTGGCAGGTTATTTTAAGGTGTCAATTCAAATTTTTGGCACTGGCGTCAAATCTCTCAGCAGAAAAGCTGTTCCTATTCTCTGCAGGGCTCTTAAACGTAGAAGCAATACACTTCATTCTCCTCTAACTGTAGTTTTCCACTGTCCTATTATTATAATTTTCCACCATGCTCTTGACAGCCTTGTTGGTTCTGCCTTTCCAGAAGAAAGGGTCTAGTTATCTGTTTTGTCTTGAAGATGGTAGCCTTTGATACACACCACTTGTTTTGGAGCAGAAAGGAGAGGAGCAGTAGCCATGGCTGTACTGTGAACATATACACAGCTCACAGCTCTATATTCATGGAAAGAATAAACATAATAACAGTAGTCGTAATAATAATGACAATGATGTGTGCACTGACGTTTTACAATGCAGGAAATTTTTTAGACCAATCTTAACTCTAAGCATCTCCACCTGACACTCAGGAGAAACCCCAACCTGTTCCAGGCTGTTTATACCCATACTGAGCCTGATGAGAGTTTGCCTGAGCAATTAGTCTAGACCCTCATTTAGTGGGCAGCTGATCTGGAGGTTCTGCAATAGTAAAAGCCTGTTAGCCCACCTTGAAAATCAGCTGTCATTGGAAACAGCTGCATGGAGAGGCCAATGGGCAACAGGTCCACAGAAACGGGCTTGCAATGTTAATGGAGGATGGGAGTACTCAATTTTAACTTGCATTTACAGCGTGGCACCACTGGCTTGAAGTCAATCAGCTCCCTAACTCTTAAGGTCTTGAAGTAACCATGCAAAATTGCAGCGTATTTAATAAGACTGCTGAGAGAAGTAATGCCATCTAAACCTTTCAACAAGTTCATCTGGTCTTCTTTTCTCGCTCTTCTTTCCATTTTAAAAAGATTTATGACAAACAGAGGATGATACTCTTTTGCCTACTGAGGGATCCTACGTATTGAAGCTGCAACTCAATTATCTGTGAAGCTTTTCAGAAATCTTCAGCACGGCAGCAAAATTTAGTGTGGATTAGCTTCCAGCTGGGAAAATAATAGATGGAAGTTTTGTTACTTTACATATGGGAGAACAAATACATGGATATATTTACATAAAATGGTAGTGATTTCTTTTCTCTGTATAAATAATTGCTGATCACATGATGTATGGGAAGGAGCTAATGATTTTGCAACTCTGCTCTGTGCCTACATGACTATATACCTAATCTTTTGGCCTTGTCCATGTATCCAGCCTTACTCCTTCAACCTTGAACCCTTTCTATTTGCTGAGAACCAGAACTAGAAGAGCAGAGAAGTGACTGCAGTGAGCATTTCAGTTGAAATCTCATTTCTAAGTTGCTGCCATATTTGCAGCACTGTAACTTTAGTAAGAAAAACAAAGGCTTGGGGTTAAATTCCATGGCATGTTTCAATCTTTTTAAATTACTACAGACCAAAACCCTATGTAGCCACCGTGAATTAACAAAACCAGCTATGGCCTTCCTCAGAAGTTTAAAATTATGTCTGTAACACTTCCACAGTTTTTTGGCTGAGGCTGAGCATGCTTAAAATGACAATTGCACACCTAGTCTTTCTGCAGCTCTAGCCTAGGCCTTTCTGGGAACTTTGTGGTAACCTCAAGGGTGCACTCTTTTCCCAAGAGAAAAAGAGCACTGTGCCAGGTCCTCAGCACCTCAGAAGTCAAATTAGCTGTTGCTGTTAACTGGTGTTTTAGGCAGATCAGGATCTGGGTGGGGGCTTGTCAAGCCCTACAGTTTACAGCTGGGTAAGGGTGGGAGCAGGACCCTGCACTAAGTGTCTTTGTTCCTCAAGGAAAAAAGTCACAGGAGCATGTTTTGTTATTGTACTTGGGGGTGTGTGTACCACCACTTGTCCATGGTGGATGTATGCTGCTGAAAGCTCTGTCAGGTAAGGGAATATCATTTTTATGTGACCTCTTTTTCGGTGAGCTTTGACACTCAATCCTAATAATGTCCTAGTGTACTTTAGGTATCTTTACTTCTTGTGATGACTGGGTTTTACTCTAAATCCTGTCTATATTATTTACCAGCAAGTCAGTTCTCACTACCATTGCTAGGGAAGAGCATTTTAAGTGATGTTCTGGTTTATTATACGGTCAAACTGGTCATTAAAATCTGGTTGTAGGAATCTCCTTAGTGAAGGTGATGGGGAAGGAGAGAAAAATGGAGCTTGTTTGCAACTGAGTGGTTTGAGCACAAGATACTTGTAATTTACTTGCTATATAAACTGAGAAACGTGAATGCTAAGAAAGATGGAATGACCGTGCTCTACTTTTTTCTTTTTGTGGTTGTACTTCTTAAGCTGCTTTCCCAAACTACTACGCTTTCACCTGAAAGGTTGTGCTCTGGTGTGGGGGGTAACTATATGGAGAAATAAGTCTGAAACGTAGTCTCAGCATATCCCCCTCTGTCAGTATCTAGGGGTTCTTTCAGGAGATGCAGAGAGCTCTACTGCTGGGAAAGAGAGAAGAAAAAATGGTCCGATCTAATTTTTTGTCTAACTGGGGGAAACACTGTGGAAAAATAAAGCACCTGTACAGAGGGAAGTGGGGATAAGTAGGGGGTGAAATAATCCACATATTTAGATTCTGAGATGAGGAAATGAATTATATTCCCCAACACCCTAGCTGATGCTAACACAGTGGTAGCTGATTACAAGAGGAAGCATTTATGTTAATGAACTTATTTTGTGATTCAATTTTCTTTCAACTTCTACCATCTGTTTTAAAATACATGTTTCTGTTAGGATGCTAATAAGTACACGTGGTTTAATGCTGCATGCTAGTCGCCAGTAGCTCTCAGTGATTTAAATGCAAATTGTATTTTGCCTGAATCTGGTCTGCTAGATCTGGTCCCAATTTGAATTAGAGTTTCAGGGAAATGTTGAAGTGAGGAAAATGTTCACAGAAAGCCACGGTCATGTGTCTCTTCTGCTTTATTTGGAAATGGTCTGTCAAAATGTAGCTAAAGTTTGTAATGTTTGGAATTGACCAGGAGACCCATTTATAGCAGGCAACTGTCTGGCTTTCTTCATTAGCTGCTGAATGGCAGTTTTCATGATTAAAGGTGGCACTGTTTAGGCATTTCTTTCACTTCTAAGTGAAATGTATCTGGCTGTAACTAAATACAAGTCTTCCAAAATGGGAAGTGAATTTATTGGTGTAGTGGGAAATTTCCTCCCAAGCAAAGAAGAAAGATCAGTGGTTTTAATCAGTTTAATGAAGTTTTTACTAAAGAGCTGATGGTAAATGCTTTGCGTTCAGGATTTGCACAAAACTTTTCATTCCTAGAATCTCTGAGGGCTGTGGTACAAAACTAGCCTGAAAGTGAAAGTTTTCAGCAGTATATGCCCTGTACCTCAAACCCAGGTATTTCACATAGACTTTTCTGCTCCTCAATAAAAGAACTTGTTGTGGATGTGTGTGTGTAAAGCATTTATTTATGTGGCTGTTCAAACCAATGGCATGGAGTAGGCAGGAAAAAGAAGCAAATGTGAGGCCCTGAGCTCAGCCATAAAACGAAGACTTTTTTTTTTTTTTTTTTTGGTAACCATTTGGATCACCCTAATTTTCCTTCCAGAGCCCACGAGAAGAAAAGAACACAGTCAAATGTTGAATTTGGCTGGTTCGTGGGGATCTGTCTGACTCACCTCTGCTAAAATTAGCAAAGCCTAATTTGTAAGTTGTTGCTCAGTAAACACTCAAAAGAACCCTGAAGAGACCTATCAGGCACCAAGGGATGGCGTTGACTTCCTTTTCTTAACTACAAACTTGAAAATTGTTACCACTTACTGGTATTGCTGATTAAAAGTCACAAGATGACCTGTAGATAAGTGAGCTGTAGTATTATTTCTTTTTTTCTGGTCTTGCCTTAGCCTCACTGCTGCTGAGCAATATGCGAGAACATTTAAACTCTAAATAGAAGGCAGTACTGCAGGTTGTAATCACACTAGATAATACCTTTTTGTTTTGTAGCAGATGCTGCACAGTGTAAAAATTAGAGTTTATGTTAACCTTGCAATTTAAACTTTGTCTTAGTGACAGAGATGATACTTTAACCAAATTCAACAAACTTCAAAATATTTGCTTTTGTCATGTTAAGATCTTTAATGTAGTTGGTTTCATGTGCAGCCTTTCTTTCTTTGAAGGTGGCTGCTCAGATGACAGGGTTTTTTTATCTGAAATGACAGCTGCACTAACCACAAGAGTTATAACAGTTTTTGCACTACTGCAAAATAGACAAATCTTCCTAAAACGGGGATTCATTTTCCTAAAAGAGTGACCCTTAACTCAATTTTAAATTGTTTGGTTTCATAGATGGACATTAATACTAAGTAGATGAAGAATCCCTCTGGATTTGCATTTTTATATCTTTTAGTACCAAAAAAAATCATCATGACTAAGTTAATTTTTAGTGTAGTAATAGGGCTTAATCAGAAATGACTGTCTTTCATTCTGAATGTTATGAAGCATATATGAGTTTTACATCTTAGAAAAAAAAAAAAACCTTATTTGCCAAGAGGATTAGATGGGAACTTCTAATCCTCATTCCATTTCATCTGTTTTATTAATAAACTATAAATACTCATTCTAATTATGTCACGCTTGCCATGGGCCTGATCCCGAGAGATGCTGGGTGTCTGAGCCCACGTGGGTCGCCATCGACGTCCTGCTCCATCGTCACTCCTCCTTTCTCAGCAGCTTTACCCAGAGCTGTTTTGTCTTCTCTTCTCTTCTCCTGGCTTTAGTTATATGTAATGTGTTATAAGTAATACCAGAATATCACAGCTCTTTAGATGCCTGTGCTTCAAAAGGATGTTGTAGCTGCAGTGAATTTCACAGGGCATCAAGCCTGCAGAGGAGTGCCTGTACTTAAATTCCTATGTTGCACGTGTGCAGGTCATTCCATGGCTCAGGAGACTTTATATTACATGAAGTAAGATAAGAAGTGTAGGTGTTCGTGCCTTGCCATGGTTTATGCCAGCAGTAAGGGGTGGGGAGGAGGGAATGCTCAAAGGCACAAGAAAATAGTGTGGCGTTTTAACACCAGTATTAGGTGAGATCTGCAATGTAACTAAGCTAAAATTTGTCCACTGCAGGTATCATCACCCCCCTCTCATTTGATACTGTTGGTGAAAGGTATAAGAATTCTGCTTTTGCGATGGGCATAGTCAGGACTTTGCAAATCATTACTAATAATGCCGCTGTGTGGTGAGAGACTTGAAATGGATACAGGTCAGGAAATAGAGGAATGGGGGATACTTAATGCAAATGGGATGGTGATAGCATAAAATTGCTGGTGCTGCCTCTGCAATGCATTCATGCAGTCAACAGGAGCACAGAAATAAGCCAAACACCCTATTTCAGGTAACTCCATCCAAGAAGTTTTCCTTCTCCTGCTTTTTACAGTCCTACAGTACAGCACTGTGCCAATGAGATTGATAGCAGGTCTCCTGGAAGAAAGGTGCCTCAGAAATTATCCAGGACAGCTTGCCAGTTTTCCTGGGGTGTGCCAGGAGCTGGGTATGAACCAGATATGACCGCTTTGGTAGCAGCAGAACCCTGGGGGCTTCTGACTATACATAAACAGGAGCACATTCAGTCATAGGGAGGGAAAGTGTGAGAAAGTCAGGGAAGAAGAGGATGGCTGGGAGCTGTTTGCACTGAAGAACAGTTCACACTATACACCATTATCCCCAGTCTGCTCTCCAGGTGTCCCTAAGAAAGCGTGAGTTGTTGCTTTGGCTGAGATGGACAGCAGTGTATGAGAAGTTCTGGACCACCTGCCCTTTCTTGGGAAAAAATTAGAGGTAGTCATAGGCTTGGTAAGTCTGAAGTGGTGCCCTTGTAGACAAAAGTAGGTTGAGTGAGATGGGACAGGGATCTTCTGTGTCTCTCTGCTGCTGTATTTGACGGATGGTTCTGCTCAGACAACTCGTAAAGAAAAAAAAGAGGTGGTCTTTGGAAGGTGGGAGGAAAACTAAATGGATGAAAAACACCCAGTGAGTCCTGTGTTTATCAAACCATGCAATTTTTAACAATCACCTGAAAGAAAACATTGAAATTCACAGTAATCATGCACTTACTGTAATATTACCAAACTCTTGAGACAGACCCCTCAAATAGCACTAAAATAATATACAGGATGCTTTGTAGGTCTTGTTAAAAATTTATTATTTGTCCTCTGATTTTTGAGATGCCAGAGTTCCCCTGAGCCATACTTACAAGTTTTTCTTTGTAACAAGCATCAGTAGGAAAACATCGCTTAATTGGTTAGGCTTTGTTTTTCAGTCCAGCAGCTAGAGCTCAAAGTAAACCCTATGACATAAATTTTCAACAAATTGATGAAAGCTGATGGTGTTGGTGTTTGAATCAGTGTTGAAGGCATTAGAAAATGCAAAGGTTAGTTCTTTCTTTTAATAAAGTAAGGGGAAGGCAAGACTACTGCTGCGAGCTTCAGAGAGTAAACAGCTATGTAACTCAGAGAATGGTGTCAGGAAAAACCCAGGAGTAATATTGGCCACAAGTAAATCTTGGTTGCAAAATGTGAGAAAGTCCTAGCTCAGAAGAGCAAAGCTTTGGGGCAAGCCCTTGTCATAGTAATGGGAACAGTGGTGGTCATATTCTAAGAGGAAGGTGACTTGGCTCAGGGAGGGAATGGAGTTGGGTGCTCTTCTCCCTCCACAAACATCTGAAGAGGGTTCCTGGTCTTTCTAGACAAGAAACCTCTACTGTGGCAACTCCACAGTGGTATTTGTTTGAAAACAGCAAAGTGCCTCTAAAGCAAGATAAAATGTTTTCACTTTAACTATCTCATTTTAACTCCTCGGTAAGAGACTGAAATTTCCTTTGAGGTGTAAACCAATAATGATCTATACAGTATCCAATAAAAGACCTAATTATGTATGTTAGATTGAGTGTTTTGTTAGCATCTCCCAGATCATGCTGTGATGCTGGCCAGGCAAGATTTCAGAAGATGGAAAAAGGACCACAGAAAAGCAATTTAAACTTGTTTAATTCTAGCTTACAGCTTTGTTATTGGATCTGTGTTTAAAACATTAAACACTTGATGGTCTTTTTTTATTATTATTATAATTTTTTGTTCATCTCAAACAAATTTTCTTTGATGCGACTTGTGAGAGAAGAAACAGGACTTGAACCGTGCCCTTTAAATGAAGACTTGTACAATAGTTTCCTACAAATTAGAGTGTAGTAAAATGCAATTAATATTTCAATGTCACTCAAAAGTGACCTTTCCCAGTCTCCAACAGCAAGCTTGCTCTCACAAATCTACTGCTCTGAAAAACTGATGTGTGTGCTGGGCGTACGAAAATGAAAGAGATGAGCTGATTTATCCCACACCCACGGCTCTCATTGTTGAACTATCACAAATTATTACAAAAGATGGTGCAGGTCCTCAGACCTTTGGGGTTGAGATGCACTGCTTGCTAATGTCAGCCTACCTCGAGGACAGCTTTCTGCATCAGGTTCTTCACTGGAAACTAGCCTCTTCCACACGGACACCACCACATTACCAGCGCCTCACCCCCAGAGCAGTTAGGAAGGGATGCAGTTCATAACTTTTTGGATACATTAGGAGGAGCACACAGATGTTATTTTACATGCTGTCTTGATTTTTAAAGTTGTGAGACTCACTTTAATTCAAGCCAGGATAAGGTTAAAGCAAACAAAAATATTTTCCTTATGGAATTCAAACAGTGCTTACTGAGGGTTTGGAAATTGAAGGACAGAAAGGAAAGGAAACTCATCCCTTTTGGTGAGATAGCTTTCCCATCTCATTGATAGGAGAGAGGAGTACAAGTGTTTCCTTCAATCTCAGGCCTTCCTGCTCTCCCAAATGTTATATTTCCTGGCTTAGTTACCCTCTGGAAGTGCTGGTGACACTGGGCACGGCCAGTGTTTACCATCTCCCATCCAGGCAACTAATTCATTTTGTCTGTCTTGCCCCGTATTCTTCCTAGTTCCATGGCCTCATTCAAGTCAGTTGGGATCTCTGGAGGTCTCTAGTGCAACCCTTGCTACAGCAAGACCAACATCTAAACCAGATCAGGCACTGGGGATCTTGTCCAGGGGAGTTATGAGCATCTACAAGGACAGAGACTTGACATCCTCTCCAGGCATCCTTTTGCAGTGCTTCACCACCTTCGTTGGCAGGGGGGGTGGTGAGAAGGAGATCTGAGAAGGATCTGTCTGTCTTCTGTCCAACCCCCCCCACCCTAGCAGCTGTGGCAGCCCGCCCTCGGATCCCCCTTCAGCTGGCATTTTTGCAGGCTGAGAGTGCTCAGCTCCCTCTGGGGCTCCTCGTGCATCCTGTGCTTCAGCTCTCAACCATCATAGTAGCTCTCCACTGAGCTCCTTCTCTCCTGTGCTGGGGGAGAAACGCAGCCAGACACTGCTCCAGGTGTGCCTTTGAGTGATGGGTAGCAGGGGAAAAATACTTCTCTTGACCTATTGGTAATAATTCTCACTAGTCTTCATCACCACAAGGACATACTGCTGACCTGCCTACCTGTGCTCTTCTGGAGAGCTGGTCCCCACCAAATCCCTTGCTGTGTGCCCAGGCAGCATGATGCACCTACCCAGCAGGACAGAGTTTGCCTTTCAGTTTACCACGTAATCCTTTTCCCCACATGCTGAATCCCATTCTGCGTGAACCACATTTTCATCCGTCACGTACTAAATTACTGTGTAGATAAGATTAGGGCCTACCTCTTGCTAAGAACGACACTTGACAGTAAAGTATTCCAGAGTAAAGCAGGGTGATTTGGGATGACTGAGCTTCTCTATCCTCTTGCTGGCATGCTATGTGTAAATAATATGCATTTGACATAGTATTCTTGTATACAGTGGTTCGATAACGTTTCCTCAGTAGATCAAAAGGCTGAGACTTAATCCTTTTCTTAATGTAACGAACATTTGACAAGTTATTGCTGAAACTGAGTACTATTTATAGGTTGTTTTACTGTTTTGTTCCAAATACATGGTGACTCACAACACAACGACTGTACAGTCACCAAGTATTTTTAAACACTCTCCGGTAGGTCTCTCCTAATGCTTTACTTTGATTATTTTCTTCATGAACTAAGGAGAGGGCAAAGTTGTTCCTTTCCCTTTTGGGGGAAAAAACGCACCAAAGAGCATATTTCAAATCCAATGCCTCTTTAAAAAAATAGTATAGTAAAATTTTAACATTTCAATACCAGCTCACTGAAGTCAATGGGATTTTTGCCAGCAATTTTGTTGCTGAGTTTCCTTTACACCCTTTTTCCACTGAGGGAAGAATGTTGAATCAGAAATGCAAGTGCACTGCCTGTGGGGAATTCGGTTTGTTATAATCCAGTGAAATTCTTCCCCGAGCCAGAACAAGTATCTGTCTGTCTTGTCTCCTGTTTAAAACCCTATTTTTAGCCTGTTTTAATTGCATAATAGATTGTAGTTGTGCAGGTGTGATACCAGACGAATGCCTCCGGAGTGGCAATATTACTTAAGAGGATAAGATGCTTCAACCAGTAAATGTGGTTGTGGCCACTGGGATGCAACAATCAGGCTGGGAGAACCTTTTCTGATTTCCCTAACATGTTAGTGGGGGGTGGGAAGTAGATAAATACCACAGGATGGATGCAGTGTTACCCCCCTTCCCTGCTGCTTGCATCTCCCCAGCCAACTCCTCCGTGCTACAACAGCAGCTTCTCCTACCTTCCTGCTGGAGGTACTTGGAGCCTGGGAATGGTGGACTCAGGATGGGGAAAGGAAAAGAAGCCAGGATAGGCTTTACCCCTCAGGGTACAACAGCTTGGATAGGTCTCCAGTAATCCATTTATGGCAGACTAAATGTGTAGGAGGAGGCAAGTTATTATTAAGAGTACAGAGCTAGGACTCGCCGAGATTACGTGCATGAAAAGGATGAATTTGCAGCACCTGTGCTAAAGCCTATTGATAAAATATTTTTGGCTTGTGTTAAGTATTCCTGATGAAATCTGGGGAAAGAGAAGTGGGAGATGGTGGCAATGCCATAGGGCTGCCCCTTGGGAGCTGCTTCCTTCTCCTCACCTGGTTCAGGCCAGCCCTCTGAGCCCAAGGGTGCCCCACGGCTCCCATGTGTGCCTTGTGCCTCACATCACAGGCTACTGTAGAATTATAGTTCATCTGTCTGGGTCATTTAAGTCTGATAATTAAAATGGCTTTTTTTTTTTGCTCTCTCAGATTAATCTCTTAGCTGTAGTGTTTGAATTATGACAGGTTTTATATTCCTCTTTTAAAAACTCATTCTCTGTGCCTGTGTGTTGAGACCCTGGTTGAAAATAGTGAAACAAAAAAATAGCCAAGAGAGGCCAAGGGAGTTACTCAAAATGTAGCAAGAACCAATAGGACCTGGCTGCCTCAGTGCCTTGAAAGGCAGTCTTAATTTCTTTTAGAACTGGAAGTTAGCCAAATCCTTACCTTTTGGATATACTGAAATGTATTGTATGGCTGGAAGGAGGGATTTTGCACATTTGTAGCCCTTTGTTGCTCCTGGGGTTCCCATTAAGGCAGAGTTGCCCTTGGCTACCTTGTGGACCCCCAGGTCCTGCTCAGGAGGGCAGTACCCTTCTCCGTGCCCAGTGTAGGATATTGCTGCTGCCGCCCCATCCCTTGGCTTCTCTGTTAAACTTGTCTTCAACAGCAGCAGAAAAAGAAGACAATCCTTCAAGCCAAGCCATGCTTCTTTCCCCTCTGCCTCTTCTCTAGTCTACCTGGACATTTACCAATAAGAAAATACAAGCATATGTCTGAGGTTTATTAGGTGTGCACACCTTTCAAAACCAGTTGTTATTTTAAACATTTGATGCTGAAGACCTTAGTGCTGAGTTTTGGCTTGGAGTTGTTACACTGAATGCAGGCTCTAGTCCATCAGAGCTGAACAAAGCCAAGGCAGGCTCAGGACTGATCTTTTCGTCCTTCTGTGCTACTCATTCACTTGTAAAAAAACGATGAATTAGTTGTAGTACAGAGGCTTTGTTCAGTGAAAATTTATTCTGAGAAGTTGTTATCGCAGTAAGTGTCTTTGATTATGATCGTGTGAATAAGTGCTTGGGGGGGGGGGGCGGAATATTAAATAAGAAGCTTGTATTCACACGAGAATCTGTTTCTTGAAAGCCTCTACAATTCTTCACTTATTATCAGGTATTGCAAAGTTGGAGATAAAAGTAACCAACATTTAAAAAATTAGACCATTTTCCATTTCATAAAGTTGTGAGTTAATTTAATGATCAGAGCCTTCATTGTCTGGGTAATTTAAATTACCATTAGTCTTGTCATCATAGGCTGGTATGAATAATGACTGTTACATATTGCTCAGTCTGGTACCTTGCACATAAAGGATTCATCATGATTCCACGTTTCATCTTTCACGTAACCGCTGCTATTAGTGCTATCACTGAGCTCAGCTGCCTTCAAAGCCTAACTTGAGCTACTGACTTCATTCCTCCAATATCCACCAGGATTTAGTCCGATAGGGAAAGTGTAGACATAACAGAAAATCAGTTTAATGATAACAGTGTTTTAAAGCAGTGTTGGATGAAAATCAGAATCTGGCTTTTTCGTTGTCAGGCTTGTGCTCATGTTCTTCTCAGCCAAGGTGCAAAGAGCCTTTCCAGCATGTGTCAGCATGTGGTATGAAAATTCTAGTACCAAAAAAACCCCAACCAGGAGTAGAAATTTCTAGAAGAATTGAACACAGAAATCATGAGCACTTTTTTTCCCCAGCTGTTGTAGTTTAATTTCTCAAGATTTCAAGATCTGTTTCAGATAGGATTTGATTAAGAACTAGCTTTAATATTTCTATGGGATGTTTAAGAAACTAGTGTCTTCATATTACTCTCCAAAATTTTGGTGTGTAGGTACTGGAAAATAAAAGTCTTGATGCTTTAAAAAAAAAAAAAAAAGTGTTTCACCAATAACATTAACATTCTGTGAATTATATAGTTGTAGATTTATCTCTTGATCCCTTATTAAATTGGTGCTTAGCCAAATATTCATATTAAACTTTCATAATCTTTCCTCAAACATTTGTCCCTCCAGAACCACAGTCTCTTTGATGCTTTTCACTGAGCTCCATGTGAATGTCTTTGTTTTAGATTATTTTTCCCCAGAGGTGATAATTTTCATATTTTAAAGCCAAAAAAATCATGTTACTTTCTGTCCTGGAACTGTACATTTTTCTCATCAATAGCTGGAATGTTTCCAGGCTGATGATGCTTTGTAACTCTAACAATGTATTTTCTCATACAGGTCAGGACTTAACACACATGTGTTGGTAAACACATGCACCAAATATTTTTTCCAGTTTGGGTTTGCTTTAAAAGTTACTTGTTTACAGCCCTTTAGGTTCTTCACTCTTAATTTAAAGAACAATTACAGAGGCTGATCTACCTTGAGGGCTGGTAAGGGTTTTGCAAACCCTCTGTTATCTCCTTCAGCAGGGATTATCCCTGGGATTATCCCAGCTCCTCAGCACCCTGCCTTTCCTGCAGCGAGATTTTTGGAACCTCTCTCTTCCCTTCTTTGAACTTCATGCATTGGGGGGCTGTATCTAACCAGGTCAGGTAGCCTAACCTAACCCCTCTGGGCATTGAGGGGCATCAGACAAGTCCAAAGCGACTAGAAGCTAAAAATTAATGAAAACATAGAGGCAAACAAATGCATGTCTTAACGTGTATTGACTTGTTAATTTGTACAGTAAAAATAAAAATCCAACTCTGACTAATTAGACATCATGAAGGAATGTACCCGGAATAGTCTGGAGACAGAGAGCACTGCTGCTCTTGCCCGGGTTAAGCAAGAGACTGGTAGAGGGCAGGATGCAGTGGGGTCAGCTCAGGCAGGTGAAACTCTGCAGGATGGAAGGGAAACCTGTAGGGAAGGAAGGGAAATCACCCCTAAGCTTTCCTTCCTCCATAAACAAGAAAGAACTTGCCCTACTGTCATAACCCTGTGTCTGCGATTGAATATCACTTAGCCATTGATACAGGAACAAAGTTTACAATTCCAAAACTAAATAGCCATTTCTTTTTACTACAAATTCTGTAAGTATTGATGGTTCTCCACAGAAGGGATTCCCAATGTGCTGCCAGATCTTTTTGATGAGCAGCTTTGAAATCTGGGTGCATCCTGGGTTAGGGAATGCAGCCAGTGAGTGTCAGCAGTGAATTAGGCTTGGGCAGTCCCCATCTTTCTGCATCCCTACCTGAAATCGTGTTTTGGAAAGCTGCTCTTTGCTTTGGGGATTTTTACCTGATATACCTTTGCCACTTGGAGACCAACTTAAGTATGAAATTATGTATACTTCATGCATACCTAACTTCCTCTTGCAAGGCCCTGGTTAATTTTCATCAGAGATTTTGGCTGCCATGGCCTGAATTTGTTTTATACATCCTCTGCTCCCTGTATCTCCCAGAACTGACCAGACAATGAACAATGAAAGTTTGTCAGGTGCTTAGTGAATTATGTTTGCACACTTGAAATGATTCCACAGAGATACTGTGGAATCTACCACAGGTACTACCACAGTACCTGTTTATTAGATATATTAATACAAAGTATATGCAATGATCACGTGGGACCATTTTTCCATTGAGTAAGCATCTTCTTGCCCAAGAATTAGAGATGTAGTAGATGCATCAAACTCCCCGTTTGTAAAACAACATCTGTAAAAGATTACTCATCGTGAAAAGAACTGGGATTACAGACTTCTGCTAAGTATTGAATATAATGTAAACTTCCCACTGCACTCTGTTGCAGGCTCTATTAAGGATATGAGAAAACGTAACCAGTGACAGACACAGCCAAGCTGGCAGGAGCCTGTGTACTAGTGATGCTGAATCTATACTCAAAGTGATATTCTGGCACCTTATCTCAAAAAACACCCCTAAAGAGGGACAGTCCATTTGGAAATAGACTGGAAACACACGGGGAGAGTATTTTGATACTCCAGTATCTCCAGAAATAGTGTAACCGAGAGCAGTCAGCACTGCTTTAAGTAAAAGAATAAGAATAGATATACTTAAGGTATTTGGTGGATTTTGGATTTCTTCTTAAAGAAAAAACAGCATGAGCTGGCAAGGAAAAAGCAGCAAATAGTCCTCACTAAACACAGTAGCAGACTGAAGCCTATTGTGGAAGAATAATCAATGACGTAGAACAATATTTGAGGGGAGAAAAATACCAAGCAAGGTCCGCAAAATGATGAAGCAGCAATGAAGCAAGGAGAATTTAAAGAGAGCTGATAAGAAACAGCTTGCTGAGCTGTTTTGGAAGGCAGGCCAAAAAGAGCAAACTTACAAGACAGTGAAAACATTGATCATAGTTCACTTTCATGAGCTGTAATGCATCCGAGTCTTGGTCTTGGTTAGGATATTCTCATCTATAGTCAGTCAAACATCTGCTTATCCTAGCATTATGAATCCTAATATTCCATCAACTTTCTTAAAAGTTACAAAAAACAGCTAACCATATAATGCAATTAAAAATGTCTTCTGGTACTTAGATCTTTATCCCTACTTTTCTCATCTCCTCCATAACAGTAGGCATGCAACAGTAATTGGCGGGGTTTTCTCAAGCTGCTGACGCTATGAGTATATTTAAAGTGGAATTAAAAAAATGTTTCCCAAAAATCCTTCATAAACTTTCAAACAAGATACTGACATGCAGCTTCCTTGAATTATGTTGGGCCTTCTCTTCAGGCTGCTAGTATGTTCTTCCTTGGTGAAAATGCCTCTCCTGTCTCTGCTGGCTCCTGTTTGACAGGCAGTGCACTGGGATGTAAAATAGGAATCTCTCTACTCTTTCTTGGTGAGGGGTGGGGGTGGGGGTTTTTAAATTATTCCTGGCTCGCTAGTAATAATGAGGCTGTTAAAACCCTGTGAGGTGCCTGATCTGGTTGTCCTCTGCACTGAAGGCCAAAATTTTCTAACATCTTGGAAGTTCACTTCTTCCTGTATTCACTTCTTCCTGAAGTAGAAAGGCTGCAGAAGTAGTACTGGGCAAGGAGGGGATGTGGAAGGCTTAGTACCAAAATAAGAACCCTCAAAATATGCAAAGTTCTTTTTTACAGTTTTCTTCACATAATACAGTATTCTCCCTATCCCAGTGTATTGCTGAAAATGTAATGAAGAATAGCTTAGAGAAATTTAAGTCATACCTATACAGGAGAACAGTTTATTTCCATTATGAAATACTGCTATATCATGTAATTCAAATGGATTTAACAAGCACAAATCCAGTATGAAATGGAGAAGCTGGCTTTTCTGGCAAGTAATTCTAGGGTAGGACAGCAAAAGTTTGGCAGACACTCTAGTACAGCAGGATTCTTTTGTCAGCCGTTCACCAGCCCTTAGAGCAGCTATGCCTGCTTGCTTTTACCAGGGTTAGAAATGTAGAGGAGGAAAACAGGAAGCTGAGCTTCCAAAAGACCGTAGCATTAATCCATTAGCTTGATTTGTACAGCAGCATTTGAGAGTTCACTAAATGCCTGCCCCAACTGGTACAGTATGCATTATACATACTAGTGTATATATACTTACCCCTAGCATTAGAAGAGCCTAAATAAGCTTTGGCAGAATTGTTTACTAAAATGACAAGATCTGATGCTCTTAAAGAATTCCTGTTCTACTTTAGGATGAAAATATTTCACATTGTTAGATTTTTAAATACACATCTTTGCCCAGATGACCCCTGAAAGATTTTCTCTGACAGATGGACGTACTGTCCTTCTATGAATACTTGCATCTGTTTGCCCCCGAACTCTCCAGTGAGAGCACCAAGCTCCAGCTCCTCTCAGAAACTCAAGACCTGTGGTTCACCTGCAGCTCAGCACAGGGGCCCTGTGAATTGGAGGCCATGTCCCTCCTCTGGGGTCAGATAAATCCAAACTAGGGGAGTGAACTCTGCTAACATACTGTTCTCACCAGTTCAGCTGCCAAACAGGACCAGCCCATGAGCTCTGTCGTGCTGGTTTGATGGAGCCAAATAGACTTGAGCTCCAGATGCCTCACAGCTCACTGGAGTCTTCCTATAGTGTTATTCACACAGTTACTCAGTAATTGCTGAAGTATTAGACAAACTTCAGATAAGGCTGTAAAAGAGAAGCAGGAAAATACAGCTGACAGCTACTAATAGCAACAAGCTGTCACTAGTATTTAGTAGCTTTGAAAATTTCCTGAGCTGAAAGTAAGAGGAGATACCAAGAGCCTAGGAAACACCCTCTGTATATGGGAGAAATCAAGTATTTTTGCAATAAAGTACTCTGTCTGTTTAACGCTAGGAAACTCTGATCCAATTTATGTTGTAAGATTCATCACCTTGTGGATTTTGATGCGCTTCCATCAGCTGTTACGGGGCCTGCTCCAGGGGCGTGTAATGAAATTCAGTGATGTGTTCAGACTGCTGGACAAAGTGGGTGATGTGACTGTTTCCTCTGGTCTAAATCTACCACTTTCATAGCTTAAATCCTTGACTAGGGTGAATGGATAAACTAAATATGATTTCATGGTAGCTGAAAACTGTATGCTTTTTTTAAGGAAAAATATGTAGTGAAAGTCTCATCAAAATATACGCCTTGGTGTTAAAGAAAATTCAGGCAGCTTCCTCTCATGAGCATTGCTCATGAACATAGTGGAGGTGGTTTTGGGGGCTGGGGGCTTGCCTTTTTTACAATTTTGTCTAATTTAAAAAAAAAAAAACAACCAAAAAACCAACAACAAACCCACAAAACCTTTAATCAGTGTTCCTACAGTCATAGTTTTCACCCTAAGACTTCATGTGTGAAAGCTGCTCACCACCCCTCCTTAGAAAAGTAGTGCTAAAAATGAGCTGTCATCTGTTTTCTGACAATCTTCTATTCCCTGTATAAAAATAAGGTATTAAAACCCAAACAGAATTTGAGCTTTAGCTGTAGTTATCTACAAGAAGAGAAAAATGAAATTGTTGTGTGGTCTTCAAAATCTGTGTCATCCGTAGGCATCTTGAGCTGATTGCATTATTTATTTTTGCAGGCACCCAAGGCCTCCTTTGCTATTTTAGTTTCAGAACCTGAACAACAACTCCTCATCCAGAACCACTTGATTCCTGAGACAGTGACAGCTTCCTGCCCTGAGCCCACACAGACCTCCCGATTAGTCTGCTTAATTTTTCTGACCTGTTTAATTATGCTAAAGGTGCGTATGTTAAAAGTACGTAGCTACAAACACAATGCCTGGCAACCTGGTCTAGTTGGAGGTGTCCCTGTGACTGCAGGGGGGTCAGACTAGATGACCTTTGAAGGTCCCTTCCGGCCCAGATGATTCTATGATTCTATGATCCTTCTCAATTAAAAAAAAGATAGTGGGGGGCAGTGGGAGAGGGTCAAATGTCTTTTCCCTCATCAGTCTGAATCCAACCTACGACTCAAGAGTGTTGCAAATACCAAGTTCTGCCTATGAAAAAGTACTGGGAAATGGTAAGAACTGTTCTTCCCCTCCCTTGCTGTCAAACCTGTAGATCAGAGCAAGGGAGGCAGAAGGATGTGGGACAGAAAGGACCCGTCGAGGCACTGGGCACAGTCAGGAGGGAAGTTCCACATTCTGCCTCAGGAGAGCTTGCCTACCTCAGAACAGCACAGGATCCAGGAGTTAGGTCCTCTCCTCAAACAGGGGAGACAGAAATCAGTTTTGGAAGAAAGGAATACAGAGCTGAGATGAAAGCCCGCATTCAGAGAAAAGTAGGAACCTCCAGGGCCATTCTTTTTCCAAAAGTAATTTTTTTTTCTTCATTAGTGTAATAACATCAGTATCACAGACCAGAGGTAGGCTCCTAAATCATAAAGGGTTAAGATTTAAGATGTCTCTTTATTATTCCCCGCTGATTTGATAAGCTTCCTTTGCTTCAGAGAGCTATTTTATCACTTGAAATGTTTTGACTTCTCCTAAAAAACCTGTGTAACTCAGTGAGTACTATTCCTGACGTTCTAGTCTTTTGCTCTTTGCTTACACATAGAGACATTTCCCACTTTGAGTCAAATTATCTTTGTCAATATTTGGTTTTCATACACTAGTGAATACTTCCCTCTGCAGGAAACTGTAAGTCAATAGCAGCCATAGCCTCTGGCAGTGTAGAAAAAATGTTCGAGGCCTGAAGTGGTAACTTTTATATAGTTAAATTTAGTGAAATGGGTACTTGTTTCTTGGCAAGTTGCCCTAGTAGTATGGTCATGTTTTAAGTTAAGTTTTCCATCAAGGTATTTCCATTGACTTTCAATGGATTATTTTTTTTTTTAACTGTTTTTTTCCAGTGGATTTTGACAGCACACAATGGCAGATGCCATCATCCATGCAGAATATTCTAACACTGATTCTTCCAAATATTGCTCTCCTTGGGACTGCGTGAGCTACAACCCGTCTTTGTAGATGTTTCTGGTTCCTGCACTGCTCATTTTCAATTTCTTACTATGTCAATTATTTTTGGACAGTCATAAAGTCCTACACCTCAGTGCTTTCCCCTCCCACTCTGAAAATCACAGCATTATGCCTTCTTTCTGAAGCACCACAGGTTTTAAAATGCAGAGTATGACCACTGCTGTTTGATCTACAAACCACTACTGCCTTTGGTGGTTATTTTACCTGGGATTCTTCACCCCTTTCAAGTCTAAAACGTTATCTGCTGGTTTAGTTAAAAGCATCACTGCATTCTCAAAATGTAAGACCGGAACAATCTTGGTTTCGCAGGCTTCTTTTTGAAGATAATTTAAGTTTCCTTATACTTCTTGATATTTCCCCAACTTCAAGCAGTACTAAAGATTTTCTTTCAATTCCAGTGAACAGGTACTTGCATTCTATAGTCCTAAAGAGGAGTCTTCTGGATTACCTACAGCTCACGGTGCTAGTTCTCCAGCAGATGTCAGGGTGTCTGAAGTCCACCAGCAGGATGAGAGCCTGCGATCCTAATGCCTCCTGGAGCTGGAGTAAGAAGGCTTGGTCAGTGGGCTCCCCGTGATCGGACGGCCCACCTGTAGTAGATACCAGGTGAGAGTTCTGACACAATGATTTCAAGTCGTGGTGGCTCAAAACAGCCATGTTATCCTGGTGAAAACAGGAACTATGCAGGGTAGAGAAAGAGATCTCAATACTACTCTAAACATCTCCCTCATACACCTTTTCTTGGTTGTTTCTGGGCCTTATAGCGCTTTCTAACTGCAGGAAGGTTCTATTTAAGACTGCTATTAGTTGTTTTCCTTCCTCTGACTGTCCATTAAATTGAACACTAAATAGCTGGAAGAGATGCTGAAGTGGTCATTCTTTGTTATGCACAGTACCTCTGCTAAGAAATTCACTGAAAGAGAAGACTTGTAACCACTGACTTCCAGGGGGTTGGTTGCTTTTACCCCAAGAACACATTAACCCAGTAACTCCCAGCTGACTTGCTCTTTTCATACTGTTTTCTACTTAAAAGAAATTGCCATTAATTCAGTAACTTTTGTCCGTGTTACTAAATAGGACACTAGCTCCTGGGGACACACAGCCTCAGTTCCCTCCACCCTATCTACTGTTTTTTTTTTCCCAGGTAAAAAAAAAAAGGGTTGGAAGATAGAAGTTTCTACTCACAACATCCTTGCTTCATAAAATAGGCTTTAGTCGGTCACCAACCATAAGGTAGTAATAATATTTAAAAAAACAAACAAGCTTATGCAAAAAGTAACTGTAAGCATAAGGAACACCTTCCCTTATTTAGGGTAAGGTTTTAAGGCAGGGGGTCTAGTGCAAAAGAACAAAACTTAGTTTTGCTAAAGTCAGTGGCCTCTACTTTCAGAGGGACTTCTAGTTTCTATACCAGTGACAGACCAGGCTGGCAGACGATTCACTTGTGTGGGTTAAACAACAGTACTGTGAAAAAATCTGCAACACCTTGTTTTTCCCTCTGTCACAACACTTTCAGAAGAAATACGTGGTTTGGTTTGGTTTTTTTCAAAGGTTAATAAGCTCCAGTGAGACTTTTATAAATATGAAAAATATGCTTACAATTTTGCACACTGATTAGAGATTTTTAATGATGTGCTCTAAATAGACTTCAAAACCCCTGAATTACAGCTACTGAGTGTTACTGCTGCTTCAGCTGCTTGTTCCTTACACCTTTGTTGTTACCTGCAAAACAAAGACCAAATTCTGTCAGAGGGCTGCATTTGGCTTACATCTACCCTGTGCTCATTACACTCAAACGTTTGATCATGGTTTTGTACAATTGCACTTGTGGGGAATATTGAAAATAATTGCCAAGGCACATGCTCATGTTAATAATGAGGGGAGTTACTAGTTTGTATCAAAACTGCTTTTTGCAGAAGGCTGCTTCGAGGATGGGAGTGTGGTCAGAAAACGGAACAGGAAGGATGTTGGACACCTGAAAAAATACCATCCCGTGGCTTTCTGCAGAACTGGTCACCACCTCCCTTTGTTCGCTGGGTAAGTCAGCTCTCCTACAGGTATTAATGTGATGCAAACCTTTGTGTATTTTGTCACACAGCTCCCTTAAGTAGCCAACAATACCAATTCTACCTAGGGTTGGCTCGCCCGTATTTCCATTCAATCTATTACAGAATACTGTTTTATTAAATCTTTCCTGTACGTGCAAAAGTCTACTTTTCTGTAGACTGTAGAGTCTGTATTTTCAAGGTGTCACTGAAGATGCCCATATAAAAAATCTGCAATACAAAAGTCAGACTTAATCAAGACATCTGAAAAATAAAAATAAAGCTAATTTCAGCAGTCTGTAGACTGGAATTCTCAGGATGCCAAGTGCAAATACTTTTAAATTAGTTCCCCCACACCTTATCAACATTATACCGTATTATTCTATCTCAAACACTGATTTTTGTCTGGCCTCAAGTTAGTTGAAACATAAAGTAAAGCAAGCCCCCTCTTCAGAGAGGTTTGTTAGGCAATCGTAACAGTTTAACAGCTTTTGGATGTGACAGATGCTACTAAGCAAACTTGCTTTTTAAAAATGACTTCTTTTTTCAAGACTTCACTAAGCCCTTCATTTAATTACCCTTCTTCTTCTTCAGCAACACATCTGCACTGGAGCAAAGCTTGCTAGTATAGGAAGCAAAGGGAACCCCAAAAAGTAAAAGTTTGTGAAGGTACTATGTGTAAAATAAGTATTGCTTACACACACCAAATACTAACAGCATAAATTTAATATAAATGTTGATTCAAGTACAGAAGGCAAACACATGATATCAACATTAAAAATTACAACACTTAAAACTACTATGTAGCTAATATCAAATTCAAATAAAATTAAACTGCTATAACTGCAACTAAATTAATTTATAACTAAAATATGTAATGGACCACAATAGTTGACTGCTTTTCAGAAAAATTATTCAACTTTAAATCTTTCCATTGCATCGTTTTCTGTCTACGTAATATTCCTTTTTGACAAATGCTTTTCAGATAAAACACCTTACAAGCAATACTTGCATAGGTCAGGCCCTTAAGACTCTTAATATATGCCACTTGTCCCATTCCTTCACCAGAAATTGAAATTATATACCAAATTCAAAAGGAAGGCTGATCTGCTGTAGTAGTTTCAGATTAAAAAAAAAAAGCTTTTATTTTTTGTTATTCAATAAATAACAATTCTCTTCACTTAGAAGTGCTAAATAGTCACAATAAAAATCAAGATGGCTCACTCAAAATGAATTACATATACCCGATTTAAAAACTTGAAAACTATTTTCAGTTTAATGCTAAGCTATGTTTTTTAAGAAGAACGTGGCCTGATTAGAAAGCGAGTAAGCTGCTCTTCAACATGGACACCACAGGCAAGTAGAAGTGCTGGTTTCAAGGCAGAGCCTGGATAAGAATAAGGCCTCTGTGAACATGGAAGCACACAAGTGTCCCAGCAGAAAGGTGCTAACAACAGAAAACGCAACTTACTGAGCTGTACAGAAAAGTACATATAATTTGTATGTGTCAAGATTCTATTTTGCCCATTTTTGTCTCGAAGAATTATCTAAGGTATTGAATCTCAATGTTATGACTACAGCAATGTATCTCATGTAGCCTGATGGTACATCAGCATAAAGCCCTTCAAAATACCACTCCTTCATTGATGTAATGCTTTACCAGAAGCAAAGATTCTATTGGACATGTGCTTCCCATAAAATTTTGCATCAAGTTACAGAAGCAAATCCAAGTCTGGGATTTAAGTTTCATATTATGTATGTTAATGTATGAAATGGCAGGGTTGCCAAGGTGATGAAGTTTTGATTTTTTTGTAGGTTATTTTTTTATGTCTGCTTAAGATTTATTACTTACAATAGAAACTGTAAAAATTCTGCGTGAACTCAAAACACAGGAGTAGGAATTGTAGTAAATTATTTCAACACTAAAAATAAGCTATTGTTGTATACACTATTACAGGTACTAAAAATCTGTTAAACAAATTATTTTTTCAAAACAAATTTAATCCAGCTAACCAAAACATTTTAACATTCAATTTCATTAATCTTTAAAGTGACATGTTTAATACACACATGTGCTTTGAAGAATTATTCATCAAAAAACATGCAATGTGAATTTCTGATAATCATGGATCAGTGTGGTGTTTCTTTTTTCTTTTGTGGCAAAATCCAAAGCAACAAATTCCAAACTTTCTTTCTTCAGGGCAGTTCAAGCCAAATACGGTGTACAGTTGGCTGCAGAAAAAGAAAGGGAAGAGGGGAAGAAAATGACTTTTCATTTCAGCAAGCATACTGCATTACCTATTCCAAGATGGACTTAACTATTAAGGAACCTAAGATATTGATGTAATGAAAGCAGTCAGTGTTATGCCAATGCTACATTCTTCCCTTTCCTCTGCACCCCTAATAGTAACTCATATAATAAAGAAATTATTTAGTCAACAGTTCAAGCAAAGCAGAAAGGACCAGGTAAAAAAAAAAAAAAGAAATAAAAATTGAGAACTTACTAATCTGATTTTTTTCCTAAAAGCTTTATACTTTAAAAAAAAAAATCCATTCTTTGGTACTGAATGTATTTTCTCAGCCTATGTATACATTTTTAACCAAACATTACAATAATGACCCTTTTTTTTAACTCCACTGAACTAAAGTATTAATGAAGATCTTTAATGTGCATGAGATCACTGTTCTGAGTTGTATTCGTTATATATATCATATGTATCATAGTGTCAGACTTTCCTATTGCATGTTTAACACTTTAGATTGGGGTGTATTATTAACTCAGTATCAAGTTCTGCCATATACACACTGCATAAACAAAACCCAACTTAATTGTGGTCATCAACGGACTAGAAAAGGGTACTAAATTCAGTCCCGTTTTAAAATGACCAGCTCTACTGAAGTCAGTCAAGTTATTTCACAGATAAACACAGTCCACCATTGTAATAAGTTTCTTACTCATTTTTTCCCCCAAAAGTTCTCCTACATAGGCCCAGATTTATAAATTTATGTTCCCCATCCATAAGCAGCAGCAACAGAAAAATAACTGAATCTTCAGGACAAATCCTGGGTGACTCAGATTAGAAGCTTCAAGCAGTAAAGTTAACACCAAGCATGGATTTAATGCTATTTTCAAACTGCTTTATATTATAAGCTTTGAAAAACCAATATCTCACAACACTCTGAGAAGATGGTAATCCTCACTTTAAAAAATGAAAGAGGCCTCAGAAGTGACAGACATCCACCCTTAAATTCATCTACAACAGCATATTTGAAAAAAAGAGAACATTTACCCTTGTAGCATAAAATGTGGAAAAGTTAAAAAATTACACTTTTTGCAAGTAAGAGGAGGAGACATTAGTCTCTTTCTTTTCCATGAAACTGACTCAAAGAAACAGTCCAAGTTGCCAGTGTAGTAACAACTCCACTTCTGAACAGAAATTTAAACCCAAGCTGGAAGTGCTAATAATTCACAAATAACTGAAAAACGACTCAGAGTCGTTTTAGGAGTAAAAATCATAAGCTTCCTTTGTGCTGCACAATCCATGTGAACATCAGAAGGGTGATCCTTCAGCAGGTCTACAGCAGTAGACCTATGGTCTCCTTTGAAGAAAAAAATGAACAGAGTATTTCTACAAGCCTTCTCAGAGGTGTGTTATGTGGGGAAATAACCTTGAGAACAACTTCTCTCACAAACAGTCCAAACAGTGCATTTAAGACAATGTATTTGAGAGGGAAAAACCTGCACCAAACACAATCCTGGGGGGTTCACTCACCTCTACTATCCCACTAGGCTGCATTCAGGGACAGCAAAGTTATATATGCTTGCTCAGGGGCTGTGATAAAAACCATTATGTATAAGTCATCTGACAAATATTTAAGACTTCTATATTCATACTGTTAAGGAACATCTTATACTATATTCTGAGCTTTTCTAAAATAATCACTTAAAAAAACCCCCACCAACCAACCACCACATATCATCTATATTTGCTAAACAAAGCCAGCAATTTCTGTAATTTTTAGAAAACCATACATTTTGTACCTGGCTCTTGGTTGGTACAACAGCAATATAGTTAACTTTGATAAACCAATCAAGCAAAACAACAAATCAGTAAAATAAAAACATCTCACTTGAACTGCGACACCTTTAAGATTTTTGTCCAAAATCTAGGACAGCAGTCTAGTGATATGTTTGTTCTGAGACCCAGATGCTGAGTGCAGACTCTTGAACAAGTTTTATCCTTGACTTGTAAATTGCTACTGCATGCAGTATTTAAGAAGCTTAAAAAAGCAAATTCACAGTAATAAGCTATAATGCTTGTTCCACCTGTTTCAGTACAGTTTACTACGTACATTATATGTGATGAACTGGAACTAAACTGCTATTTACATGCTATAGTTAGTTATTAAGTGCTTTTCTTTCATTCAGAGATTTATCAGTATATTTTTTACTTTAAACACTTTGTTAAATATTCTCCTCTATCTAAAAATTAACTTCTTAAATTGTGTCTCAGTGAGACACCACATGGAATAGCATGTGTGAGTGAGCAAAGAATACCCTATTGTGGAACACGTGTAAAACCTGGCAGATCCCTAAAAGATCTGAAACTTCTTCCCTTCTCCATCACCCTCAAGTCAGACTTAGTAGGGAGAGAACTCCCTAGAACTAAGCTGTTGCTGCAGAGGGATCTCTGTTCCCCTTCCCACAAATGGGCATCCAGACATGTAATTTCCATATATTTAAACAAGCCTGAGTTTTTTCATTTTCTTGATCTGTTTGTGATTTATCTAGTAACATTAATATGTAGCTTATTCTTCATCTTCCAGTGAAATCAGCTTTCTGTGTTTTCTCCAAGTGTCAGTTTCAAAATATTCAGGTGACACCAAGTGGTAAATTGTTGTACTGCTGTCTGTTCAGGACCACTGTATGCAGTAACAAACAAGTATTCTGCTATGTGAAAGTAAATACAGAAATATGTGTCCCCAAAAAAAGCCAATGGAGTGCTTTGACATTATTTATCATAACAATCCAATTTTAAAATGCTATCAAATCAGCTCTTTCTTACTCACTTACCTTAGTCTGATTATACACTCTAAAAGGACAAAAGAACTGTACACATGATCAAGCATTAAGTGGGGGAAAAAAATTAAGTTCCTGTAAGAGAAGTTACTTACCAGAAGGAATTATTCTTTGCCATCTTTGTACATTCAAACTTACAGTAAGTTGCTTCCAAGAAGAAACACAGTCAGACTTTTCTCAAAATCACCGCCTCTTATAAAAAATTAAAAAAAAACCAAACACCAAATCCAGAAAAAACCTACCCCACAACACATGCATCCATGCAGCATCATTCACCATACCAAACCATGCAACAGACACTTCAGTGAGAAGGATGGATCCTCAAGCAACTCTTCCTTAGCTTCAGATGTTTCTTTCCCACACAGTGTATATATTAAGTTGGTACAAACTCAAATTCTATAGATTAGATAGGGACAAGAAATTCTATTTCTAGAATCCTTCAGGCCTTGTTTCTGTATCACAATAATGCCAACGTCAAAAAGAGGGTTTTATCAACAAGGAAGAGGTGTATCTTTCAAAAGTCAGCCATGTATATTTGCTTTGAAATAGGACTCTTGCATGCTCTGTGCAGGGCCATATCCTAAGAAACAAGAATGCAGAAACCATCAAAAGCAAAAAGTTTTCCAGTTCAAAGATAACAAGACAACATTACCAGCACGAGGCCATTAGGTGGACATCTTTTAAAAAACAAGCCTGAGATACAGCAGTTCTGCTAAGGAAGAATTCACATTAATTGTGATTGTTTCACTGACATGCTAAAATGCTTTAAAATACTGCTAATTTAAATTAACTTTGACTTTTTCCCCCTATAGCACTTGAAATTGAGGAGATAAAAATCTCATCACATACTTTATTAATTTTTTTAAAAACTTGTTTGTACTCTGGATTTGACCACAGCTGTGAATAATTATTCTAATTTTTTTTTTTAATCATTCTGTTGATTTTTCCCAAAGAAGTATAGGAGAAAAATATTTTCTTTAGATAATGCTATCTGTACACCACAAAATGGGCAGGTATGCATGGTCAAACATAGAACCTGAAGTGCCTTTATACTTCTTTAAAGAAGGAGAGCATCACATCACTACTTCAAGTTTACTGTCTTTTTTCACTTTTATCTTCAGGGTTACATGTATTATAAAGGAAAGGCCCTAATTTTCATAGCTAGAAAAAAAAATGGAAACAGACACTCAACTGTAAAGTGGCCCCCACAATATGAACAAATTCAGGCACAGATACTTAGCCATTCATTATTAAAAATAAATATAACTGATCACTTTGACCATCTAGAAGTATCACCTTCGGGAGGTGACCTACTAATGCAAAACAAACATACCTCCCCTAAGGCAGAGACAATGTATAAGGCTTTGCATTTGGAGATTCTTCTTCCTCTAAAACCTTCTGGGCATGTAAAAACAAAACCAAGAACAAGCAAGATTCTAAGGAAGAAACAAAGCTTGTTTACATTTCAGTCATGCCTGGCAAAAAAAAAAAGGCATCACAGTCAAGCCTGAAGTCTGCTACAAACTCTGTGCATAAGAAAAAAATCTCATCATGGCCAAAGTATCGAGAGATTTCCAGAACAAATGCTAAGTAGCAGTATTAGGAAGAAAAGGATGGCAACACTATTTTAACAGATTGCTATCAGCAGTAGCTTTTCCAACCCAACAAAACTAGAACAGGTGAGGAAAAAAAAAAAAGAAAGAAAAAATACAGAAGAGAAAAAAAATAAAAAAGAGGAGAATAAAGAACAAAGACGTTAAAAAGACATAAAAAAAAAGACGTTCTTTAGCAAAGAACGTCTTTGCTAAAGGATTTCTCAGGAACAGAAATCACTAACACAGGAGTACGCTTAACCTTTCATTTCAGCAGAACATTTTCTGCTTCCATTTCCCTGGAAATTCAGTTTCAATGGGTCAAAATTATCAAGTAAAAGCCTTTTAATAAACACTACTTGATTTGTTCTCTTTTCTTCTCCTTCCAATCCTAAAGCAGAATCAAGGTTTAGATCTTGTGGATGTATTCCTGGGCCCTGTATGCACACACAGCTCATCAGAAAAAGATTATTTACTGCATTGTGTCATCTCATTGTGTTTCTATCCAGAGCTGCACTATAGAGGACCACCCTGCCTGACACCTCAGGCGCTTCCTAGCCCACATACAGTAGGCACTATCCACAGAAAATGCCACACCTGATTTCAAACCTGCAAGTCCACATCTTAAGAAGGCCAATATTCTAAACTAGAATGTGAAAAAACACAGCAGTCTATTAAAAAACTGAAATAATAGTAATTGAAGCACAATCTGTTCAAACTTCCTAGACATTATAAGAAATTCAGAAAGAACTTGCCTACCACTCCAAAAACCAAAATGCTCCCTCCCAAACAATTCTCGCATTGCTCCAATTCAGAATAAAAAAATCAAAACCACAACAAACAAAACCAAAAAAACTCCATGACAACCCAAAATACCCTCAACTTTCTATACACAATTAGACAAGAAACTGCTTTGGATTATTTGAACAAACCTATCATCTCCAATGTAATTATTCACAGAAAGAAATCTACACAGAAAGAAAAAAAAAAAAACCAAAACCAAAACTCTGGCTCTAGGATTCATTAGAAACATTTTTTTTTTGTAATGACATAAAAATATTCATGTTCTACAAAAGACTAGCAAGAAACTCATTTCATGATACAGCATCTACCAATCTAGTAATTTTTGATAGAAATCATGCAACAAATACACAAGCACGTTACTCTGCAAATCAGAGAAATTACATGATGATTCATAATACTTGCCAACTTATAAAGATCAGTCCTATCTCAATTTCAAATATACCAGGATGCAAAGGCCAGAAAAAGAGCTAGCTAAGCAGAAACGAAACTGTACAAAAAAACCCAGGTGGAATAAATTAAAGCTTCACCTGGGAGTGAAGCTCCATTCAAACCATTTCAAACCATTGTGGTATAGCTCTGTAACAGCCTTCAAATCCGAGTACCAAAGAGCCATAATTCTCATTTCTTTGAGGATGAAGGTTGATCAAACGGTAACTACAATGACTAACGAAACAACTTGGCACTAGAAAGCAGTTCTGTGTTCTAAATGCTGTGTGCTGAATGTTCTGAAAAATGCCGGGCAGGAACTAGACTGCAAAAGTGTTACATTTTGTATTATTTACAGAGCAACAGGGATACCACTGTCAGAACATCAGAACTGCACTGATCTTTCTTCTTCGTTATGAGAAAAACAGGTTTTACCGTAGTATTTTAAAATACAAAAACTTTCCTTTTCTACTAGTTGCATTCTAATTTTAATAAATGGAATATATATAAGACTTGACTTAAAAAGTAATTAAGAACAACTATATCCCTATTTTCTCTAATTTTCTGGTTAAAAAACCCACTATATGGCAACACTCTTTACCCAAAAATAATACATGTAGGGCGAGGTAATGATAGCCTGCTATAGCGTTAAGAATGTTCATGAAGAGGAATCAAACAAAAAAAAAAATCTTCACACACTATTTATTTACCTGAATCTGGATCTACCACTCCTGTTTTTCCCATTCATAATAAATCAGGAACAGAGAAAGCCTTTCAAATATTCAGCAAAAATGATCCTGGCACTGAACTGCATATATGTTTACGCTGTGTTTCTTCAGTGGTCTCACCTGATTGTCCAGATTCAGCTAACTATTCTTCTGGGGACTTGTACTTTATGTAATACACCCTCAAGCCAAGATATGTACACAAAGAACATTTTTAAAGTAACTTTTCTACCTTAAGTTCTTAAGAACTAACTGAAAGTGTTTATGCTTACCTAGATGTAGAAGTGTGAACTGTGCTGCCAATTCCTTTGCACTTTCTACTGTTGTACAGAGTTTGTCTGGCATGAAGTAACTCTGGGAACCATCTGCAATACCAGGAATAAGCACCTTGTACACCAAGAGTATTTTCCCATCCTGACTTGTGGTTGAATACAAGTAGTATTCTGGTGGTGCCCAGTTATTTTTATTGCAAAAATAATCCAGATGCATTGCTGCAGAACTGAAGTGACTGGATTTTAAAGAATACATGCTAATTGGAGTAAGCTTTATTCCTGGAAAAAAAGGGTATGTACATCTTTCAACTTCAGGAGGGCCTGGACTGTGCTGACCATTAAGACGAACCGGAAGACTTGCTGGCTTCCCTAAGGATTTTTGATGACCACCTTCTTTGTTAGGAAACCCTAGAAGATTTTCAGAACTGGGACTTATCTGACCATTAAAATGTTGCTTCCAAGCACCTTCTTTGTTAACTGGCTTTGCCAGTGTTACCTCAATATTAGCTCCATCAATGCACTTTCCATTCATTACAGACATAGCAGCAATTGCATCGTCTCGATGGAAAAAATGAACAAAAGCATAGTCTCTCAGCTTCTTTACACGTTCAACTACTCCTGGCTTGAACTTGTTGAATTCGGCTTTAATTGTGTCCTCTGTGGTAGATATCATCAAATTTCTTACATATAATACTTTAACTCTCTGCATTGTTTCTTCATCGACTTCTTTCTCTGGGTCTGCCCAGTCTACTTGGATAGTATGACCCCAGAGTTGGAATGTTCCTACAGCAAAGAAGCATTACATCAGCAAAGGAAAACAAAATCATTCTTATCAACTACCTCTAGAAAAAGGGGGTTTTGTTGCCTGCATCTACTTAAGCAAAGTATGTAAAGTATTACTACTTGAAATTATTAAAGAAAATAAGACTCTGCAAAATTCAAAATGTTCTATCTGTACCCTTAGGGTTAATTAAGCACCACAAGCTGTAAAAACACACACTCTGTGGTTTTGTGACACATATATACACCATAAGCAACATATTCTTTTACTAGCTAGTGAGCGTGGCCTCTTCAGTAATATTACCACCTAAGAAAAGGTAAGGTCAACACCTGGAAAAAGGATCTAAATCTATATAGGCTAGCATAAGCCTTACTCTACACTGCAGCAGGCACCAAAACCATAAACTAAAACAAAACCCCACAACTCCCTCCTGCCCCCACACTTTTGTTACCCATTTCACATCAACATTTTGAGTATCACACAATTAGTTTATTGTGCATTCAGACATCTGAATATTCGTCCCATTACTTCGCAAGGCCTATATAAGTCTTAGCTAACACTCCTTAACACTGTCAGCAATTAATCCAAGACTTGCCTAAACCTTAGCCTTAATAAATACAGACAGTTTTGTCATTCATTTCAGCAAGGACAATGCTGTATTATCTGTTTTAATGATTTTGCTTCTCCAACTATATTGTTACATTTCCTCCCCTATTCAATTTCTCTTCTTTTCCAGAATTTACCTTTTTAATTGTACCTTTACCTATCCCTTCCTCTTTCAACATTCTTAATCCCTTCAACTTTCCCTCCCTCAAAACTTATAAAAAAAGGCACAAAGAAAAAGTCACCTTTCACTTGTTAAACTCTTAAATTCTAGTAGAAGATTAAAGACCTACTTTGAAACATTTTTAAAATATGAAACATCAATAACTTCACTTATGACACTCAAAAGAAATAAGGGACACATTCCGAGCATTATATTTTTTAAGCTCAGCTTTAAGAGAATTCATGTGCAGGGAGTAGTGTGTGCAAATGAAAACGGGATGTGTGCCCAAGCAAATATGTATCTCAGAGTAAATTACAGCAATTTGTGTTTATGAAACAGATGTCTGTTCTTTAATTCTCAGAACTGCTTAAATCTCGGCTTCTTTAAAAACAAACAACAACAACAAAAACCCAACAACAAAAATTCCCCAGAACATAAAGAAAAGAAACCTGATTCATGAACCAAAACCAAACAAACCCCAAAAATCCTCTTCAGCTGAAAGGTACTACTGCAGTTTTTGTAACTCTCAAAAAACTTTAAAGGAAAAGAGGGACGATCCACCACCTCCCCGCAAAATGGGAGACAGATACTCCCCCAAAAACTCAATTTAATTACAAAAAGGTTTACCTGGGATTAGCCGCCTTCTAGCCATTGCAGCTGCTCTGTGAGATTCATATTCTACAAAAGCAAAGCCACGATTTTTAGTTTTGTCAGTGGCATTTGGATAAACAATGACATCCACCACTCCTTCTGTAACTTTTTTCATCTCATTCAGTATCTCTTCTTTCTTCTTTTCTTTTGGTATTGCTCCAATAAATAGTCTGCAGTTGTCCAAGCTTACGCAGACACCAATAAATTTCCCTGGACGGATTTCATAATTATTAAGAATCTTGATGGCTAGCTGGGCTTCCTCTTTAGTAGTGTACATCACAAAAGCATAGCCTCGATTCTCACCACTGAACTCCATCATCAGTCTGAACTCATAGATCTTCCCAGCTCTCTCGAAAACCGGAACTAACTCATCTTCGTACATATCGCGAGGAATCTTACCCACAAACACTTCACATCCACGAGGTGGTGGAGGACCTTCCCAACCTTAAAATAAATTGTCCAACAACAATCTTAGTACAAATGCCAGAGAGTCACACTTCCCCAACTACCCCCCCACCCTTAATTTGGAGGTAGGAGTGAGTTATTTATTTTTAGTCTCAATTTAAACTAGCACGTTCCCATCTATTATTTCTTATTTTTGTTATGTTTAAATAAAAAATGCCATAAGACCACCATTTTTATTTCTTTTAATTTAATTATTGTTAAGTTAATACAAGTTAAAACAAGAATCTATTTTACTTTTGCTTTAAATTCAGAATAAAATATATTTAGGTGATTTGTAATTAACTTAAAACTTTTTCCTTCATGTAAGTATCAAAGACCACATAATTTACTCGTTAAATTATTTTTTTTAATTAAATTGGGGAATTTTTACCTTCTCAGAGTAGAGATTTTAATCTATAAACTGTACACTAAGAGCTACGTGGCAGACAGAGAAGCTACCAATTCATCAGAATTGACATACATTTGGAGCGACTCCACCATGGCTTATCATCTAGAAAAAAGTCTGGCTCTATTCAACACAACATTCAACATCCTCATTTTCAACTTTATACACATTTATGACAAGCCCATGGCAAATCACACAGTTTGCAAACTAGTACTGCCATTACTTAACATCATTGTGGCAGTCAGTTGCCTGCAAAAAAAAGCATAAACCAACAGCACAAAATTTAGGAGCTTCAAAGACAAAAAGTAACAGCACACCTTGATGAGGAAAAAGGGAAGAGGCTATGCTTGAATGTGTAGGAAAGTCATTACACCAAAGAACAATGTTCATTTATTAACTGGCCAAACTATTACCACCATCCTCAGTCTAGTAACTGATTAAGCAGTGATTGTCAGTAAGCAAAAGCCATTTACCATACAAAAAGCTCATTTTTTAATTTTTAAAGCTGCATACTAACTCAGCATTACAGCACATTGTGGCCAATTTGGAATAAGTTATGACTCCCAACTTAAAACCTGGTCTGTGACACATTTGCCAATGAAGGACATGTATTTAACAGAGAAAACGTGGAAACAGTTAACAAGAAGCACCATTCCTCAAGTAGTTACCAACTGACCAGAGAGTTTCCTTCACTGGGTACTTGATTTAACATTGGACAATAGATTATGGTATTCCTTTTTTTTGCAGCAGTTCAAGTAATCAAACTTCAATAGCACAAGGCCACCTAGAGACGTTGTAGAGTGTCCTTCTCAGGAGATACTCAAAACCTGCCTGGATGCCTTCCTGTCCAACCTGCTCCAAGTGAACCTGCTTTGGCAGGGAGGTTGGACCGGATGATCTCCGAAAATCCCTTCCAAACCCTACTATTCTGTGATTATAATCTTGACACTGTTAATGAGATCCATGCCATCTCAAATTTCTTCCATTTAATTCTGATGACTTGCATCCCTAATGACATAAGTATGTCTCCAGCAATCAAAGCAAAGGACCCAAATTTTAATTTTTTTTTAAACACACATACTTCAAAAATACATTTTTTTAGGGTAATTTTAAGCCAGATCAGCTGCTAGCTCTGAATAATGTACCAGTCAGATAATCAGGATGACAGCAGGAGAACAAGAGATGACAGTGAAACTATCTCTTCTGGCAACAACACAAGCTTCTAGAAACCACATCTTAAGCAAGAAAAATTCAATGAAACTCTTCATTTACAAACAGTAATTATAATTGCTTACAAACCATCTCAAACATTCAAGTCTCATCTGGCCTAGAAAACCATTTATAGTAACTTAGGGTAATTTCCAGCCTAAGCAACTAGTAAAATAAATGAAAATTTAAAGGAGAGGTATATAATTAATGTCAATGAACAGACTTATGGAAGGTACACCTTGTCAAACACATCTAATTTCAGAAAAGGTTAATAGTTTCATTAATAAAAGTAACTCTGCCAAACAAATACACTGAATACTGCCTAATGTTCTAATTAAAAATAATAATAATAATGTAATAATTGTATTAAATAATTTAAGAACAAGCTGAGCCCTCAGAATGTAGTTTTAGACCAGGAAAACTTCAAGAGAGAAATACTTTTGATGCAGCTGCATCTTAAACTACATATAGCAATGATTTATACACTTCATGCTTATGAGCATGACTTACAAAAACTTGGGACCACAGGCTACAAATGAGAATGAACTGTAAGAGCTGCACAAAGAATTTTCCTTCCTTCTGCTTTTTAAAGTGCACAATCTGACTCAAAAGCAAGTGTTACTGTATTCCATGTGATACAACCTGGACTAATGGCAAGATTCTTGCTGATGTCAACTACGACATGGGAAAAATTACTCAAATAAATGCTTCATAAAGGTTTAAGGTGTTTGATTCATAAGAGTAACAAGAAATGTCAAGATAACGGTAACTGATACAGCATTATCACATAGATTATGTTAGATGTGGAGAACAGATCTGTCAACTCTGAAAACAAAATGAGTTAGCACCAGTGAAGATAACCAGTCTCAGAGAACAGGGGTTTGTAAAACAAATGCTTTGGACAATACAAGTGGTAAAGTAAGGAATAAATTAGGTCATGACTGTTATCACCAACTTGTTTGGTCCTTCTGTGCCACTAAACATTTTCAAGTGTGTTCTCAGTCATATGGAACACACAGTATTTTCAACCCCACATTTGTTTTGCTTTTAAAGCTGTGACTTCTTAAATCCACCAAGAGCAAATGTTCAACACAGTCTAGCACAAGAGATCTTAAACTGTCTTTCCCTAAACATCTACTTCTGGTCACTGTCACAGGACATATGGCTACACAAATTTTCAGTCTGATTCAGTATAGCTCTCCTTACAGAAAATAAATTCCAACTTCCTAATCTCAAAAGAAATGCTTACCTGGTGGAGGACCACCAAATTTTCTTTGCCCATTTTCTTGAATCATGCTGTATCCAGTCTTTTCCATCAGGGCCAGTAAAGCTGCCTCCTTCTGAGTGCCACTTCGGATTTTGCCACATCCATTTGGTGCTGCTTTGTTTTCCTCATGCATATCTGCAATAGCTTCAACAGAACAATGCAGCTATTTCAGTTCAGTTGTTATGTGTATACAGAAGCTACCAAAGCACAGAAAATCAACTTATGCTACACTTGCCTATTAACTGTGACTTTGTTCAGCATAAGGCTTCAAATCCTACATATAACCACTATCATCTATATACTTGCTTTCAAAACCTTGTTCTGTAGCAGTCAGAATCTTGAACTTTAACCAGCAACTATATAGTCTATATTCAAACTTTTGTAACTGGTATCACAATTTTCTAAGAATGCTGCCTTTCAAGAAGGAATTCTTTCATAAATTATGTTATCACAGTTCTGTAGAGACCCATATGCTACTTAAAGTGACAAGCTCCACTTTCTTATTACTACATTTTATAGAAATAGCATTGATTTTAAAACTATTTTAGTACAAACATATCTAATAAATACATTTAGGTCCATACCTAATTAATACAAAGAATTCAAGAACAAAAGTAATTTAATTAAAACCAATACGTAATAAAACTAAGCAGAACTGTCTGGCAAAACTAAGGTGTTGAAATAATTCCATCTCTGGGGTCCTTATTTTCATGCTTTTCACCACTTCCAAAATTAAAGTTTATCAACACAGTTGTTGCTGCTCTATTCTCTAGTTCCCTGGCATGCCAAGATCTCCTACAACAGCTTTAGGCTTCTGTCATCTAGGTGATGGGAAACAATCACACCAAGGAACCCATCTGGTAATTACCAACTTTACAAGTCAACTCCCTAAAAAAGTTAATTTTCAAGTCAGATTTTTTTTTCACTGCCTTATTCCTTCCCTGATATATATTTCTTTTCCCAAGATTTTCTGACTTAAGGTCTACAATACAGCTTAATCATTTCAAGTGTTCTTTGAATCAAAGCAATAATGAAACTATTCTTCAGTGCTTTATTTTCACAACAGTCCTTATATCACCTAAGAGACTGTACGCATCACTTAATTATAATGGTAATAGAATAAACGGAACTGCAATTTTTTTCCATCCGAGAAAAAGTCTACTTTTGATAAGATATTTTATCATTTCTATCAAGCTGGTATTCATTTTGAGGCAGGAATCCATGCCACCAACCACTGTAGAGAAGTTTATATGATACCCATTGCTGGTCATTAAAAAAGTCAATCCACAAACAACTCCTGCTTTCATCAAAATAAGATTCTAGAAAGGAAGCAGGGTAGAGCACATGAAAGAATGCCTGACAGACAACAGCAGTAACAGCGTGACTCCTATCTGCTACACGTGCTGTCCCATCTCCTTTCAGCATGTGAATTACATTTACTGTGTTTCACAGCCTACAAGCTGTGTGGAAATGTTCTCATCAGCAAATCTCTCAGCAGCTTCAGGCCTAACAAGGTATGGATAAAGCCAACAAAAAAGTTCAGGCAACTGAGACGTAGAATTATTTTCCGTTTGTCGCAATGTGTTCACACACTCAGCCAAGAACCTTATCAGTAAAAGCAACAAGAGGACACCAGATTAAAATCGTGAAGGCACCGGCAAGGCTGCCAGAGAGGTGAAGAGGCCCTGAGGAGCTAGGCCAAGAGACCAGTGGAGGAAGCAAAGGGACCAGGGACTGGCCTTTGAGCGAAAACGCCCCCTGAAGCAGGAAGAGGGGCATGGTGGACAGGGAGGAAAAACAACAGCCTCGGAAATACCCTGTGCAACTCTCGCCGACTCGCTCGTTGAGGGCAGCAACCGCGACCCCGCCTCTTACACACCCTCGTCCCTCACGCCGCCTGCACAGCAAGGGTTCAAAGCCGCCGCTATCCTCAGGCAGGCCAGGCCAGGCCAGGCCAGGCGGCTGCACGCCTCCCCGCTCTCCCGTTGAAAGCCCTGCGCCACAGCGGGAGAGAGACGCAGAGGAGAAGATCCAACCAGGCCCAACGCCTCCGCCAGCCGCCACGCTGGCCCAGCCCCGCCGCCACAGCTTTCCCTCGTTCGGCCCTGCCTAGCCAATCACCAGCCAGACAGGCCGGGCACGGGCATAATTGACAGGCAGCATCAGCCAATCGTGGCAAAACTAAGGGCGGGCGCTCGGCACGCGAGCCTTTTAAAAGAGGCGACCGTTGACGGAAGGCGTGCTGTCGCTGCGCGTGTTGCAGCCGCGTGGGGAAGGGGAGCTGCGATGTGCCGTTGGGACGTCGCTTGCGGGCGGTGCCGCGTGGCCGCCCTCGGGGCGGGAAATCTGCCGCCTCGGAGCCCCTCCTGAGGGAGAGGGCCCGGCCGGCTCCCGGCCCCGTGCCTTCCTAAAGCTAAACATTACCTTGTTACAACGCGGCTGGTGGTTTCTGTGCCTTTCGGCTTACATCTGCTGTAAAAAGGTGTATTTGGGCCTTCAGGGTATGCAGCTCTTAGAAGTCCCATCAAAACTGTTTTAAGGGGCACTCATCAAATGCACCGGTGACAGTAAAGAGTGTGGGATTAGCTTGCAAGTTCTTCAATTTGTTCTAAAAAGGCTGTGGCCCACTTTCCCTATCTAGCAAATGAATTCAAAGCCAAAATGCTTTCACTGGAGACTTCTCCCTTTTCAGAGGATTTAAATGCTCAACTGATGAATCCCAGAAACTTCAGGACATGCAAATTCAGATTATTGTTAAGGTGTTTCAGAGCTTTTAGCAATCTAGTTTTAAATTTGTACTGCCTTAGAATAGTTACAATTTCATACTAGATATTTACCTATTAAAGTTCACTTATTTTTTCAAAGAGAAATTTTACTACCCTTTTATGAATGGCATGATACACTAATCATGTAATTCGCAAATTCTATGTCTCCATTTAGTTGGACTAGATGATCTCTATGGTCCCTTCCAACTCTAAAATATTCAGTGAAATTTAAAAGTTTATGTGGCCAACATGGCAAAGCTTTTGCCCTCAAGATTAAATTTCACCACCGATTGATTTCAGATGTCTTTTTTTTGACTACCTCTAAATCAGCCACAAAGCCTCCAGTAGGAATGAATATGGGGTACATTAAGGTGAATGAAGTTTGGGGTATTTTGGCTGCAGCTCAGCGTCCCTGCTTCCTCAGAGACTTCTCACTCCCTGGCAGAAAACTCTGTGTGTCTCAGTTGTTACTGCTGGTGGAAAGTACTGAAAGAACTGAAAGGAAAATTCTCAACTAAGAGAAAAAAGAGGGGAAAAAAACCCCAAACCAAACCTCTGGGATTTTCTTTGTATGTCATGTAAGTGACATCTTCCTGGAGAGGCTACCATGTCACGCACAGCCATTTCTGGGGACAAATGACTGCTGTTCTAGGATAAAGGAGCTGAAGAGCTGCTCAGGTGGGAATGTTAACCCCTTCCAGCACTTAACAGAAGAAGGCCTCAAGAGAAACTGCATATACAAATTTAACAGCAGGTTTTTGTCTTCATGACATGACATGAATAAAAGAGAAAATCAGAATAAGCAGAAAGTATTCAACGTCGACATTACTATCTCTTATTAAACTGATCAAAGTCAGACATGGGAACTAAAGGCTCGTTTGGTTTTCTGGCTGACCCCTGCCTCTCTAAGAGAAACTAATGATCCTTTTCTTCCGTTGTTCCTCTCGTGCTAATTGGGTATCAGAGTTCTTACTACCTCCTTGCCCACAGGTGCTAGCTGCTTTTTTCTCTCTGATAGTCTTAATTGTTCAGCATAATTAGGTTTCACTAAGAACAACTGTTTCTAACCTGTATTTGTCTCGGATTTGCTGTGACTTGTGTTAAAAGTCTGAGCTGAATATTTTCATTTCTTTTCTAATAAGACAATATTTACTGGGGAATACAATAATTTCAGCCAAGCAAGCAGTATATTTGATAACTTCAGGTCTTCAAAACAGAGCTTGCACATCTGAAAGCTTCTCATGGCTAAACAAAACACTCTCTGAAGTGTTGCTTTTCTTGTATTACCAGAAGCAGAATCCTCACCAAGCAAGCCCTTCAGTCCGTCTGCCATTCTAAAAAGTTTAGTTTAGTTACTTTTAACACAATGTCTAAGTTGGTTACAGTTGTAGGGGACAAGCCACTTCTCTCCTCCAGCTGGGTGCTGCCGCCGGTGAATTCTGCCTTGTTTTGATTTCTTCCCCATGTGCTGGATTGCATTCTGCATTCAAAAAACGTATCTCACTCGTTTTTCAGTAGCCATCATTTGGATAAGGCTGGTAGAAGGAGCAGGGCAAAAAAAAAAATGTGAATTTTAATTCACATTTCTAGGGGTGACAACTTCACAGCAAAGAGACGATTTCTCAGTTGTAATTTCTTTCTCTCTATATACATATGTAAATACCCTTCATACAAATTAATGCTGTATTTTAATTCACTTATTTTTAGTGGAGTTTAATTAAAAGATGGGAAAGAAGACCAGGCCTAGAACAGTGTTTGTTATTTATCAGAGTATTTAGTTCTTACTGCTTTATCAAATCACTACTTTAGTACATAACTGCTTTAACTTTTAAACTTGATAAATAGAAACTTACTTTAGAATTATTTTACAAGAGTTACAGTATAATTTGCAGAAAGCTTTGGCACAAATTCTGGTTAGAAAATTACTTTAAATTGCAAATAATATGCTATTTGCCCTAAAGCTTTATACAGTTCCTATTAACACCGAGTTAGTTCCCTCATGAATGTCACAAATAGAGTGTCACAAATAGATGGATGAGGAATGAGAGCAGAGTCCTGCCAATATTATGACATATTTATTCCTTTGGCTAAATATGAAAACGTGAAAGAGGTCTTTTTCTTACACATTTTATTTTACAGCACTGTACTAGACGGTTGCTTCTCTTTTCCTTATAAGTTATTTTAGGTAGCTGTAACACAGGAGTCCTTGATGTTTTTTAACTTCTGTTTCATTGGAATGCTAGCAAGCCCCAGCATATATATATATATATTCCTGGAGTGGGCTGTTACTGCAGTTGTAATGCCCTAGTAAAAGCATAAGCTTTTTTTTTTTTTTTTTTTTTTTTTTGGTCAGTGTAGATTTTGCTATGGCCTGGAGCAGGAAAAGAGGGTATGTAGTATTTCTGCACTCTTGACAGGCTTGATATGTAGGTAGTGGAAATACTTGAAAAGAAAGCAGACATCCTTTGAAGTTTAGACAAAGGTCTCTGTAGAAAGCCTAGACATAATAAGATTGTAAATCTAATTATAGTAAGCTGTCTAGAAAGACTTAATTTCAGTCAATCAGTCCGTTTTAGTTTGGGTTTCAGTTTATCAAGTAGCTGCAATGCTAAAAATGTTTAGTAGGATCCTCCTAACGAGGCGTCCCAGCGCCTGAAGGGTCTTTTTTTCTTGAAAGGTGCTGTTTGCTCTTATTCAGCTTTCTGCCTTAAAAGAGTCGCAATAATTTTTAACTGTAAAATTACAAAATCTGATATTGCTGGAATAAGCATTTGGGGGAACAGAATGTTAATCACAGAGAAAACATCATACAGAATTGCTTATCTTTTTTTTTTTTTTTTTTTAAGACACACATGCCACAGATTTTAAAATGCAAATATGCGATGTATATGAAAAAATGGATCCCAAGGCACATTCTGTCTTCACTTACCTAAGTATGTCAACACTTTCGCCGATGTAAATGGAAGTAAATCAACTTTAGGCCAACATCGTTGAGTGCAGAGCGATATAAAATGTGTGTAACAAAGTGTGTAAAATTCCTCTGCTTGTTTTTTCCTCCGTTGCCTCCAGAACTCTAGTTTTCTGCTCCCTCTTTACAGTATCTTGCACTGTGGTCATTTGATGCCCCACCATTACAGAACGCTTTCCTGTCTGCTTTCTAGGCGCATCTCTGCACATCTGTACAACAGCAATTCGAGAGGTTTGGGGGTTTCAGTGCTTCTCAAAGTGGCTGCTGCCCCAAGCAGCTGGAAACCAACATTTTCTTTCCACAAAGATGTGGAGCACAAAGATCTACAGGGTGGCCTTCCTTTCATCACACTGCTGGTGTCTCAGTCCTCACCAAAGAGCTCAGAAAGATCCCCTCTCAATCACTGCTCATTTTTTTATTTCTCTGCAACTATTGTCAGAAAATACTTGAATTTATGGTGTCTCCTGTGAAAGTGTTAGAGGGTGTTTCAGCATTGGAACCAAAGAGGCATCAGGCCAAACTGAAAAGTCTTTGGCCATACCCAGTCTGACCCAGACATGGAACTGGTAGTTTCCCAGGGAGGCTGAAGATTTTTATATCATATTACCTTTTGAATATTTAGTAATTCCAGGGAAGAAATTATATTGAATGCAACAGTGGAGAACAAGATTTAATTTTTACTTTTCCTAGATTTAAATATTTAAAACACCTTTAATGGTGGTTTGAAAAGTGGAGAGAGCCCACTCTTTCTTTAGGCTGTTCATTTTTGGCTTTAAATCCCAGCTTATTATGAGAATCCTAAAAGACATCAATTTATCAAGCTCACATCCTTTTAATTTATAACCCAGCTGCTGTGAGCTGCTAACTAGCTTTTAAGTCAGGAAACTCTGGACTGTCAGTGCCAATTATAGTTAAACAACTTAGGATGCTTCTGTGTCATTTTCTTTATATTTTTCCTGAGGCTTTAAGGATATAGTGCTGTGCTTGGAGACACAATTAACAAAGTCTGAAGTAATATAACCTGTGGGTTTGTGTGTTTCTCTCATTCATATCTATACACATATTTATATATATATTTGTATATTATACACACATAGAATCCCATGGCTTGTCTTTGGGGTTTTTTATACTATTCGTGAAGTGCAGCTAACAGAATGATTTTAAAATGCTTTTCTGTATCTAGTTATTATCTTTCCTACAAAGCCCAGTGATACAACCAAAATTGCAGTGAAAAACTAAACCAAGAGCCACTACATTGTGGACAACTATAAGCAAAATCCACATTACACAGTTTAACTGTTCCTTCCTGATTTCTGGTTAGATGTTACAACAGTGAAACAGAAAATCAAAATCAGCGTTTCTAAACCTACTGAGCAGTTCCGTCATCTTGGTAAACATCTGATTTACTCTTTTCTTGAATGTTGAGTTTCACTGTTCCCAGTTTGCTGGAGATCTGCGCAGTGCATTTTTCTGACTGTGGGAGAGCCACTAGGTGGGAGTGTGTTATCTTAAAAGAAGGTTTGTCAGCCCCGGCTGGTTTTATTTTGAAGGAGCTCCCCAGTTCCCTTTCCCAGCATCCAAGAGGTGCTGTGACACCATCCGCACCGTGTGGAACCAGTGACCGACCTGGGATTTTTGGAGGCTGGGGAGACACAGCCTGCCTTGCTGCTCCTCAGGCCAAGGAAAACTAGAGCTGGAGCAACTTACTAGAAGTTACACCCTCCAGAAAGCAGCTCTCTTATCCAAACAAGGACCACAAGCCCTCTGAACAAGCTAGTTATGTAGAAAGCCCCAAAGATCCAGGCTAAAAAAAATTTCACAGGATCCCCTTACCAACATACAAGCTAATAATTAAAAAAAAAAAAAGCCTTGTTAAAATATATCAAAAGCCAGGGATTTGCCAGAGAGAGAACTGACGGGTGAGTAAGATACATAAAAGCCCTTTTGAGAAAGAGGCATGGCAAAACAAATTTTTTTAATTTTATTTTTTTTTTTTTTTAGCAATACAAAAGTAATAGAGAAGTTTCCAAAGTAAGCCCATTCTTTCCTAGAGGAAGGACATCCTCATGTTAGTCCTAAACTGAGGGATGGATAAAAAGCATTTTAGGACTGATGAGTAAACTCAAAGTTAGAAAGTGACAAGAGTGGGTGTTGTCAAGTCTAAAGAAACTCCAGGATAACGTTGGACTGAGCAGTGTAATAAATTTCTGAGGGCAGCCATCGAACCAGAAGGATGGTGCCAAATGAGCCACTTTCTGAAGAACTGCAGCCTAAATTTATGGAAACTACAAAAAAACCTCTAACGTCCACCCCAGGAATATCTGAGAGTTGTGAGACTGTAGGTGGAAAAAATGAGCGCAAAATGATTATTCATTGTTGCCTGTAGTACAGGAAGGGGAGGGACAGCTCATGTCATCATCAGGCAGCCAATTTAAAATAAAGTGCTTTTTCATATGTCATAATGAATCTTGCCATAGAACCTTTCACAGGCCAGACAGATACACTGAAAAAAGAGTAAGACAGGTACACTTAGGGTAAGAGTATTAAGCACGATGAAACAAATGCAAACTTTAAAGCTGGAAGTTGGTTAATTGCTTCTTACCGAATTCTTTTAAAATATTTCAAGACTCTGCCCGTAGCCATGCCTGGTCACGCAGTTCTTGCTGTTGCTCCCTGGTGAAGATGAGGTGAAGGCGAAGAACCTTTGGATATTGCCAAGCTCATTACCCTGTTCCTACAGGGTTGGAAAAGTTGGGCCTCACCTATAAGCTCACGTCTCTCAAGGGTAGGTAGCAGTGTCTGGTTGTCTTCCTGCAGCTCTGGATCGAGAGCCCAGTTTTCCTAAAGCTTAATGGGACCAGTGGTGCTCACAGAAAAAAAATCTGAGAAGCCAGCTGAAGAGTCCATTGCCTAGGCCAGAAAAAAATTAATAAAGTGGTAGAAACAGTGGTGGCAGCACAGAAGTAACCTGTCTGCAGGCAACTCTCTCAGCAGATTTGAAGAACTACAAAAAAAATAATGCTGCATGGTTTATGACCTGTAAGATTTTTCAAATAATATTTCACTGTAAAGTTCATAGTAATCAGGGGCTCATTGATGAATATCATTATTAAATTTCCACAGGTAGAAGATTTTGGGGAGGTCAGGGAATGGGGGGCGATAGTTAATCTTGTTCTCTCGGATGACAGTTGACAAAGCTCCGGTTGAATTTAGCTGGAAGAAATATAACTCAATTATGCTGCTGCAATAAAGAAGCTTGGAGTACTAATTACTCAGTTGCTGAGGGCCTGTCATAGTGAGATAATTTTTAAATATTCGGTGCTAGTAAAGTGATATTTTTTTAAGTAGTTTCTTTTATTTATTAGGGTCAAATGGGCTTTGTATAAACAGCTGTCTTGCTCACATCCCATATTCCCCTCCTGCTCGGTGATACAGTGAGCTTACGATTTATGTCACAAATCCAGTGTCTTTCCCATAAGAACAGACTGTTTTTGCAAGCACAAGTTTGTATTAATGGCAGGATTGAGTACTGTCTGTAAGAGAGCTGCTAACACAAACAGTCCCCAAACTGAAAAATGCAAACTAGAAAGGTACTGAGGGAAAGTAGTTTCCATAACTGGTTTGGGTGGATATTTTCGGTTTGCTTGTAAAAAAAACCTCTTTGCAAGTCATAGAATCCTCATTATAATTTGGAAACACGTTTCATGACTCCGCATCAGGTCTGCTGCCTGTGCAATTCCCAGGGCTTTAATAGCATTAGAGTTACTGGAATTGCTCAAAGACATCAGAAATAGAAACTCTCCGTTCCTCACTGGAATTTCAGGTCACTGGCCAAGCAGAATTACTGTTTTCTCCAGGCAAGTTTTGGCGAAGGCATTATTCCCAGTCTATTCCCAGTCTGCCTGTGATGGGATTGTCATTCTAAAATAGCGACTTGTACGTCGGAGGGGTTCTTCCTCACATCCAGTGTGACCAAACCTACTTGCTCTCAGAAATTGGGAGCAATAACTAAAGGAAAATAAGCAGCTGCCTTTACCACCCGATCATCAGTGCTAAATGACTGATGTGCTGGAGGAAGAGCTGTGACTTCTGCCTCTGCTTGTCAAAGGCCATGTCCTCGCTTATTGCAGCTTTGGGTTTCCAGAGGAGTGAGTTTTGTGCGTGTCCTGGGCTTGAGGAAAGATTGAGGACTGGGACGTGGCGATGTGACGGTGGATGTCACAGGCTACACCTTCACTGACACTTGAGGCATTGCCAGCGTCACGCACCTGCCGATCTGAGGTCACCCTTAGCCCCCCCACAATGAGGCCTCAGGCTCCTCTTCCAAAGCTTGGGAAGAGTTAGATTCATGGGGAAGGACTCCTCAGGAACTGGCAGAGCTGGAACCTCTGCAAAGTACCCCATTAATACAACGGCTCGGGGGGGGGGATTTAAACAGTCTGGGGCATACCCGCCAGACTCAAAGCTCCTGCTTCAGGTGGGTGGGTATGGCTATGGCTGCACACAGGACAGGAGCACCAGGTACTACCTGTTCAGGCTCCAGAGGTGACAGAGCTGTGACAGCGTGATGCTGAGACAAACAGCGCCATCCCGTGGGCTAAACGCTGTGCTACGTTATGTGACGCTGTTGTTCTGGAGGCGACCGAGTCATCGCTGGCTCCAGGCTTCTTACGCCGTGCTCTGCCACCTCGTTTGGACAGACTCAAAACGAATGTGGTTGAAACCAGATGTCTCCCTCCTCCTGGGCATTCGCTTGGAGCTACCTACCATCTGAAATAGCAAAAGTTAACCCTTGTTTAATATCTAACTAATCTTTCCACCAGGGCGTGCAGGAGAGCTCTCATTATCTTCACACCCGCATTTCTTCACTTTTGACTAGAATTAATTACAAACTTCTTACCTACGGTGTGGCAGAAGCAGACCCGCCCCTCCCTATGTTTGTGCGCAGCATCAAATGGAAATGTGCAGGCACTTTCTGCAAAATTGCAAGGCACACAGGTGCAAATCTGAGCTGGCTCTAAGTCTACGCAAGAAGCAGAAGGTAAGGTGGCTTGGCAAGTTTAGCAGAGCATAACCCTTCATTTGCATGTATTCTAAATTACATAAAATAATGTCCCTGCTTAGCCTCATAGAAAACTCTGGTTTCTCAGGCAGGGAAGTTGCCTTCTGGTAAGAAACCGTGCATTTTATTTATTTGGTGTGTCCAATGCAAGGCACCCACAACCTCATGCAGATATTAACCAAATCTTGCAGCTGGCCAGAAAACAGAGAGATGATTATTGTCTCAGTTGTAGAAATGGGAAAGAATTTTAAAAAATAGAAACTGTAAGGCAATAGTTAGAGAGGTACAGAGGGTATCTGCTTTAATTGAAAGGGTTTGCTTTCACTAAAACAACATTGCAGCAAAGCTTTGAGCTAGTCTGATAGTCTCTTCCTTATTTTTTTTTTACCTGAAAGTTTTCTGATTGCCTTCAGTTTGTATTGTGTCAAAGTCAGAAATGTCCCAGCCTTAGCATTTCTAGTTCCTGGCTGCATTTAGACATCTGTTTCCCACTCGGAACCTCACTGGGGCCCATGGACCATGAGAAGCAACACCACCCTTGGAGGAGGCAAATATGCAGAGCACAAACAGCTTGTTCCAACAGAAGGACCAGAGAGCCATTTTCTCCTCCTAACTCAAAGCCACAGGTGTTGCCTGTGATTGAAAAAATTCAGTAATCGCTGTCCTAACCATGAGATAAAATTAGAAAAGGTGAGAGGTAGCCACCTCGTAGCCTTATCCAAAGTCTGCTGAGTCTACTGCAGGATGGACTAAGAAGGTCCTAGGAACAAGTCTCCCAAATCCCCAGAAATGCCATAATCATCACATTTTTGCACTCTTTATAAAATGGTATTGCTGTTTTCATTTGAAGCGCTCCTCAATCAGGCAGGGACTCGGGGTTTTGGGTAGCAAATGAGGATGTCTACCTTAAAATTCTGGCCAAGTTCCTCAGCTAAACAAGGTCAGGGAATAGGTTTGTGCATTTGCAGGTGATTGTCCACGTTTGCGTGGATGCTGTCTGCAGGGTGCTGGTGTCAGCTCCAGGTAACGGGCGCTCTCTTGGAGCGTGCATTGGACGGAGGCAGCCCAGGAGCTGCTGTGAGTAGCCATGAGAGGTGAAGCTGCGCTGTAGCAGCGTGGGGGTTTAGCTCTATGGACATGGTTCACAGTCCACCCCCATGTTGTCAGAAGAATCACGGAATCAGAGAATTGTCTAGGTTGGAAGGACCTCGAAGATCATCGAGTCCATTAACCTTAACCCTGCCAAAAGCATCACTAAGCCACGTCTCTCAGGACCACATCTACCCATCTTCTAAATACCTCCAGGGATGGCGATTGAACCACTTCCCTGGGCAGCCTGTTCCAATGCTTGATAACCCTTTTGGTGAGGACATTTTTCCTAATATCCATCCTAAACATCCCCTGGTGCAGCTTGAGGCACCAAAGAAGATGGACCCCAGCCCATTTTATTTACTAGGTTAGATGGCGGCCTGTGGTATTAGTGGCTCTTAATTTAAGGGAAGGCAAGTTAATCCATTTCATCTCAGCCCTAACCTGCACCATCTCAAGCCCCCTAACCTCCAGCTGGGGACAGGAGAGCAGACACATCACTGTGCCCGACTGAGCAGCATCTGAGTCTTCAAAGGTGCTCACCTCTGCGTTCACTGACTGGTCCTTCAGCCAATTAACACGTCCTGCCCTTGTAAAGCAAAATCAACCTCCGTTATCTGCCCCCTGCACTTTCACTTGCTCGTTCAGACCAAGCACCTCGGTGCAGGTGACTCTGCAGGTGATTTGCTCCGAAGCAGCCACCGACTGCTTTCCAGTGCACAGATACGCTATAAAACAAGGCGTCAGGGCTTAAATAACGTTCCCTAATAATCAGAAAAAAAACCCAACCAAACAAACCACATTAAAAAGCTGAAGAACATATGAGAGAAAGTTTTCTACTCTATGAGGTACAGAAACAGTAATCGCCAGTTTTGGCACGGCCAGAGCTGTGGTGCTGCAAACAACGTCATTCTGATTTAAACCTCCTAAATAGATCACCCGCCTTCCCCCCGCCCCCCCCCCCCCCCCCCCCCCCCCCCCCCCCCCAGTCTGAGCACTCGGGACCCCATCCTACGCATTTCCTTGACTTCAGAAGTCACAAAACACAACACAGAATTGATTTTTAAGAAAATGATGCCCAAAATAGCTGCCAAATAATACTTTCGGTGATCTATTCCTACAGCAGAGGGGACAGACAGTTTCTTTTACCAGCACAATAAGCCTGAAAGGTTTCTGCAGGGCTTACAGGAGCACTGCACCAAAGAGCCTCAGACCTACTAGGGTTTGTATCTTCATTTCCCATCAGCAAGCCCATTCTCGACAGATCAGTGCTCAGGGGAGGCAGGTCCTAAGCTATTACAAAGCATAAGGAGCAAATGGCTCCTAGACCCACCTGAAAACTTTTTTTTTTCATTTTTTTTTTATTTTCAGTGGAGAAAGGAGATGCTAACTAACGACTGCCTAACACAGTTCTTTATCATTCAGTGGTGTGTGACACTTTATTTAATGTGAGAACATGCAATAAATAATACAACACCATATTATTTCTAGAGATCACAGTTCTAATGTTTCTTGTTGCTGCAGCTTGCTTCCTAAAACCTGTCTGGACGACGTCAAGTCACACACAAGTTTAATTCCCTCTTCCCCACCCCCTCAGACTTTAACAAGTATTGCTATGATTTTGTTTTCATTAAAAGCCTCAATGGTATTTATATGTAGCATTCTCCTTCAGCACAGGAGGACCCAAAGGTGAAATCAAGCAGCAGATGACTGCTCACCACAAAGTGAGTAATCATTTATGTTCCAAGCTAAAATAAATATAAACAGAAAGCTCACTGTTCTAATGTCTTCATTTAGCAACTTACTTTTTTTTTTACTCTTTTTCTTTTAAATACAGGTTTTGTAAAAACATTTTGAACCTTGTGAATGCTCATTTTATTTTTGTTTTCTTTGGAAAGCCTGAAGTGAAACATCTCTCCTCTTAACTTGATGTCTTCGCTACTTGCCTTTCCCAGAGGCACAGGGGTGATGGTTATACGGCTCCGTTACATACCCTGGTTTAACCACACAGCTTTTCAAAACAGCCCCACCACTAAAATGAGCTGCAGTTCTAGATTTACCCTCCCCGTCACCGGCGCTTACAGCTCCCGATGAACCATTTCACTTCTAAGCACACACCTTTCTGAAACAGCTGAACTGCTCACAGTCTTCTGTGTTTTCCTTATTATAACTAGCTCCTTCATTTCAGCTGCATCACAGTTGAGCTCAAGTCTGAAACGCGGTGCTCCACCTAGGGCAAGTGCTTATTTTTACTCGAGTAATTACAGAAAAAAAAGTTGACGCTGACATTTACCAAAATATTTCAGAGCACAACCACCACCCGCTGAGCTGAACATGAGAATTCATGCCTGCTAGCCTTGGTGTTTTTCCTCAGAGTATGACTGATTTGACTCATGCCTGACTCTGACAAAATTTCCAGATCTCTGCTAGAATTGTAGTTGGTAGGAAAAGCTCCTGAACATGCAGCTGATTTTCTCTTCTTATGCCCACACTATGGCTTGTGTCTGATGAAAGGATAGAGCAAGATCATTCTAGACCATTTCCTAGTATTTCATAAACTTAAAACTTTACATGTTCAAGAAGAATTCTTTACCAATACATCTGGACATCTCCAAGGAGCAGCTTTCATTTCTTTCAGAGACACCTGTGAAAACCCTGGTTTAGTCCCCAGTCTAATCTGGAGGCTTCTTGCTCAACAGCATGAGCCATTGTGGTCCTTTGATATTAAAGCCAGATCAGGAATATTTCTCTGCCTTCCAACAATCCCACTTATGATTTGGTTACTGGTCATGACCCCATTATTTATTGTATAAGCGAATCATAAGAATTACTGGAATTCTTATAAATCCCAAGTAAATAAAGGGGAAAAGAAAAGCCCACCTGTAATCAGACACCCTGTTACTGCATGTTAATGGGCTGTTCAGTGCCCTACTGGGATGCGTTAGAGAAACGCTATGGCATGAGACTCAATTTCAAGAGGCCAGTAGATGTTTTTAAATGAATAAATTCTCTTTATATAATTACAGTAATGACTACAGTCCATACCTTATACACAGCAAGTAAAAAAAAAAAAAAAACCAAAACCACCACACTGGAATTTATGTAAATATTATTAACTATGAAAATGTGTAAATATACACTATGAAAAAGAACATGTTAATTCATGTTAATTAAAAAAAACAACCTTAATTTTTAAAAGTTTACCAGAAACAGTTACACTGAGCGTTTCCATCTTTGAAAGCAGAACAGAAGTTGTTGACAAGGATCCAACAGGAACTGGTATCCAGCTGCTTGGAGCTGGGCTGCAGACTGAAGGTGTACTGAAAGCTGGGCTGAAATCCCCTCTCGGTCGGTGGCAGCAGCAGCCGCTGCTTCCTACGAGCCTGGAATTTCACCCCAGTCTTTACATTCTTCGTCGGTTATAGTGGAGCAGCCAGAAGAAAGATGATTAGAGAGCAGCCAAGTAGACTCACAGTTCAAGAGTCCGATCTTCAAGCAGCTGTAAGGTCTAGGGGAAGGAGAAGGGGGTTTACAGCACAGTTAAAATGAGTCTCTCTAAAAAAAATGGGGAAAGTGGCTGTTTCAGTAGCAGAGCTGATGAGAGGATACTGGACACCACTCACAGAAAGAAGCAAATTTGAGTTCCAGTCCTTGGTGAAACCACCCCATCGTATTTGCTTTTGACTAGAAAGGAAGACAGGAGTAGCGCGTGAACGTGTGCGTGTGTCACACGCGAGGCATTCCAGGAGCCAAGCAATTTCTCTGCATACATTAAGACATTGGTAAGAAAAAAAAAAAATTAAAATAGCAAAGGTTTTTAGCACTCAAACAATTGGCTAGATGCACTTGATTTCAAATCCAACTTTACACATTCTTGATAAACAGAAAGTCTTCAACATTGAAGATGACACTTTTTTAGCACCAACTGCTGGCTTGCAAGTGAATACTTATTTGCAAGAGACCAGTGTAGAAAGACACGTTGTCTTCCACTGAGAGGCACCTTGTCTTAAGGCCATATCCAAAATGACAATATAGCCACCACAGAAACTGCTCCAACAATCCCACAGGGGCGCCATCACTGGGGAAAGGTGGGAACTAAACTGACATCTGTCCTGCTCCTCCCCATGTGTGCCCTGGGACGCTGGAGATTTCTGACATTTGTATATTGCTAGTTGTTATAAAGCAAGCTAGTTTCTTCCTGTACCCCCTGAAGCCCTCTGTGGCCATTTATATTAGCTCAGCCAACCACTATCAGTAGCAAGGAAAGTGCTGAGGAATTGCTGGTTTTCCTTACCACCAACCCAATTAAGAAGTTGTTCAAAATGATAGCAAGCATTGACATAATTAATAGGAATGAGAGATCTGTCAGCATTTCCCAGAAGGGAAAGGAGTGTAGCCAATGCAGCCAGATGTGCTCCCGCAGCACCCAGCACCCAGCCTAGGGCTAGTTCTAATTCTTTGCTGTCAAAAAGAGTCGGTTTACTTACTTGTATCTCCACTAAAGAGTATTTTAGGAATGGAGACAGTAACTTCTGACTATACACTAAATCTATCAAAGTGAGAGGTAAGTAGTTTGTCCTCAATATCCAGCACTTTGTGGAACTCCATCACCCTTTTTTATTAATAGTTACAGCACCCAGGTATGCAGTTAAGAAGTTGAAGATGAGGAAAGATATACTTATGGCTATAAGTATATCCAGAATCACTCATGGTTAAAGGCAAGGAGCAGAACTGCATCGCAACCCTACTTTTTTTTTTTTTTTTTTTATGATTTAAAGGCGTGTTAAAATGTACCTACTGAGATTTTCAGGAAATCTATTATTTGGCTTACACAGTAAGCTATGCCTTGTGCGGCGTGTTCTAGACAAAGTTGTGTTTAGAAACAGCCCACAAGGTTAAGAAGACGCCGATGAATAATCCGTGCTTTCATAAATACAGCAGTGTACGTCCTATATACAGGGGCTGGCCACCGGGGAGGCCGTTAGCCGGCCATCCACAGAAAGAAGGGGATGAAGATAGTCGGGAGCGTGGTGGAGGGTGCCAAGCCCAGGCAGACGATGGAGGCTAATCCCACCAGCACCGAAGCGAGAACGCTCCTCTGGTCCCGAATGATCATCTTCACGGTCTCGCAGAACTAGAGGGAGGAGGGGAAAAAATAAAAATATAAAAAAAAGAGATCAGGATTAAAGAGGAAAGCTTTAGATGCCGGCTCTCTCCGTGACAGAGCGGCGGCTGCTCCCCCGCCTCAGACGGGCTCTCTGGAGCCAAAAGCGAGTCGGGCACCCACTGCCCACCCCCCGGCGGGAACGAGTAGCTTCAGAGCGTTTTCAGAGTATATTAATTAATTCAGAGCGTTTTCGGAGCATATTAATTAATTGCCCAGGGAATTCCGCCCCGCTCTCCTCGCCGCTCCAAGCCAGCAGAGGCCGGGCTGCCCGCCCTTCCCCGCCGTCCCGCACCGGCGGCCGTGCTAGGCGGGCGGTACCGACCGGGCAGCGGCTCCCGGGGCCGGTACCGACCGGGCAGCGGCTCCCGGGGCCGGAGGCGGCGGCGGGTGACCTAGTTTCGGGGTGAGGGGCAGACGGAGCGCCCGGGAAGGGGCAGAGCCGGCCCCGGCGCCTCTCCCCGCGGGGCCGCCCGGCGGCCGGGCCCGTACCTTGTCGGTCTGGAAGCTGACGGGGGCTCCGTATCGGCAGTAGGTGACGAAGTGCTCGCAGTTGTTCCAGAGCAGGCTGTAGGCCGTGGCGCCCACCAGCTTCTCCGCCCGTCGGGCCGCCTCCTCGCTGCCCAGCACCTGGTCCTCAAAGAGCCGGTCCATGTGGTTGACCAGGATGCTGCCGCCGTAGGCGAAGTCCTCCACCGTGTCCACCCGGATGCTGGCCGTTTTGGTGATGACGCCCAGGATGAGCCGCTTGTTGGTCACCACTTGCTGGATCTGCCGGCGGTCGCCGGTGAAGGCGGGCAGGATGTCGGGCATCAGGTGGGCGACGCGGTTCTCGCCCAGGTAGATGCCGAAGTGGATGAAGAGGGTGCGGGGCACCTCCAGCAGGTCGCCCCGCTTGAAGCAGCTGGTGTCGTAGTAGCCGGGGGCCGGCGGCGGTTCCCCCCCCGAGCCGGCGGAGAGGGGACGGACGTGGACGAGGAGCAGCAGTTTCTCCAGCAGCAGCGAGGCCGCCTGCTGCACCGGGTTCTTCATGGTCGTCTGGGATGGAAGGGGATGGTGGAGAGCCCTGCCTGCCGCCCAGCAGCCCCCGCCGCCCGGCCCCGCTTTTCTAGGCTACCGGGCGGGGCGGGGCGGGCACCGGGGCCAGCCCACCGGCGGAGCGGCCGGGATTTATTGGGGAGCGCACCGCAGCCCAGCCGGCACCTCCCGCAGCTCCCTCCAGGTGCAAGGGCCAGAAAAAGCGCCTTCGAAGAGGGTTCACCTTCTCCGTGCCCACCCCGCTCCCGGCTAACGGCGGGGCGAGCGGCCGGGGGGCTGCGGCGATGCTCGCTGGGCGGCGGGAGAGAGGAGCGGAGAGGAGCGGAGGTTCCTGAGCGCGCCTTTCTTCTTCGGAAGAAAACAGGTCCCGGAGGAAAAAAGGGGAAGTCACATTTATAAATTGACTCGCCCGAAAGGTCCCGCCGCTGAGCAAGAGTGGGCGAAGGCAGGGGAGCATTCCCGTGCGTTTTGTTTCACGCTAATCCATTATGCAAATGGCCACAGCCCGGCAACAGAGCCCACAAAAGAGCAGCCCTGTCACGTTCAACAAAGCCGCCCCGTCTGAGGCTAATAAGTTTCAGTAGCCGAGCAAATTCTCGCCCCCTGTCCGTCCTCCCCCTCCCCAGGATGATGGATGGGACAGACATTCATCTTACCTGGAAGATGACAGGGCCCAGAGACCCCTCACCCGCCGCGGCTACAGCCTTTCAGCGCCCCCCGCCCGCTGCCAGTGCCTTTTGTCGGGGCCGCAGCCACTCCTGCAGGTTTCCCCTCTGTGAGAAACGCCGAGTGGGAAGGGGGGGGTCGGGGGTGGGAAGCAACGCCGGCAAAGAAATCGTTTGTCAGAGCATCTTCCCCCAACCCCAGACTCCTAAGCTGCCACCTTGCCCCATCTGTCCTCCTGCAGGTTGTGGACACTCAGGCAAGCATCACCAAAAGCCCAAGGGAAGCAAGAGGAGCACCTCTGGGGGTGTAACAGCTTTGCATCTCCCCGGGCAAAGCCACATGCTGAATCAGCAAGTGATTTTTTCCCTCCTCAGCCACTTTAAATCCGAGCCTGTGGATTAAGGATGTGGGACGCTTTGGTCAGACCATCAAAAAAAAGAACAGAAAAGCTTCACTATCCCTTTTCTTTCCACCAGGGTACAACTCTGGTGTGAATGGAAAGGTAAAGGGGATGTGAAGGACCCAGCAGGTGAGAGCCTCCCACCGCCGTGGGTACTGAATCAAAGCTCAGATGAAGCTTATCGATGAGCCAAGACAAGTTTTGCCACTCCCCAGTGAAGAAAACACTTCAGGGGAACGGGGTTTTGCCTTCCTATTTCCTCCTGCTTGGAGCAGAGAGCAGCTCCAGCTCCTGGGAAACCAAAAGGTTATCCTCACCTTGCTCCATCTGCAGAGAGACAGGCCCACCACCATAACCTCTTGTTTGGTCACCAGTTACAAGCCGGAGCCCCAGCACTTCTTACCAGAGCGATCAGGCATTTGGGATTTTCTCTGGAGAGCCTCAGCCAAAGTTTTATGCAAGAGAGGCTTAGCCCTCCTCAAGCAATCGCATCACTTACAAAAGAGAAAATACCTCACAGACGTGGCTTACGGTGCTGGATTAGCCAGCAGCCACGCATAGTTATAGAATTAAAACAGCATCTTTTCAAATCCAGATGTTAAATGTATTTGGAAGGTCTGAAGCTTTTGCTAATGGTAAATTTAAATGGGGAGGAAGGAGAACTAGTGCATTACTTTTTTTGAAGGACTGGGGGAATAAAGAGTTTAACCCCCTTGTCATGAGAAAGGGGCTCACCTGTTCGGTGGCAGTCGCAGCGGCTGGTCCAGAGCTGGAGCACTGTGTCACAGCCAGAAGGTTACTGAAAGAGTCCAAGTCCTGGCACAGAGAAGTTCCTGTCCTGTTCCTCCCTCCTGCTCTTGCTGCCATCTGATGACCACCTTGCCCTTTCCCAAAGTTGTCAAGGGAGTGTCCGGGCAGTTTTGTTGAGGTAGGTGTTAGAGATGCTTCAGTCCCACAGTTGTGGTGTCTCTCCCCTGCCCACAGGAAGGTAGAGGAATCCAGCTGAACTCCCTGGCACATTTCCCAACGGGATCTTTTACTGGGAGGCATCCTTTGTTTGCTTTCTTAATGCCAGTTACCTTTAATCCCCAAATCAGCAGGGTCTGTTTCAAGTAAATCCGGAAAGGAAGCCAAGATGAAACCGCAGAAGAGGAACCGCCACGAGGAGGAGACTCCAAGCCTTACTGCACGGGAGGGTTTCAAAGAAGAGGTGTGACATTTCTGCAGTGTCATTTCCTCATACCTGAGGCACTAACAGGCCCCCTCCTCTCTCTGGTGGGTGCCACTGGCTGCAAAGCACTTGATGGGACCCCCGGTGTCAGTCCTGACTAAGGCCATTCAGGTTCCTGAAAGGCAATCTGCAACCCGGCCTCTTCTGCCTTCTGACCTTGAGGCTTGCACTCCTGTTACTTTCAAACTGCCACAATACAAATTAAAGCTTAAAAAGGCAGACTTAAAATTATTTTGCCTCTGCTATGAAGGGGGAAAAAAAATCCCATATTTTAGTGGAAAGATGGCTTCATTGGAGATGGCTGAATTGAAAGTGTGTTTTGTGCCTCAATCTAAGACTCTGGCACATTTTTTACCCTGCGTCACTTTTGTATAGTAACTTTTTTACAATTAATGCACAAGTTGCAGTAAATCACAATCGCTTTGAAATTTTCAGCAAACACTGAAAAAGCTTTGTTTGGACTGTTTGCTGCTATATGAAATAATTTCACGTTCAACCTCCTGATTTATTTTTGGGAGTCGCGCAGAGATGCAGCAAAAAAGAGAAAGAATGCAGCCTTTGTTTTTTGCAGTGCAGATGAGCCACGGCACAAAACCTTCCCAGGTAAGGTGTGTGAGCCAGTTTCCATTACACTGAAATGTATATATGGTAGGGAAAGTTATTCTATACGCTAGGCATTAATATTTCCAACAACTAACACAAGAGAGAAAAAGCAGGAAAGGCAATCAGAGAGGGAAGCTGTTGCCTGTCTGAGGAACAGCCCTGGCTCAGCACGCAGGCAAAATGCATTTCTGACTGAAGCGAAGGCCACGCTGACAGCAGCCACGCTCACCTTCACATACAATTTACGTTTTACCGAACTATTTCTTAATTACTCAATCACTACTGTAGATGAAGAAACAAATGCAGCTTTAACAAGCTTTCAGGTCAGCTGGGACTGCTGGAACAAGTACAGGTTTTACGAATTCAAAACGCGTTAAGGAGGTCAAGGAGGATAAAACCTTTGGATAGGGATTTCTGGAGGCTCTAATTTGCAAGGAAAGTATCTGAAAAGCAGTGCCACTTGGTTTAAGCTGCTGCACTGAAAGAAATAATGGACAGAAAACATGTTTGCGAAGGATGGTTTCGCAGCATCCAAAAAGACTGTTCCAGTAATAAAAAACCACCTTTGTATTCCCATATCCAATCCACTCAAACACTGTGCCATTCTTTTCAGAAAATTACAGCTTCCATTGTAGAGCGGTAAACGACCAGGTCTCCAGAAAATAGTATCATTTACTTTTTCAATTTTTGTATTTAACAAAGACCAGGGACAGAACAGACAAAATCTGAAGGAAGAAGGGAACCAGCAACACAATGCATGAAATTGCAGGCAAGTGAAACAAGTTCAAAAGAAAGAACTTTTGAACCAAGTCTTGCTCTCTTCAAGTCGAAGAAACAACATAAATTACCAAAACAAATGTATACTTTATAAATGTTTGTTTTTATTCAAAAATTATTGCATACACATTTACAGAGTCACTTAAGCAGCATATTGAGTGAACTGCACATATTTACTGTAGCATTTTTATCTTTGTAGGTTTGCTACTGAGGTCTATCACTTTTTTTACTTCCTCCCAATACCTTTGTCTGTTTTACTAAACTAATACGCTTCCAAATTATTAACAATAGTTTTCTAACGAACCATGAGTGTAAACATAATAAAACCAGCATGTTCTTTTCCCTCTGAAGTTATTCAGCTGGATACTTTTCTGCAATGAAGTAATGACTCATTTTTTACAACTGAATCATGCTGTACACACGTAGTGCTCATGACTCACTAAGAGAATAGCATGTCGAGATGGGTAAAGCGTTCACGGCTTATGGCACCTTCCATTCAAATCAAGAAAAGCACAGAAAAAGTGGGAACAATTCATTGTATAGGCCTCATGAACAAGCAAGAGTCTAGGAGATTAATAATAGTGCTGAGATTAGGACCAACTAACATGGTTTTGGTGACAATTACAAAATATTTATATTCTCATCATTTTATCTGATATTAATAATGTCATATTCTGTAAGCTCTAAACAACTAATACAGTCTCCCCAAAATAAAGGAAAATATTAATTTCCGAATGTAAAGTGCCTAACCATGCGGAGTAATATTTATATGGCTCCTGCAGAGGAAATACAGAAAGTTATTGGGCCAGAATTTACACCTTGATACTGTCCCAGGAAGTACGATACAGATTTTGAAGTCTCTGCTTTATCAGGTGAAGAAGTTTAGGAGTATCTGAATTTGAACATGCTAGTCATATTGTGCAGAGAGGGAGATGGGGAGGTGATAACTGGGAGTCAGAAGAGAGACAGAGCACATTGCATTCAACATGGTATTCCTTCACAGCAGGAGACAGACCTCTCTGTGGGAAGGACAATCCAAACGAGAGTCAAATAACTTAATCCAGTCAGGACCCTGATGCACAAAATGAGTACTTAAGAGCCCTGAAACCAAACGAGGTATCCCTCCACCACCAGGGCTCCTTCCTTCTACCAGCTTTGCACCTTCACAAGAGCGAGCTGGTGGCCAGCTCACAGCACTCTCCTTGCCTCATCTTCAGATTTATCCCCATCCCCAGACCTGTGATTTCCTACTAGTCAGTGCTTTCAAGCGATGGATTAATTAGTAAGAGATGTTGGAGATTACAATAATAAAGTCTGTCATTAGTTGGACAAAGCAATGGAAGCCTGGTGGATCACGATCAAAGGTCAGCATTTACTACCAGTCACTCTACAACAGTAACAATTATTACTTTTCTTTATTGCCCAACAGGGAAAGTTTTTCCCTGGTACCAGGCAGCGCTGACTTCACAGCAGGTTACCCAGCCTCACTCTGTGCACAGGACAAACATAGCTGACAGCAGATCAACTACACCAGTCCATTTAATTTTCAAATAAAGATTGAGAGAAGAGAGATGGACTGAGCAGGAGGTAATTTCCAGCTTGGAACAAAGATTATCTTGTCTCATAATTAAATGTTATTTTGCAATTCGATTAATTCTATTTTACAGGAAATAAATTAATTCTTCATCCAATGTATTAACTAGACAGGAAATGTTATCAGTCACAGACAAAGCTGTTAGTCTGGTATTACTCAAAACATTGGCTAATCTGTGCCATGTAGCTAAACCTCTGAGAAATAACTGTCACTAATTCCTACTCTTTGACTTTTCTTAAAAAAAAAAACAAAAACCCTCACTCAAGAAGCCAGTTCTTGTTCATAACATGTTTTTATACCACTCAGTGCTACAAGCGTATGTATTAAACACTTGTTACTCGATCAGTGATTTTAAATCAGGAACATTTTTTATCTCGAAATCCAACAGCATCTGTCCAAGTGCCTTGCCCTGTAGGAGAAGAAAAAACAATCCAGTATTTCATTATACAATCTAAATATACCACCTTTACATACTGAGTTTTTAAAAAAAGGTTTAAAGGTTATTTTCCCTATAATCACTGTAAGAATTCAGTATGTTCTGTAAATTTTATGAGTTTATCTCTCCATATATATATAAAAACTTTGGGTGAGTTTTATCAAGCCTGGGATTGTACGTTATCCAAAGTTATATTTACCTTTTCCATTTATTTGTTTCTCTCACTTGTGAGTCAACATAATTAGAGAAAGAAAACAATATAGTTGAGTTTTCAAGGATCTAAACCTGAACAGATCGAATAGTTTCTTTAGTACCTAGTGCTAAAAATAATTTATTTGGGACTTAGTGCTAAAGTCAATTTTAGGTTCAATTCTGCTATACACAGCATCCTTTTATTTTGTGAACACTCTTCCTGACTATGCGGAGATTCTTTGTACACTTTGGCACTTATCATGCAGCAGAACTGTGGTCTGCTGCAGCTATAGGATTGCCATATTAAGGGATCTCACGTTCAGGTTTAAGATGTTTCAAATATTTAATACTGAAATTGTACACTTACAAAAATGTTAGTTTCAGAGTCACATAATATGGTCAACACAAAAGCTATCCCATCTATCTATTTTTCTCTTTCAGATTTGTATTTATTATCAGTATTTTTAACTATAGGAGTCATAGACTAAGTTAGAGGAGTTGTACAGCTAATGCTTCCTGTATGTACTAGAAAACACTTAATCTTAATTGCCTAGTAAATCTGCATTCTCCAAAACATAGAATCATAGAATCGTCTAGGTTTGATGAGACCATCAAAGATCATCTAGTCCAACCACCAACCTGACTCTGATTAAAAAAAAACACCAAACCTAAAAGAAACCCATATAAAAGAACCCCCCACATCTCTAAATCACACTTACTGCTTTAAGGCTTTTTACATTGCTTTTTTTTGAACATTTCTTTCCAAGAAAAACCCCATTGACGCAGATGGGAGTACAACACTAGAGGTTGTGATGCAGGAGGATGTACCTAGACACCTGTGCCGTGCCGGTGTTAGGGCAGCAGCTGGTAGTGTGACAGTGACATTGACTTCCAACAGATGGGACCTGACAGTCTTTAACTACTGGAGGCAAATAGTTACACAGGCAGCACGTCCTCAATGCTTTCTGCAGCTCTGAGGAAGCAGAGCAGCAAAATTAGCTTCTCAAAAATACTGTTGCATCTAAAAACACAGGTAGCACGTCATTAAAAATATAACTGATTTGAAGACACGCTTAATAGTTTCTTATACTCCTCTTTTTCACCAAATATTATAAATCAACTTTCTACTTCCCTTTCTACTTTAAGGTTTCAAACCTTAAAACAATTAGGTAGATAATGTATATTTAAGAGGAAACTAAAAGGAACTTAAGAGTCAAACCTAAAAGCTTACAGTTCCAGCCCAACTCTGGTTATAAAGAGGCTGTGCACATAGTTATAAGAGAGAATGACATTAAAATTAATGCTTTGATACATGCCTGTGGGTCACTTCTTAGGGATGCTATGCCACCACCACCAAGGGAATTCTTCAGAACAAAATTTAATCCATGGATTCCTGGCAACTCGTACCTGTAAGATAAGATCTATAAGTTGTTTCTCACAAAATTTTGACAGAAACATTCGTACAGAACATCAAGCAAAAGACAGTGTGCAAGAACTTCATGCTTGTGATGGCATCCCCCACTGCTGAGTCAAGCCTAAAAGCTAGCTGAACATTAACCCATGGCCTCTCCTGCCTTCTGTTCCCTCCCCTTACTCCAAATCAACAGTTCTTAATAGTTTTAAAGTAGGACCATAAAGTAATCATTGTGCTCTTATTCACCTTCAAAACTCATTCACATCTAATGAGGTTGTTGTCTGTATTTTTTTTTTTTCCCTAAGAGTTAAAGCCTCTATAGAAAGTTCCTTAGGCAAGGGGTTCAACATCCAATATGAACTCAGATAACACAGCGGGCAAAGGGAAGTGTCTTTAGTATCTCCTAGTTCTGATATTGAAAAATACAATTGCTTACCTCCTGGCAAGCACTTTTGTTAATAAAGGCCACCAGCTAATTGGGAAGGTATCTTCTTTATTACTCAGAAATATAACTATGAGTCACAGGATCAAACTTTTATGGCCAACTACAGATAATTTTATAACAAATGAAAAGTAGAGCTACATTCAACTCCTCCTTGGAGCCATGTATTTGGTTCAGATAAAATTTTATTTTAGTGTGAGAGACCTATTTTTCTGTTCCATTGCCACAGTAAGCATTTTTCCATTCTTGTTTTTAACTGCTTCAGTTCTAATTTGGAAACTTTTGTAGAAGTTTGGCAAATGGCTCTGTAGTTTCCTAACAAAGTTGTTTCAAATTCCATAAATAGGTCTATAGTGTATTTCCATTTGCCTTTCCTTGCACAGTTTTTCAGTGTTTTGTCATCTTCCTTTTATTCTTCTTGGTCTTCCTCTCCTTCACTATTTTGTCTCAGGACTCAACAGCTTTCCTTTTTTCCATAGGAAAGTATTTAATCAGAACATCAGCACGACATGAGGAATAAAGGAGAAAGGCAATACCCAACTCTTACTCTGTGTCCAGATGTTTGACTGCTGCAACTTAAATCAAGCTTCCAACAACAACAGCTATTTTTCTTTAGTCATCTATCTGATCTTCATCTGTTTGAGATAGATTCTTCAAATTTGTCTTCTAAAATATCTGGAATTTCTTGCAGTGCTCTTGTACTGCTTATTTTGCCATTCTGAGGTTTCTCTTTTTCAGCTCCTTTTTAGCATTGTGAAAATTATGGCTGTAGCTGATATTCACAACTCTGTATGTCCTTGTATCTTGGGCAGATGACTCAAAGCTCTCATGGAAGAAGATGTGGTCAGCCTCTGGTTCTGCTGAGTGTCCTAGCAAACACTTCAGTTCTCAATATGCTCTTCCAACCAATAGTCATAGAGTTCTGCACCTGTCTCCCACACAAGGGGTTTTTATTCTTCCTTCTGCTCTTTCAATAACACACTCTACTTCAGTATTAACACTATTAGCTGTTATTAAGAAGAAAACTGATGTTAGCATTCTGTTGACCTCCCTTGAAAACTAGTTACCAAGCAACATTATCACAGTTAAAGGCAAATCCAATGGGAAGGCAGAAAAATTCCGATTAATCCAGTGTTCTACTAAACAACAGGAACATGAAAAATAAAGCAATTTCCAAAATAAGTAATCTATATAGTTTACTAAATTTAATAGGATAATTGACTACATTGCAGGATCAGAGGACCCCACAAAATTTTCAAGTAAAGAACTCAATACAAATTACCACTAACCACATACAATGGGAGCTAGAGGTCTACCAAAACACAGCACTATAAATTGTGGTCTGAAAAACTGGCAAAGACTTCCAGGCAGCAAGTGATTTCCCAATTGGTAGATCTCTCCACAAGAACTAGACTAACGGAATATATATTCCAGAAGCTAATACCTCAGCTCTCAGAAAGAGTTCCATGAAAATCAATCATTTAAACAAACTAGGAGAGAAACTGAAGAGTGTACAAAAGCAGAAGCAAATGACAAAAAGAATGGAAGAATTTCCTTTCACTTTCTGCAATAATTCTGGCAGAGGGAGTATGCAATAACAGCAGATCTTAATTTGGAACATCACAGAATGGCACATTTACTTCAAGTACTTTGAAAAAAATATTTACAGTGAGATACTCTAGCTAAAACTAGGATTACAAAATAATATACAAAGGTCAGCATTTTCAATATTTTAAGGCCCATTTGAAGCATCTAAGCATCGAAAATATTTCTGTACATAAAATACACCCCTACAATAAAAAAAGAAAACCTACTATAACCATCATAATACTCCTAAAGCAGTCAACCAAAACGTTGGCATGCATTTACCCAGCATAATTAAACAATTTAAGTTTAATTAACTGAGATCTAAGAGAAGAAAATACTGTCTAATTGTACAACTCAATCAAAAGTTTTAAGAGCTGCTTTTAAAAAGCACAGAAAACAAATAAACCCTTCAAAGAATACGAAGTCTGTGACAGAAACCAATAAACCAAGGAAAATTCACTGTTCTAGCTGAACTCCTATGCTTATGCACAATGGGGTGCCTGCTTAACTACCTCCTTTAAAGTGCTGTCTGTACATATTCAAAGAAGTGAGGTTTCCCTGTGAACTTCCTGTTAAAATACATGGAAATAATAATAGTACAAAATTGTTTAATGCATTTAAATCAAAAAGATAGGATTCCTCACATCAGCAGAAAGCAGGAACTGAGTCCACCGCCTAAAAGAGGTGTTTGTGGATGAGATATACTGTAGAGAAGTATTTTTCTCTTCATAATAAATACACAGACACAAAAAAAAAAAGCAATCTAGAAGCATTAGTATCCACATTTCTTGTTCTTCAGCTCTTCTTCAGTAAAAAAAACATCCCATAAGAAGAAATCAGCTGTCATATTTTTATTTTTGAGCATTGGAACATTCTTAAAACATAAAGATAACCATATTCAAAAGATGAAACCAACAAACTTTCACAGGATAGTTTTACTGTCCTTCTCAAATGACTGATTTACTAAATGAAAAGTTTTTTCTTATTTCATATCTTAAGAGTATCAGATCTCAATTTCCAAAGGCTTGTATTGTTGTGGTTTGGCCTGAGCTGGCCACATCACACAGATAACCTAGTATTGACACCAGAAAGGGCAAAATGGCTTAAGAAAAAAAAAAGAAATCTTACATATGCAGTATGGTCTAGCTATTCATCTTACTACAGTATTGAGGCTATTTTTAATGGTGGTACCAGTCAGACCAAAAATCTGACATCCTTATCTAAACTTTGAGTGGATTTGTCTATTCAGAGAAATCCATCTTGTCCTCACCCTCACTTGGGTTGGTGTGATCTCTCATGTTGAGCTTGTGCATCACTCCTCTGCCCAACAAAAACTGTGCTTAACCGTTAGGAAGGGGGGACTTCTTGTCTATAGGGGGGAAGAGAGGTTTGGAGGAGCAATCACATCAGTTTGGGGTTTTGGGATATAGAGAAGAGCGTTGAAAGACCATCTTTTGTTACTGTTACCTGAAAATGAAGTTTGTAAATTTTCAGTGTTCTCTGTCAAAAATAATCCCACCTTTTCTCTATTTAGTATACCTATTTAATAACTTTAATGAAAAAGAACGAAAGGCAATCTCTGTTCTGAAGTGAGGCAGAGCCATGGTTGGTATGTTTTTAACAGCAAAATTAACAGTTATTTTTTTAACTACTCACATTTTAAATAAAGGAAACGAAGGGGAGAAAAAAGAGTAAGATAACTCTTTTTATGACAGTTAAAACTAAAAATAAACAAGTAATTTAAAAAGAAACCATATAATCTGAAGCACATGAGCATAATCCTTATAATCCTAAATATTTCCACAAAAGGATTTATTCTTTTTGCCCAGTAGTTTTTCAATTCACTCACAGAGCTCCATTATCACATCATTAAAGGAAGCCAAACCCAGGAACAGATAATCTAATTAATCAAAATAAATTGGCTTCATCCAGACACAGCAAATTTCTACCTTTATTTATGAACATAAACAGCATTAGGGAACCACAATGAATCAACTTCTAGAAGTATCATTAGGAGGCATGACATTTTTTATTTCTTCCCTTCCCTGCTCTGTTTCAAAGGAAATTCAATTACATTTCTTGTTATGAGAATTTATTAGATACATGGATTTGTTAGCACTTATGAAACAGTGGGAGAGATCTGCACTGAGCCACTTATAAAGACAAAGAACAGCAACTTGCAACTCAAAAGAGCAGTAGTTAATGCCAAACTTGCTTTGAGCTTTAAGCTGCACCTTTCTGACTCGAGCTCTTTGAAAAAGCAAAAAGACAACAGTTTATACATATTTTAAGAAGGGCTATCTATGGGTTTTTTCCTTTAAATTCTGGCTTGGTACATGTGGCAAAAAGTGGATTAGAGCAGAATACTCAAAGGAATACTTTCTCTGAAATGAGTGAACTTCATAAAAAATTAAAATGCTTTGCCCTTAATTAAACTAATTAAAATACAGTGACAGGATGAGGCATGTTTTTGAGGGAAGATCACGTAAGTTTGGGATCCAGTCTGTACTGGTTGTGTGCATGTCTTTCAGGTGGCATTTCAGGGATTTCAGACTCCCAGTTCTGAAGCTCTGAGGCTTGGGAAGCTTCAGTTACTAGGGCTCCTGCAGGCTAAATGGCTCAAAAACTCTAGAAAGAAGTTTCTCCAAGTACATAAGAAGTTAATTCTGTTTTCTAGAGACATTCTGTACTGGACCAAAACAAAGAAATAGCCCCAACACTAATATGCTAATTCTGAGAATTTAAATGCCTCACTAAACAGATTCACTACCTTGGTTGAGCTTCAAGAGAGACACAAGTTCATGTTTTTTTTTCAGTGGATATTGCTCAAGTTGTTATTTTTAGAGGACAGATGTACAAAAAACCATCAAAGACAATACACGCAGGTTTGCAATATTTAACATAGTTTCAGATAAATTCTGAATGCCATTATGTATCTACCATACAACTGTGGACTGAGCAGGAAGCTACTCACCTTGTTACTAGTTCTTCTTCGGGTTTTTCTCGCTCTAAAAGGTGTTGGAAGTAATTCTCCAAGGCTTGTGCAGTTAAAGTTTTCTTTAGGTATGGGTAGTAGAGGGGATGCCTTGCTATCACACCTGTTAGATATAACTGTTGTTAGCTGGATTAGGAGCTATTAAAACCAACTTGTAATTATCCTTTCAAAACAAATTTGAGATCCTCCTCAAACTGTAAGTATGGGTCCTCTTTAATGAGCTTCTTGAATAAAAACAATAGTATGACAGCTTTCTCTCTGTCAGCAGAGAGGTTGTATGGAGCATGACATGAAAGAATGCTCCCAGACAAAGGGATTATTGGACTTTCTCTGGCTGCAAGCAGTCCCTGTCACTGAAAGACACCTAAAGATCAACATCACCGTTGCAACAAAAAACCCCCATGCAGTTCTCCTTCCCTAAATGGCTTACGTGACATAGTCAAGTAATCACAATTAACAGGGCATGATCAGTGACTGAAGGTTTGGTCCTTGCCCCACGCCTTGCATGAGATTCTGGCGCAAGCGTGAGATACCACAATTAGATTTTTATTGCTGTAGATATGCTTTCATAAGCTTCAGATAGCTGGATATTCCATAGCAGGACCATGAAGCAGATGGGTGTTCCAGAGACCTTTTGTATGTGGGTTTCAAAGCTAATGCAATCTTAGAGGTCAAAATTGTTGTTATCATTTTTTTTTTCCTTAATAAAGCAAGTGTCTTTATATCTGAAGAAGTCTATTAGCTATGCACTGTTCATGATTTGGCAGGAAAAGAAAAAGGAAAAAAAGAAAAATCAACATTCCTTCATTCTTCAACCCCCAAAAGTTTCAGAAACAAGGACAAGAAAACTAACTATATTCCAAAATATAAGTTCATCAGTTTTAGCATGACAGCTAATAGCAAATCAAATCCCAAACGCACCTTTAATTCATACTGAGCTTTGAACACCACACGCTCTCATCTTCCAACAAGTAAGAGAGCCAATTGTTGCATGCAGAAGTAAGGAATAGAAGGAATTATTGAACAATCCAAGAAGCAGCACAATCAATGTAAAGAGACTGCACACTGAAATACACCATTTGGATTAACAATGTAATAAACACATTCTCTTACATGCAAGAACAACTTCCGTTTTCCTAACATTGTCAATGTTTCAGCCATATATAAATGTTACAAATTTCATATATGGAAATACTATATATGATCAGACAACCAAGACACTATATTACATTACACACAGAGGACGGAGTGTGTATACTACTGTATAAAGGAAACCTTAAAAAGGCATTGCTTAACTTTGGGGAGCTTGACTTTGCAATCCTAAACAAAGATCTTTCTTTGTAGTATGACATTCAAGTTTTTTTGATTAGTATCTCAAGTTTCAACAGTGCTAAAAAGAAAACTACAGATATTTCGTTAGTGAAATCCTTTTAATACAGATTATTTTTCAGTACAATTAAAAAAAATAGTGAAGTGATGCAAGAGTTAAAAAAAAAGCCAACAGAGAACTTGATATGTAAATCTTATTTGAAAATCTTTTATCACTTTAAAAAGCAAGAAAAAGAAAAATACCTATGTTTGCAGAGTTGCCTTTGTCTCCACTTCTGGTATAAGCAAGATCTTCTAAGCGGTAAGTATGTGGACCACTTGGGAGATCTATACAATATAAAAATGAATCCATTTTAATGACATCTACAAACAATAATACATTTTGAAGAAGTAATTGTCATTTTAACCGTATAGTTTCTGCCTTGTTTGTAGTACTAGTGAAAACATCTCCAAAGCTTTATGTCCACAGGAACACCTAGGGAACAAGACATGAGTCTGGGGGCCAAAATTATGAAGTTGATCCCTCCTGCTTCATCTCCCAAATTCCTATTACTTTTTCAGAGCAGAATGCTGTGCCAGGCATCCCTGTTCCACCACACTTCAATATGAAAATTCATCTTGGTCTTAGCAGTATGGTATCTCTGAAGGAGGCACAGCAGCTACTTGTCATTTCTTGGCCAGCTGACAACTTTTGTCCCCTTAACATGCAGATCTCTCTGCTTCCAGTGTAGGTGGAAAATAAATGTAGTTGCTTCTTTCATGATAATTCTGTAACATCTATATATTCCAATAGTGTCTGTAGAAAACAATCAGAATTTAAAATCCCTTTTCAGGACACCATGTGCCTCATTTTCATGCACACTGTTATGACAGTTACTTATTCAGCTGCATAGCAAGAACCCAAGATTTCTTTTATCAAATGACTAATTTTTAAAATATCTTAATATTCTATAAGAAAAGGTCATAAATGGTCAAAAACGCATGCTCTATGTGAAGCCAATCTTAATTTTTTAACTTGTCAGTGTCTGAGTATTGGACTTTCAAGCCTTCGGAAACGTAAGGATTGCTGAACTTCATTGAACAAAACTCATATTTTTTTACCCACTTACATATCACAAAAAAGTTACAGAGTACAGAGCTCTTGGAATCTATTACTAAGAATAGTAAGCTGTCACCATCTCATTTCTATTCCCCAAAGCAAGAGAGTATACACTTGCTTTGTCACTTAGTTTCAGTTATTTGCCAATAGCAGCATAATAGTGAAACTTGAAGCACAGGTTATATCCCCATTTTTAGGCAGTGAGCATCTAGTGATTTCCAGCTAGTGTTCCTCCTGATTCAACTTCCCTACAGCCCTATCAGCTCTCCTGGCATCCCTGGCTTTTCAGTCCCAGCATCACTGACAGACTCATCTATGCTCCTGACCTACAAGCAGATTCCTCTCCCCTCAGTTGCCCTCTCCTCTGTCCCCTTCCTGTTTTTTTCTCATCCTTCTGCACACCAGTGGAGCTCTCCCCATCCCTGCTCCTTGGACACCAGTAGGGGGAACATTCCGAGCGGGGAAGCGACAGCCTTCCTGCTTTCTGTCACAACTGCTGGGGCTACAGCTGCTGGTGGCAGCCACAGGAAGCAACTGACAAATAGCCATTTTTTTCTTATTTTATTTGATTTATTAAAAAAAAAAAAGCCACCAAAAATTCAGCCCCGGACACATGATTGTCATAGAAAATTTGAGTCTAATGTGTTAAATACTGTCAATTTTAAAGGAGATGAAGAGACGGTCTTGAAAAACAATTATGTTGGACAAAATTCATGTTGCAAGACACAATGTAATTTGAAAATGCATCAGTCTATCTTTTCTGTATAGTTATATATGAGGATATCAAACTATGGTGCTGGTTTTGTTTTTAATTTTGGGGAGAAAGAGACCTCATACTAAAGATGTTATGCTCTAAATGCTGGCCAAAGGCAGACTGTATTGAGAAGCATGAATATACCAATTTAAATTCACCCTCAATATACAAATGAATGTTTAAGTTATACTTAAGAACAAAATTAACACTATGGTAAGTTCGATATAAATTAAAGTGCACTTGCTGTTGAGGTATGGGTAGGTAATCACACCATACCTCATCACCACCACCTGATCAGGTAAACCCAGCCCTATACAAATCATCATTACCTTCAGCTCCTTCCTGCCCACAGAGAACTGGGGACTCCTCAGACATGAGCCAGGCTGACCTAGAGAGCTTTAGCAAAGCTGAGTAAGAAAGAAACTATGTCCAGATCCTACTGGCTACAGTTTTCACTGTCCCATTCAGAGAGGCTGAAAGTCTATAGTAGTAGCAGATGGACAGATTCCAAAAGTTCATTTGGGTATGGGGTAGGAGATACTGTGGATGACAGAAATGCCTCACTACAACACGACAATCTGTATAGTCTTAGTTCATGGTACTTATTTGGTTGAAACAGATCAGGCAACACTTACAAGAGCAGCTTTGCTGCCACACTGGAGTGGCAATAACAAGGAAAACAGTAACGGGGAAGCCTACAATGAAAGGGGTTGACACAGTAGGTTTGTTTCAAGCTTGATGCTCACAGGCTTTTCCATGTTCATTTCCATGAAAAATGCAAGCAGAAATGTGCCAAGAAACTTGGCAGAAAATATTAAAGGGTTTATTTATTTAATTGGGGATTTTATTTTTGATTAAAGAACTCACTGGAGTGGGAATCTGAAACAGTCCAGCTAAAGCTTCTTGTTCATTTTGGACAAGACTACCACACTTCATACACCACAGAAATCACATTATTTTTAATAATGTCATTCAATACAATTCATTCAGTTCAAGAAAAAAATGCAGTGCTTAGTCAAAGACTGAAGTATGATAACATTTAAATTGAATAAGCTGTGCAAGTCTTTTCTCCACCAGATATTTTGCACAGTCTTTGACAATCTCCCTTTAAGCAAAGCCAGTTCAAGGCAGTGTTCTGGTGTCCTCATTTATTATTACTCAAATTGACTTATCCTTCATGATCTGTTTATCAGGAAATTGTTTTCATTTAATAAACATCTTAAACAAATCTACAAAAGAATTCCCTTCAAAGCAAGGGCAAATGGTAAATTCAAATTCCACCCTCCCAGAACTACATCTAGCAGCATTTTCGAAATCCATTTTCGCATATTTCTCTTATCTATTCAAAGACAACTAACAGTCCCTCACACTTGAGATAACCATGAAACTAGGAAAAATACTTCCCTCCTTACTAAATGCTGACAGAAAATGTCTTAGCAGAAGTTACTCCTTTTACAGTCTAAGCCATTTGTCTATTTCTCATCCATGCTGTCCATGTGTTAAGGAACAGAAGTAGGTAAGTAGTACTCAAAACCAGAAAACATTTCTATTTACAACTCAGGGCAAAAGTTGAGAGATCTTTCTCAGGGGAAACAACCAGAGGAGTTCTGCTGTCCCTCAGAAGCGGGGTTTTGCCTGAAAAAAGCCTGAAGAACTCAGTACATAAATGCTGATGTCAGGCACCTCAAAGTTTTTTCAAATGATAAGAAGGTGACAGGGACTCTAACAGCTTTTTATTTCTCTATCATTGTAGTAATCTTGAAAAAAAAAACCAAAAAAAACCCCACCAAAACAAACCTAAAAACCAACAGGATCTTTGCTAACCCCTTTATTAAGCAGAGTAATGACTTCCTATTGCTTAACTTGCCCAGACAGATGGTGCGAATCCCCCACTGCCCTCCTGGGCAGTCCAAGGTATCAGAGTGATTCTGGTGTGACATTAGATTTGCAACAGGCGTAAGAGCTGAAAACATGTTTAGGAGTTAAACTTGTTTCTCTGCAATAATAAATCATGGCATTGAAGGGCTGTTTGAATAGACAGGGAAAATTAACTCATGCACGGCTACCAGGCATCTCTCTGATCAGAGACTTCCAAACGGGAACTAACACATTGTCATATTTGTATTTAAAAATTTCTCTGTAAGTTAGTAGGGAATGTTCTCTATCTTATAATTAGTCATAGACTATTCTGTTACCAGTTTTGAGAAATGCTACTCACCTGTATCTACAATCCAGAATAAATCATAACATATTGCTGCCTTGACAACTTTCATTTTTTGAGTATACACAGATTTAAATGACTAAATTAGTCGTTCAGCATTAGGATTATTTTTAGAAGTATTTCTAACAAGTAATCTTTAGGTACAGGCATCCGTTTTAGTTTTGAAAATATCTATCCACAGCTTTAAAACAATTCTCTCGTTTCTCTGTTGGGAAGGAAGGTGGTAAGAAAGTCTATTTGGACCAAGAGGGAATTATGAAGCATGCTACATCTGAAGAAATACCATATATAGTTCTGCTATTAGAAATAATATAAAAATCTTCAAATATCTAGCATTTCAATAATCTGTAATGTAGTACCTAGTTTGTGCAAACAACTCTGAATGCTTCCTTTTCATTGAAGGCATCCTGAGCTGCTCCGTTCAGCCCAATATAATCCCTTCTCAAGTTTCTTCTTTTCTTTTTTTCAGGGAATTTGGTTAGACAAGTCTAACAGCAACACAGGAATTACCATGCTAACCTAGTGTGCTTTCTTTAAAAGTCACCAGTTCCAGGTTGATCCTATTCTTGTTTATTTTGTTAAGGGTGCTGCATAGAAGAGGGCCAAATTTCAATTACCTAAATGTTAAGCACTCTGTAAGCCTGTCCTTCATTCAGAACACAACTATTTTGATGTAAAGTAAGCCCATTTCTGGGATTAAGAAAGTAAGACTGCAGTATACTTTGAGGACATGTTTCAATTTCAAGCCAGTGTTCAATTGTCTTCAATTGTATCTAAGACTTAGGTTTTTATGAATAACGATTTACTTACATGCTTGTTACAGTTTCAAATACTTTTAAGACTATGTGATGCTAACCTCCTTCCCTTCAAGAAAACTAGCTGAACTGTTTTGCAACAGACTTAAAAACATATAGTATGAAGAGGTAAAATATATTTCATGGACAAAATCTAGCATGATTTTCCAAGACAAAGACAGCAAACAATAGATACATTCACAACTAAAAGATGAACATACCTTTCAATTCACTGCTAATCTTAGGTGGGTCAGACAAAACAACCTCATCTGATGTAAACGTGAGATCCTCCTCAAACGTCTCAACATGCTGCCCATTTAAAAATAGGTTGATCTGGAAAGAAATACCAATTTTCAAACCATCAAATTAGAAATCCAATGTGACGTGAATAAGTAAAGCATATTTCTAATTAAATATTGATCTGGCACATTTTCAGTAACAGCTTTACAGATAAGGTTCCGTCCTTCCTTTTGAAAAAGTGACAATAACAATAATGATCCATTATTCACCTAAAGGAAATCTCTATATAGAAGAAAAAAAAAAAAAGCATAAAAATCAAATAAATGCTCTATCCAGTCAGGTATGTTTTAAGACAAATCTCTCTTTCCATCTCCCTCTATATATAGCAGTACTACATTGAATTTTGTGTCACAGCTCTTGACATTTGGATCCCAAAACTTGAAAGCTTCCAGCTGTTCCATGGTATAACCCCCTTTTCTTCTTCTTAATGTCACTGTCTGTATTAATGACAGACTTCTCTTTGCACCCTAAATTTATGTACAAATAAATTTTGTGAAAGCATCTTAAAAAAAAATTAATACTGGATATTTTGGATTTATGTTGAGATGAAAATATGAAATAAAAAAAGCCATGCTGTTCACCTTGCACGATGAACTATCACAGAAAAGCTGTTCTCGTCTTCAGTAGATTTGCTAGAATTTTTCTCCCTAGGTAAAGTTTTTTCATGTTTAAAAAGTAATGTAAAACACATATAGAAAATAACTACTGATTGCACTGTAAAATTACTGGTGATCTGTGATAAAATTGGGACAATTGCATAAGAGTAGTGGAAACAACAAATGAGATATTGTATCCAAATGGACACCCAGAAGAAAAGTGTTATCAAATACAAAACAAAAGAACCCACTGTGGCAATGTTAACGCATCTGAAAATCTCCTTATGGAGTTTTTTTGGTTTTAGGTCAAATGCTGAGGAACTAGACTCTTTGTAACTGAACTTCCAATCCAGAAAAGTAATTAGTTCATACCTTACTTACTCTGTAATCTCTAGACAGACCATTGTTAATACATGGCTAAAACTTTTGAATCCAGGACTTGAATCACTTACATCACACTTTTACGTAACCTGCCATATTACTGCAGTACAACAGTGATAGTCACATGGCATTTTGGTAATAGCGGAACAGTGCAGTCCTCAGATTAGCTACCTAGAGCAAGGATTTTGCTTTTCTTTAGTGAAAAGAGTAGGTGAGACACCGCTTTCTTTCTCTGCTCAATTAGGTTACTATTTAATCTCAACAGCATTTTACAGAGTCTGGAACACGGTGTTAATTAATAACTTTACATTTAATCTGATGAACAAAACCATGGTAGCTTAAACTTCCATAAAGACAATAATTTCACATTAAACTTGGCAAAGACAAGCCATTTACATAAAGCAAAAGGTAAGTAACAATAAAAGTAAATACTGAAACTTCCTTAAATGACAAGAAGGGTGGGGGTTTTTTAATGCTTCTCCACTATGCACAGTTTATAAACTTAGTTTTAATAACTAAATAGCATCCCCTCTGTAAATTAAATCTTAAATTATTTCTACTACTATTCAAAAGAAATGTAACATTTGGGCTTATTTAAGCTAAGCACTGTATGCATGTTAAAAAAGGAAAATTAAACGGTTCTTTCCTGAAATGCTTGGAATACTTAAATATATTACTGATAATCATGTTACAGAGCTGGTTTTTTTAATCAACTGGGTTTTGTTTGGTTGGTTTTTTTTTTTTTTTTTTTTTTTGTTTGGTTTTTTTTTCCCCTCTCCCCCACACCCTTTCACTTGCTGCTTGTGCTCCTAAGGCTTCCCTTCACCACCCTAAGCAGAAGCCTGTGACAATACCTGTGGTCTAACAAAGACCAGCGCTCACGGTTCTGACATCATCTGACATCAGAACCTCACGGCCTTTAGCCATTTTCTTGATGGTGAATGAACAAGAAAGCTCCTACTGAGTGAGAAGCATCATTATTAGGATGTCTGGGCATAATGAGATGCACGCAATAGCTAAAAGTCAGTTAAAAGCCTTGGAAAAAGACGGGCATATGTGCAGTTTTGTCTGCAGTCCCCAAAGGATAAATTAACTATCTGATAGTATTCAAAAAGCATAGACTAACATTTATAAATCCAAACATTTTATGTTCTCAGTAAAGTCAGTTTCTTCATGTTTATCTTGAAGACTTCCATCTACTCAGAGGCAGGTGTGTAACAAAATAAGTAGGACTCTAGTTCAGCTTCTCATCTTACACTGTAATTTCTCACCTAGGACTGTCTAATCAGCTGAACCATAACTCTCAGACTGAAAGAAACTATTGTTACAAACAGAATAGTGCCACAGAGAGAGAACTCATTCACAGGCTTCTTCCTGATACTTACCACAACAGTTGCCTAGGCTTTCATAATTTTACAGTTTTTGCAATATAGGCAAGAGCAGAAATTATTCTATTTTTATATACAGGGTATTTAGAAGGAAAAGGCCCAACTTGCCATTAAGGTAACACCTGGGTGAATCAGAGGAAATCTACTGATTTTAGTACTTATTTCCAGTAGTATACACAAAATGTAGATCCCCCCAAAGAAGCCAGAAGACATGTTCACAAGATTATTGGTCAACTCTCTGAACACACAATTGCATTCTCTTTAAAGAGAGACCATTAACTTTCTAAAAAATATATAATTTTCATAAGCATTCTTTGCAAATGCAGTAAAAATAATTCAAAACTACAATTCTAGGAACCTGAAAAGAGCAGCTCTGTTTTGGTCCAATATATTTAAAAATTCAAAACAATGAAAATGCAATGTTGGCAAGTTCAACTGTTGTAAAACATTCTGTGTGAATAACATTAGTCTCTGGGAAAATTTTTTTAATCAAAGTTACCAGAATACTTCGCAGCTTTAAGACTCAAAGTCACTGAAAAATGCCAGAGTCAGCAGAATTTTTCAAATGACTTCAAAGAGAACCGAACAGGCTTTAAGCAGTTAAGTCTTACCTGAATATTGCTTTTGGGATAATAGAAGAAAAATGGCTTCAGAACTGGAGACCTAGAAACATAAAACAACAAGCTCAAATGCCTTTAACCAGAAATTAATGAAAATGTCAGATCATACTTATTTAGACTATTCATACACCAAACACTTAGGAAATTGAAAGCTATTTAGACATGATTAGCAACAGTTTCCCAAACCACTGTGGAAAGTCTGAAAAGTGCAGAAATTCCTTAAATTTCATTATTAATAAAGTAAGATTTTATTTAAACATAAAGAAAAAAAGAAGAAAAAACTGGGAGGACAGGGTGGGGGCAGGATGGGACATGACATGTGACACCAGCCAACACACTAAAAACATTTTCTCGACAAAAGATGCACTTCATGACACTGTCATACACACATGAAGTGTATTCCACTGTCATTCACCCCATGTTGAAACCCAGGCTTGTTACACAGAGCTATTGGAAATATGTCTACAGTTTCTTCCCCCATCTCCATATGTGAGCCAGACATACTGAAGTAATTTGCTTGAGGACTGGAAAATTTTTAGATGTTCTAATGAATAAGTATGGAAAGGGGAGCATATAAGTCACCAGCAAGTTATACCCGTATCTAGAAAAATACTGAATCAATCCAGGATTATTTTTTTTATATGCTCAAAATTATTCTGTTCGTCTTGCTCACATGATGGGTTCATGCTAATATTTTGTTGGATCTTCTGGGGCATTTGACCTCACACTTCTAGGTGAAGTGGACTGGTACAGACATAAGTTTGCTGTGCCCATATTCCAAATTAACATGTATAAGAGAAATCCAGTACACAAATCTGCATATATTGGCACATACTTGAGCTACTGCCCTGCCATAAAGTCATATTTAAAGTTCTCCCTACAGCTCATTAAACAAAGACATTGTTATGATCTGATTAGAGACTTACATAACTCATATTCAGTAATTCAATAAAGCGTTTTACTATTTGCATACATATCTTGTGGCACTCACTATTATCTTGTTATCAGTAATTATGCATAGTCTACAATGGAAAGACTTTAGTTGCTTCTGTGGCTACTGTTTGAAGTTGGGGAAGCTTGTGATGGTGTGTGTCAGGAACGCTACCATCAGACACTACAGCAAGTCAACGATCAGGAGTTAACTTACACTCTGGGGCGCCCTCCAACAATTGCAGTGAGGCCGGGTGCTGGAAATGGAAATAAAATTCACAAAAGAACTGTTAAAGCAATCTTCAAAATGCTAGAGCTCATAGTTTACCACAGCCTGAATTGTTCATATAATGCATATTTAATAAATACTGGAAAATATCTAGCAAATTGATTTATGAGAACATCACATAATAAAACTCAACATTTTATACAACAGTTAAAAAGACAAAACATATAAAAGGTACTGTAAAATTAAAAAAACTAATTTGTTTCAAATATGCAAAGCATCATTTAAATCTTTAGGTTCTTCTTCACAATATTTTGTATATTGATGCCACTCAGGTGATACATGTGATAGAAAAAGATCTTAGCTTTGGGGATTTTGTTGCTGCTGGTCTTTTTACTTTTGAAGACAGCAGAGAAGCATTTCTGACCCAAACCATGGTTTGTTTTAGTAGTTGTTTAATATGACTTTGCTTATTAAACTCTTTCAGATTAGCTTGCATCTGTCTCTTAGCATTTTCACTGTTAACTTTGCTTTAAGGTGCTGAGTACCGCAGATTCCATTCTCTCTCTACTAAATATTTAGGGGATTAGGCTATTTAGGGGCTTAAGTCACTAGCATGATCCCAGACTTGCCGTACATCAGCACTGTGATTAGGCTCGTGTTTATTCTCAGTATCAGGTTGCCAGGCTTTACTACCATTAAACCCATCTACTGTTCTGCTCTTCTCATCCGGAGCGTAGCTTCTCACCCTTCTTTCTGGCATGGACAGCAGGCATCCACAATACACATCCCCATATAGTATTGCAGGGGAAACAAACAGTAAAGTTTATACAGTAAATCAGTTTAGGAATTAACAAGTGGGTTAAACAGTCCCTTAAAAATAAACGTTGTGGAAAGCTGCCCACATGGGGTATTTACCCAAATTAATCCTAGCTAAAATGGGCTTCTTGCTTCCCCAGGTGTGAGTTCTCTTTGTGTTCCAAACAGATTCAAGCCACACAAGCCATGCTGCTGTGGTACTAAGCTCACACTGATAACCTCTACTTCTCAGCAGGCTTTTTTGATTTAGCTTGGATTCAGTGCCTTGGTAATGCAGACACATACCAGTGGCAGGTACAACATAGCATTGATTAGAGACTCTTGCCACATTCACCTTCACGGGAAGTGATTTCCCTGAAACAGTCATTAGCACAGTGTTCTAGTGAAGTTTCTGAAGAGGGATGCTGTTACACAGTCCTTATCTTGATCACACTGCTCTATGATCTGAGACACATTTGGCATCAACAAAAGTAACATTCAGTGCAAATTTGAATGATTGATTCAGAGATAGTAATTATAGTAAATAAACCTACAGTTACAGAGGAGGTTTTCTGCCCAAGGCTAGTCCAGTATCACTCTGCCAGCTTGGCCAGTGTGCTAGCACAGTAATTGCACATTATAACTAATTCACAAGATAAACAGACTTCACTGACTAGAAGCCAACCAACCCACCTCAAAACACAGCTTCCTTCAAAAGTTGCTACAGTCGAGAACAAAGGGATTAGGAGCATTAGTATTAACTCCTCTTTCTCTCCAAAATGCCATGGTGTTTGCTTTTTAGTACAGGAAAAAAAAATGCCTTCAACAACAACAACAAAAAAGCCATGAATAACCACCTTCCTAACAGATAAGTTCTGCTGAAACAAACATGGTAGTGGATGGAATATGAAAGAGTTACATCAGTGTTACACAATTTTAAATGATCCAGTGAAGATTGAGCCCTACACATATAACCTGTGCACTCATTCAAGCAGCAGAAAACTGCCATCCAACTTTAAAACCAACTGCAGTTATTTTACTGAATTATGCGCCTAGTGCGTTTATCTAGGTTGTTGGGGAGGAGACTGGATATGGTAAGGTCACGTTGAAAATATAGGTTCATAAAGTTAATTTAAATTATCTGTGGATTGTCACATGGCTCACTTCCTGCTAAGCAGCTGAACTGCTCATTAAGGATTCCAGATTTCACTCCAACATCAATTTCAACTTCCTGCAAGCTCTCAAAGAAAGCTCTCCACTTGCCTACTCTCACACAATGGAACTTGGCTTATACAACAAAGCAGTTCTCTAAACAATTCATCTAAAAGCAACTACTGCTCTCACCTCGAGGCTATGATGACCTTTTACTTCTGCTTGCTGTTGCTAGTCTTGCAAAGTTCTCCAGCATAAACTACTGTACCAGCAGACCTGTCTCTGGAAATACTACAGCTACCCCTACACGTAACTGCAATTGCAGAGCACAGCTACACCAATACACCAGCTGTGACATAATACTCATTTCTATCTCACAGTTATCCATTCCATCGTTTATGTTAACATAGAAAAGATGGGAGTGCTTCTAAGAACTTTTAAAATATAAATAGAATAAATATAAGTATTAAAATAATATTTATGTGCAATTTCTATTTAGACTTCAGGCAGAGAAGACGAAGCAAATCCTGAATTGATCATGGCTTAAAATCAGGCATTTGTTATTTGTGCAAACAAACAGCAGCAGAGCACACCACTTCACCTCAACTCAGGACTCAGATTCCCATTATGTTTCTCCAGTAAAACTGGAAGGCAGTAATGGAAGCTGAAGCACAACCAGGTAACAGGGGGCTTGTCACAGTGGCCAGACCTACTTCTGCAAAGTTAACTATGAACTCCTTAGATCATCTGTTGTCCTAAGACACCTTCTTTAAAAAGATCTCCTCATGCTGTACTTTACAATGCTTACCTTGCATTGCTTGCTTAAAAACCTGCACAGACGCTCTCCATTCCTCCTTTCTGGAAGAAGACTTATTTTTATCTACAATGACATAAGTGATTTGTCATACCTGTAGAGATACTTGCAGTCAGGTGCAACATCAAGTTGATAAGATCATTGGCTTAATTGAAGATGTTGATTTCCTTTCCCAGAAACTTTACATGACCACTGTTTACTATCAATGCTCCACTCATTAGTTCCTCAAGGCAAAGAATCTTTAATCACAGTGCCATCCCCTCTACCAATAGTCACACTCCTGAACAAGTTGCTGCTCTTCAAGCTGACAAACAACTCCACACCACTATTTGCCAGCTTCTGTGCCTCAGAATGGCACAAAACTGATACGTTACAAATGAGCTGAAGGTCTTTAAGTTGTAGACCTTCCTTTCAATCCATTTATATCCTGCTCCCCATTATCTGTGGGCACAATGTTTGTCTGGAGTAATCATCAAACTGACTATCATATTTACTTTGCTTCAACTCTGTATGATCCAAAAACCTGCCATTTCTGTTTTCCCTCACAGTGCCTGAGGATCTAGCCTGATAAATACAAACTCTTGAGGTGGCTGGGCATTTAAAAGCAATTAATAAATCCTGGGGATTACACCACTTGAATTCCACTGGTTTCATTAGCTCCCAAACATATGGCATGATTGGAGAAGTGTCAGGCACTAGGTCCTTCAAATTTACTTCTTTCTAAGTGACTAAGCACTGGTGTGGGACCCTTCCTTTAGATCCTGTGCTTACAGGTTTGAACTACATTGAATCTACGATATAAAGAATCCATTATTATTTAGCAAGTGCTCTCTTTGGTTAATATGTGCAATTCTTCATACAGTTTTATCCTATATTTTCATTTTAATGGCCTCTCACTCTAGCCTACTTCCAATCTTATCTACTTTTCAGCCCTTAGGAACCTTAGGAAAAACAAACCATTCTCTGTGTACATATACATGTATATATGCATTTGTCAGGTTTTATCCTTCCATTCATGATTCTTCCAGCACACCTGCAAGACCACAAATTTTGGGTCCAATGGCAAATTTCATCCAAAGTTGAAGGATAAAGAGAAATCTCAAGAATATCAAAGCACATTAACACCCCACGACCACCATCCCCTGTGATTTGGCAGCGGTGTAGTGACAGATGAGCATGTAGATAATGTAAGGTAAAGTCCACTCAAGATACACTCCTCAATACAGATGTTCCACCATTTCTCATCCTCCTTGTATGCTTTCTCCCTCCAGCTCTTTTTTATTTTCTCATCCTATAAAACTCATCCAAGGATGGACTTGCAAATACCAATACTTTTAAAAAAATAAGTTTCTGATAAATTTAATGAACAGTGGTATTAGCCAAACAAGAGAGCACTGGGAAAACCAACATTGCTCTCAGTCAGGGCTCTCACAGCTCCCCTCCCTACCCCCATCCTTTCACTCACACTTGTCTCCTCCCCTGCACCAGCTCTGGTGTCCACATGAACATTTCAAAACTAACAGTACTAAAAAGAATGCTTAAAATCAGCCCCAACAGGCACTTATTTCAATAGGCAGAACCACCATCTTTTAATACATTATAATCTATGGCTTAGGTATGACACCCTGTAAAACGCCCCGTGTCAGGAAAAGCTCCAGTTGGAACCCACAATCAACCTAAGAGATGCTAATTCCCTGCAAAAGCAGCTTCATTCCTCCCAGCTCTCATCATTTCCCACTGAGTTTTCTGATGGTGGGAGAGCCTTATGTTTTGTCTCCTTAATAGTTCCTCTATCCTATTCAAATCCTACTTTAACAGTCACACACAATTTTGGCTTGTTACTTGTTATTTACTATTTTTTGACAGAAGTAGATTAAAGATTTCTCTATAAATCTGTGTATTTTTCAACAGAATAAACCATTACACAATATATGAAAGATGTTAGACTGCACAAAACATTTTGTAAAATGCTTTGGATAAAAAAGCATGAAAGTGCTCCGACTAGTGGAAATCTAAAAGGCTTTAAGTACCTTAAACTAATTAGGTGACACTTCTTTCTTTGAAGCTACCAAGTTCCAAAATACAAATCCAAAATGATGTCTCTTGTTCTCCAGCTTACAGTTTTTCTCCATAAATGGTTTGTGCCTTTTATTTTTAGTGACTAAATTAGCTCAACCAAAAGGTTATTGATGTATTTACTGCATATATATAACATATTTACACTTAAAAAGCAGATATCAGTCTACTTCTCAAGCATTATTTTAAGTTATCAAACTAGACAAATCTGATATTCAAGGTTTTATACTCAACAGTTCTTACAATACAGTTGAGTAGAAGTACAAAATACATACAAATCTTTGCTTACAGGGGTCAATTATATGATCTTAATTATTCTATCTATGTCCTCTGAATCCAGCAGATAAACTATCTTCTGCAATATTACTCTCAAAAAATGAGGAGTGCAGTAAACCGTTAGGACATTTCTGGAAGTATCTTCCAACACACTTAGGAGATCAGTCATAATATTTACATATACTCAAGCACTTTAAAATCTCAAGTTGTATTAACCAGCTGTCATCTTAGTGTCAAACTCCGGTCATTTAAAAGTGAAATAAGGGTCAGTACATGATTTCAGCTATTAGTAAACATTTTTTAGCTACTGAGCCCCTGTTAAAACCATAAATGCCAGTTTCCCACAGCAAGGCTCTTCTTGAGTGTCTTCTACGTTGCATTATATTCAGAATAAAGTATCTGAATTAAAGATGAAAAAATAAATACACAGCCTCAACACAAGTTATTAAAATGCTAACCATATGGCTGACCAGACTGTGTATAATGAAGATATTTTCACTGAGTAGTACAAACCTGCTCTGTGATTTTATGAAGTGAGGGTGAGTTACTATAGGCAATGCAGAACTGCACTGAACTCCCACAGGCTACTACAGATTAAAAAAATCTGAGTTTGTATGTCTAGGATTCTTCCCTCGCTTCATAGAACAGGAAAAGAGCTCTGAAGGCCCCACTTTTAAGACCGAACATCATAAACAGATTTAAAGCTTTTATTTTTTTTTTTCAGGAGACAGTAACATACATAAACTCAAACAAGTTTGTTAGTTGCTGTTAAAAAAACCTTGTCCATTATCAACTTTCAACATACTGGGAAATAAAAAGCAAACATACTTTTACCGATTGAAAGTTTAATAAACTCAGGTGTTAGTTGTATAAACAGATAAAAAGATTGGATTTGCTGTGTTGGTCTTTTATTATTTTTTTAATAGCTTGTATCCCTTTAAGCCTATCAGAAGACCATAACCCAAATGAAAACTGATTAAGTGTTCCAACAGGCAAACTAAATACCATGCTCAACAAAAGTTTACAGTAAAAGCCTTCCATTCCAAACAGAAAATAAACAACAAATCACTGTCTGATGTATGGCTTTTCTACATACAGTAACTTCAAAATTTTGTTGGGCTTAAGGATTTCATCTGCAATTTTAAGAATACTTCAGACAAGTACACCCATGTGCTCCACTGATCTTCAACAAAACCAATGGGAATTTAAAAAAGCCTTATAACAATGTTAGGGAATAGATATGAAAATCTCAGTCTTCCACTCTTATGAAAACTTTTTAGAAGATGCCACCTTCCCAGACTTCTCTCTTGCAGGTCCTTGTCTATATTGCAGAGCACAAAACCATGCACGCTTCATCCCATTCCAACATATAGGTAGCATTCCTTTATCTTTTCTTTCTGACACAGAGAGTGAGACTGCATAAGACAGAGGGAATTTCAAATCAGCACAACACCTTGAAGTGGTTCTTTTCCTACTAATTTTCAGAAGTAAAGATCTACCATAAGTAGGGTATGAGCGATTCGAGTCCTGGGTTCTTCTCTGCCTGAGGACACTCCATCCCTCCATAACTGACTAAACTCCCATGAGGCACGTTCTGCTTCTCACTGAAGCTGCTACCCTTTGTCAAACAGTAATCATCTGCAAAAATGGCCCAGTGAAACACAGGGAAGAAAAAGGCATGGGAGAAGGGGAAGGGAAAGCAACATCAGGTGCTGCGATTAGAGAATTCACCTAAGACAAGAACAATCATCTTGGTTCTGGCTTCTGGTTCACAAGATCATTTACATATCTAGCCAACAATAATTTTAATTTAAGCATTGTCCATGGAGCTGTCTGTTTTAAGATGATTAAGCAGCAGGCATTCCTTACTTGATCTGCTTTTCACAGCAAATTCAGGCAGCTTACACCACTGTCAGAAACTGAGCATGATTAAATTGATTCAGTTATTAGTACACTGCTAATTATTGTTTGGCAGAATTGGACAATTTTTCTTTTTTTTTTTTTTTGCTGGCTAAGTCACACAGAAGAAAACAAGAAAAGAAAAAAGACTCTTCATAATCACTGCCTTAAGAGTATTCCACATCAACAAGCAGCCTACTAAGCATTTAGATCCCAAATCTGACCCTTCTCTGCATACAGAGAGTTTGGCTGTGCAGGTAATACAGAAATCTACCACACAACAACTGAAAGAAGAGACTGTATGAAGCAGTCTCAATATATCTTCAACAAATTAAAATAAAGTACTATTTATGGGGTTGCTCAAGCACTCGGAAGCATGTCAGTAAACAGCTCTGATACCCTCTGACACTAGTCATTTACATCACAGAGGCCAAAAACCTTGTTGAAGTCTTGTACCTGGCAAGCAAAAGTGTTATTTATCACCGTATGACCCAGACAATTCCAGAAATATGCTCTATCTCGTTGCTGCTTATTAGCACTGATTCTATGAATTAAAACAGATTTTTTTTTTTTTTTTTGAGAAAAAACGCTACAGGATGTTCTAAAAAGTTTAAGCTGTTCCTTTAGGAAACAAAGCCAACAACCCCACCATTGTCCATGCAGACCAACTAACCAGATTCTATACAGGAATGCATTTGCTTCATCACAAAGAGTCCTGATAACATGACCTGAAAGCTTGATAGCCACCTTAAGACACAGATGTTCACTCAATTTCAATATTGGTCACACTCCACCCAACCTGGATGGCACAGACTGTTTACCTTTTTTTTTTTTTCATTCTGTAAAGACTTGGTGGTGAAAGGAAAAAACCGAATCCTTAATAAACCTAGCAATTTCAGACTTCAAACAAGGTTACATACAATGCAGCTGCTTTGTGACAGAGGTGGTACAGATTTAAGAATTTGGAGAGACAAGTATACATATTAGCTTTGGATCTTATAAACAAGTAATTGTTTTAAAATCTACCCAGCTTTCCTTTGTTGAAAAAGATGATGTGCTAGGGGACTGTCTATACATGTATAAAATAAAGAGTAAGTATAGACCTTTACTTTCACATATGTTACATAGTCTACTTGAGTAATGAAAAAGGACAACCTACTTCAATTACGAATCCTATACCTATAGGATTATAACTAACTATAGAAATGATAGTTTGGTCCAACTGTGAAAATACCATTTTTCATTTGTTAGAAAAAACAGTCTTTATATGCAACTTACATCTATGCTAAACACTTACCTGCTAACCAACCTTCAGAACTGCAAAATCTTTAAAAATTATCTCAATGAATATTCCCAATTAGTACTACAGGATCATATTCTATCTCATAGGGAGAAAAAACCAACCAAACAAAAGATGACCATGCACTGACCTTGCACCTCTATAAACACAACTTTAAAAAAACAAAATTAACTAGTCCTGCATTAACTATATCTCTGCTACAACTGTGAAGACTACAGCACAGAATGTGCACATATCCATACAATTTTGAACCCACTGAAAATACAATATTTATTAGTTCACTAACTGCAAGGCAACACCTACCTGCCCTTCCATTTAACAGGATTCTGCATTTGCTATGGAAGCTGAAAAACTCAGATTAAATTAATGTAATTTTAATTTTGAAGATCTACATAAATCTCACCATATTTTTCCACAAGGTACATAGAAGCCATTGCAAAATATCTGAGCTCTAGTCCTCAAAATAAGCTGTCCAAGTTTTAAATGGATAATAAAAGCAGGATAAATATCCAGAATGTAAGCAGCAAATCAAAATATATGAATGTGTTAATTACAACTGAAATGGATATATAGTAGTGACACTTAAGAGACTTGGAAGGAGAACAGTAGGAGGAAAAAAAAGTTTGTTCAAAATAAACAGTAAGTCCTCCTAGAAAGCGAAGAGAATCCAATGACAATAAAAAGAACAAATGTGAAGGTTTTTTTAAGCAAACGTTTGGTAAACAGTAGAAGCTTAAATCATTTCACACTTGGTGACCCTTTTGCCAATACTTAATATATACACTCAAAACTAAGATGGTATAATTACATCCTAGCATTTTGACTTTACCTCACAACTCAATTAAAAAATAAATCTTGCAACAGTTGCAGTACACCACAAATTCATGCAAAATCACATAATACAGACACATTAATTTGAGGTTACAACTTTCATTTTATCATTTTGCTGATGTCTGCAGGTCCCTTTTCTATACAAAAATAAATACTGTATAAAAAAATATGATTTCACTATGCACAGAGCAATGAAACTGAACACAGCTCAGCCTTTGGGTGCCAGTCATGTTCAGGAAAAAAAAAAAAAAAAAAAAAAGAGTAAAACTTAAAAATCCTTAGAAGATGATGTGAATATTTACCCATGCCAGTTCCAGCTGGTGCAATCTCTCTGGAGAAGATTTCTACAGCTTCCTTTCGCTTATGGTGTACAGCGAGCCAAATAACAGCTTCCCGAGGACCCTGCTTCAAGAGAGTAGAAATTAGATTAGCTTAGATGCAGAACATCAGTTAAATTTACCACATCAAAAAATCACTGTAGCTCTGCATTCAAATAAAATCTAATCGAAATATTTAGTGCTCACTGCTACAATTTGCATTCCACAACTTTTCATCAAGCATCACTGTAATTTTTTGTTAATGTTTGTCTTTTTTATTCTGCTACCATGAAATCAACTACTGGGTATTTCAGAGTACTAGGACACTGCTCTGCTTCTCCAGCATTCCTGAAGAATCAAGTATTATAGCTAATAATACTTCATAAGCAACTAAATGCTCGGCTTCACTCTCAGTGGAACTGTCAAACAAACTTTCTTCTTCATTTTAAGTCCACTGAGAATACTTTGGGGTCAAGTTAGAGAGCCAGGTTTACTTCCCTAGCATCCAGAAGTAAGCAGATCTGCCCAGGGAAAAGAATTCAAGCCTAATCCTTGGGATTTAAATGGGAGAATGGAACTTGTAAAAGCCACCGTGTTTCTAGAGAAGAGAGTAGATGCTCCTCTAAAGGTAAACCCAATCAGTATTCTGCTCCCTACTCTACAGTCAACTAACACACCCATCCTTGCAGATAAGTACTCTCTCACTCAAGATTTTGTTTTTCTAAAAATCTCTTTTCTGCCACTGAAAGATCTACCTTTGGAATCAATACACTCTGGCAAAAGCCTTAGAGTGAACATCAGGTCCCACTGGGGGCAAAGACTGCATTTATTCAGACTGCAAGAATTTACCTCCACCAGTAAGAACTACCTTTAGTCTACCTTTGCATATCTAAAGATGTGAAATCTGCTCAAAATACAAGTCTGCCCCTAAATGTCTCTTCATCGTCCCAGAGCAGAAGCACACCCATTTCCACGTATGAAATAGAACTGCACAAGGTCTCAAAACCTACTGGTCAGGAGTTTCTCATACAGCACTACTCCCAGTATGGAGTTCTGCAGCAGGGTATTTCTTCCCTCTGACAGTCAGCTCTCTGGAAGTACGCTTTTTTTGTTAATGAACATAAAGAGAGTTTCTTTAGTAACCTTACAGGCAATTCTTTGCTTCCTTAATCAATGTGAAATTCAAAAAAGGAGGGAGTCTGACTACAAGACACTAGGGGATTTCTTCCAGTGTTTGTCTTCTTTTTATGTCAAGAGGAAAGGATATATTTCATGAAAGAATGAAAATCGTAACAAAGTTTGGGTATTTGTTGGGTTGATAGAGGTTTTTTTGTTATTCCACAGAGCTCAGAGGATTTCCTAACTCACTAAAAATGCCCTGCCTAAAGAATCCTTATGGTTTTGGTAGCTGTTCGACTGAAAATGTAGAAGAGTAAAAGAAAACTGAACATACAGCTACCTAGCATACTGAAGGGGACATTTTCCTGGAAGAAAGGAACAACTGGATTTTGGAAGATCCAAGCCCGTCTGTAGCTATGCCAGACATTTGCTGTACTAGAAAATGAACACACATGACCAAATAACGCATTTTTCATTTATTCCAATGTTTTTCCTTATAGTAATTTCTGAAGTATTTAAGAGCTTCTCAATTATGCATAAAATTAGAGAAATATTTTAAAATAGCATTTTATCTCCTAGTGTAACATTTCTAACAGATTTGAGCAAAAAGCCTATTTCTTCACAAAAACTTTTTCCTCTTCAAAATAACTTGAGAAACTGCATGCTCGATTTGAACTCCTAAATTGCCCATCTTTTAACATATCTCCTATCTCTAGTATTACTTACTTTAATTGCCCACATTTCTGTAAAGCTGCATTCTTTGAAAAGACTACATTAACCAGCAAATGGAGTATTACCTTTTGAAATACTGATATTATATATTATCATTTTCCTGTGTATATACAGTACATTTCCCCAAAGGCAATACTGTTGAACACAGCAACATTTGAAAGTCTCAAGTCAATTTCAGGAATTTAAGTAACTTCAGCAATGTAGGAACATGGGTGCATTTCCTAGTGGCAGCTGCTGAAATTGTGTTTATCATAAATATTGTCATATGCTGCACCAAGCATTCTGGTTACTGTAAGAATATCCCAAAGAGACCATTATGTTAACAGACTACTAAATCCTCTATTCCAACTCAAATACAAAACAAAACCCCAACATGAACAAGCTCACTAATGTCAGCTTGTACCACGGGAGGAAAACTTCCCAACTTTATAGCTGGTGATCAGCTAAAATCCAATAATGAAGGGCCTTCTTGTTTTAGTATGTTTAAACCTAAATCCTAAATACTCATGAAGTCAAAAGATGACTTCTCTCTACTTCCTGTTCTAGTGGTATATCCACACAGCAGTACTCTGAGGTACTGTAATGGTAAATATAATTATTCATCTTTAAGAACCCCTATGTGGAAATAGTTACAGGGAGACACAGTTCATTTCTCAGCCTCCAAGCTCACAGCCTGGAAAATACCTGCCACAATACTACCATGAAGGGAAATCCTGCAAACTTGATTCACGCTTTCATTAGTATATCTTGATATTCACGTAGGCAAAGCCTAAAGTTTAAGGGTCAAGGTAGGAGAGGTTGTATTATTCCACCAGATCATGTATCACTGAAAGGATAGAAATTTCCTTCTATGAATAGAAAAACAGATGTCCCAATCAAGACAATATAAATAAGAAACCAGAAACCAGTTTTCCAATTTAAAGTTTTACTAGATTAGCGTAAACAAATTGCTACACAGAAAATACCTAATTTTAGCCTACACAGAAAATACCTAATTTAATACTTAAAAATTAGCCATGCCACAAACTTAACAAATGCTTTTTTTTTATTTTTAAACATTCAATGTTCCCAAAGCTACCAAGAGATTCATTAAATTACTGCAAATAATAATTAATAGGAAATACCCTTGGAGAAAACATACTTAGGCATCTACATCTACTTCCTGTGTACTAAAGTGTACCGTGTCTTCAATATTCCATTTAAGTTACCAACTTTACTTCCTTGCCCACAGATACAAGACAGAATGGTCTATGAAAATAATAAGCTGAATCCTGTTCCGAGTGGGGGAAACCAATATTAAAACTGGCTATATGGATTAATGTAATTTATCTTTGAGTATCATAATTAAAATAAAAAATAGCAAAACAAAGTTACAATTAATCAAATCTTAATAAGGTGTCGTAAATTGGTTAACAAAGGGTTAGTAGCAGATGCAGCACATATAGTTCTTATACAGCACACTGCAATACCTGATGTACTATTAATAGGTACCTCTCACATGAAGCACATCCAGTGCTCCTCAACCATGAACTCATTGACACTGTGACACCGTGATAACCCCTTCTGCCTCTCCAACAGAAACCCACAGAGCAGGAGACACTAAACACCACTAGGGTTACTCAGTGCTGATTCAGGTTCCTTTTCTCATGCTGGGCTGCTGCTGACAAAGCGAGCTACCAGGGTGGCAAGCAACAACCACATAAATAGATGGGGAAGGCTGGGAAAGGAAAGGAGGCATTTCTTGATGTCTAGGGCTACTTTCTGTTGTCAGGAACAGTCAATACTCCACACAGCAGCTCAGACTACAGTATACAGGTCTACATAAGCCTGGGATATACAATGATTTCACAGTTGCAAAGCAAACCTTCACACACAGTTTGACAGACCTGTGTGAGAATTATTCCAGCCACACTAGACATCTACATGGAGCTCCAAATACTGTTTAACTTATCCAGTCTTGGTATTCGTATAGATATTTCCTTCTCCTCTTTAAATTTAGATGGTAGAATCTTCAAAGCAGGAACTGTTTTCTTTGTGTGTTGATATACTACCTAACATATCTCTGGTTTTCAGCACTGTTATCTGCAAGCCAAATAACCATGTCTAATTTTGCGTGGAAAGATGTGGTAGGAAAGACCATTTAAGAGATGACATGATTCCTACCTGAAGGCCTAACAGGTAGATGGTTCTCCTTTGGATTCTATGGCTTTGAATTTTAAATGGAAAAGCAAACTCCACTCCCCACCCCTTTTTCTCTATGGCTGCTTTCCAGATGAAAACTCCTCTGGTTAGTTTCTTCCAAATTGCTGCAGGAACCGCGTGAAGGGGGGAAGGCCACACAGCGATCTCCTGTATTTCAGCCTCAGCTCTCACATCTTATTTCAGGCATGTATGGAAAGCACATACAGCTGAGGTAATGCTCTATTTACTTTTAACATAAGACCTGGGAGTTGAGGCCAGAAATACAGAAAATACTAGAAATACTCAACTTAATTTGGAAAAATAATTTAATGTACTGTAAAAGCAAGACAAACCGGACAAGTAGAAACTGCTCTTTATCAAATGAATTTTCACTATGTCAGAAAACCTTCTATGTGACAATTTAATTAAAGAACCTACTACAATGCATAATCATTGACACAAAGGTCAATATCTGGAACATCTGTTCCTGTGTTTCAGAATTTTGATTCTGCAGTCTCAGTCACACACTTAGAATTGCAGGGTTTATGGTCTGAAAAGAAGACCCCATTATAAAGGTGGTTCACCAGGAAACAACCCTTGCTGCTGTGCAGAATGAAATTGAAGCTCAAGCAGTAGAAGCTTCAGTTATAACTTGCCCAATTTCTAAGAACACAATATTTATAGACAGTGAACTTCTTACTTTCTCCACGTCATGATCTTGTTTCCTATACATACAAATTGTCAGCTATTTCAAGTGCTGTCACTCCTAAAAATCAAACTCGAACTGAGTTTTGCCACATGTACCTTGAGAGTTTTGCAAGACTGACACTGACAAACAAGAATTAGATGCTACTGTTTTAGAACAAACTAAACTGTCTAAATATTTAAAGTGCATGTAAGTGAGGGCAAGATTTACAGTCTGTTTCCTCTAAAAAGGACTTTCATACTCTAGATTGGGAAAACAGACCAGCTGATTCACATTCTTACATATGAATTTATTCAGACACAAAATGCAATGCAGAATTACACAGTTGAAGATTGTTTCACAAATAGTACTCAATTTTAAGTTGCACAGACAACAATAATTCTGCCATTTCCTGATTCTGCAACCTTTATAATGTGGTCTTTTAGTCACATCTATTGCAACTTAAGTCTACATCATAAGAACTTTTATAAGAAGATATTTCTTTAGATGAACAACATTAGAACAGACTACAAAAACATTTTTGTAAGATTGCATATCAGTGCTTCTGGAAAACCCAATACTGCAAAGACCTTGTCAGTGTTAATTTTATATACTAAGTAGTGGCAGTGAATTCTTTGCAAGACGATGGGATGAAATTCCCAAGATGATAGCGATTTCCTTTAAAGTTATGGAAAGATAACAATATAGAGAGATTAAAAGAGGTCAGTAAAAGTTTAGGAACACTCCACTGAATACTTACACCATCTATACTCCTTCTAGCATGAGGTCCATATGTATCTTCAGACCCTAAAACCTGTATGTTAACTGCACTGTAATCTTCATACCCAAGCTGACTGAAAATAAGACGAGTCCTGCAACAAATGATTATTTTTTTTATTAGTAAACTGCCTCAAAGTTATTATCCTGTGTGGTCCACAGGAGTTAGCCCTGTCATGTAAACTGGACTATGAATACTTTACACTAAAATATATCTGACTGCTACCGATCAAGCAATGACAAGAAGTTATGCCTCTGAATTTATCCCAGGGTTTTAAATTGAGCCTTTTGTTTATTCAAATTATTTGAAAGATGACAGGCAGAAACAAATAAATGGATTTCAGGTCTTACTTTTAACTTTAAAACAAGATAACTTGCAATGTAACAACAGTATATGCATTCTTCCTAGTTTTCATACTAGTAACTCAGTTCTTAACTCTGTTTCTACTATAAGGCATCATGAACTCATGAATTCATGTATGTATTGATACATATATGAAACTACCTCGTTACATCACAGGAACCAACTAAAAAAGATCAAAGTCAAGAAGGAACTTTTATTGAAACCTTAAAGGTATTTATTTGGGATTAATGAACATACAACTCAAATGCCAAAAAGTAGATAAAGTTTTGAAAGAGAATGTTTCTTCATTACTTGTGTCTTCCCAGTCTGGCACTGAAATCCCTCAAACTCTTTCTATAAAGATAATTCCATCAAAATCACATGAGTGCCAAGTTTGTCAAATAATGATTAATAATGGGGATGAACATTACCTTCTTTTTATATATTTTATACTTTTTATACACCATGAAAACACACATTGCCTTAAGACAGCCAGAACTTAAAACTTTTTTCCACAAGCATTAAATTAAATAGACTGATTGCACCAAAATTTAAACAAAAAAAAAAATCACAGTAAAAAAAATTAGGAAAAAAATCTTAAAAGAATCCAAACCACTAAAAATAGTCCAACTTGTTAACATGTTACAGATTGAAAACATAAGATTTTGTTTTGAAGCACCTGCACTAGTTTCCCAGTCATCTTGGCCTGGCACCCGTCTAGCTGCATAAAAGGTTTTATCAGTTGAAATATTGGAATTATGTTAGGATGATAAAAAATATCTTGCATCAGCAGAACAGAACATTTGGAAGACATTGTTAATATATCATCATTGTTGTAAATATTAGCATGGTACCTGAAAAATGAAGCAGTGTACAGAACTTAAATACAAAATGTAATTTTCTAACAGTTGTAAAGAGACGAAGGTGCCATGTATGGCAAATGAGGCCATCTTTATTTTGATGACCACAGAAAGATAGATACTTCATTTAAGGTACCTAAAATAACTTAAAAAAAACTTGCAAACTGTGTCTCTATCTACAAACATTACAGTTAGAGATACCAGAGTTCCAAATACATTCTGTGGGTAATTTTTAGCCCTTTGATGTGTCTTGGTAACACAGAGAACCATCAAAAATAAAAGGACACCAAAGACTAATCCAAAGAGGCTTCTTCACACACATACTGCTAAATCTCTCCTGCTTTCAAAAATTAAAAAAGTAAAAGCATGCAAGAAAGAAGTGAAAGAAGTCATATTACAAGCTACCAAAGCTGCTTAATGTCTTAGGCTGACAGCTAATTTGACCTATACAATTGAAGCACCTGAAGTTTGTGCAACTCACTGTACTTGTCATCATTAGGCTACTGTGCAGAACTCAATTTAAAATGGACTGGAAAATAGCTAGCTGAAAGATCATGTCATACCACGTTCTCTTAAAATAAGAATTGGAAAGAAACGTAGTTTCTGGTAGAGCATTCTCTGACGGTGATCAGAATAGGTTAACTCTTATCCTATATCTAGGTTGACATACACAAGTCTTTCAAACATGCTGAATAAACAATTCCACACATTAAATTTGTGTTTGAGATGGAGAATATATTGATGGCTAATAATGTATATTGTGATTTTTAATGCACAGAACAAGCCACAGCTGCTCCAGGCATGCCTCATGGCCACTTATCAAGCCAGTTAACCAGCCTTTGGCTATCTCCCATGACCCCTCTCTTCTGAGGATTACTCAGAACAGCATAGTAAGGAGGTTGAATTAATTTTCTAGTGGTGACAGAGGCAGCAGCACCACAAGCTGTTTCAATCAGACAAAAAAATTCATGTAGTCCAGTCTGAAATAATGTTCAAGAGCAAACATAAAAAGGAAATTATACCATTCCATTTCCAAAATAATCAACTAGCTTCCAAAAAAGATTGCTCTGTGGGTCTCTCTCTGACATCCAATAAATTTTCACCTGAATCACAGCTTTTCCCCTCTTAATTTGGTTTCTCTCTGCTATCCAGCCATCTATTTTCAAGAACATTTGAGACCTTTCTCACTGTCAAATGTAGCTGAAGTGTAGTTAGATGCTGAAAACAGATTTCCTAACAAGTCTTAAAATGTCCTCCCAATTGGAAGAGTATAACATTCTAGGGTTCCTAAGAGGTTAATATGGTTGCCATCATGAGTCACAATTCTATTTTCATCACCTCTGAAAATAAAAAGCCAAAACCCCTTCCAAGACTCAAATACTAACCTTTGCAGAATACTTTCCGCAGTGCGTTTTCCTTTTTCTATTGCCTTTGGACCTCCCACTGGACAGACAGCAGTAGCTCTGAAGCCATCAAGGTAAGTAGCATTTACCTAACAATAGAGGTATTATGAAATTACATGGGATTCAGTACTGGTATACTAGAAGTGCTCTCTGAGTCATTATTCATACATTAAGCAGAAGTGGAATAGCAAGAAACCATTGTCATCGCCACAAAATGTTACTCCATTATTTAAAATTCTAAATTCTATTGGAGGAAGATTCAAATCTGCAAAACTGAAACTCTGAATCACTTCCCGTTGTCATCCTTAAGTTCTCCTGTACTTCTCTATTTCAGTGAATAGGACACATTCTGACATAGAAAAGCTGAATAATCTATCAATCACAGTGAAATAGATCAGACCAAAGTTTCACAGAAGTATTACAATAAGTGTGGGAAAACATCACGTGCACACAAAAGAACATGCTGTACATTGCAAACATTTAGCTAATAAGTATTTTACCACACTTCCAGGGCTACAGCTGCTTCACAGAATTATAAACAGTGAAAGTAAAGACAGTAACGCGTGGCCGTAAATAGTAGAAACGCTTTAACAGATATATCTAAATTAACAGTGATGAGCAATTTCAACATTTGTCACCTCACAGAAAAACAAAAACAGAAATTGAAGAACCTGATAAGACATTCATCATAACTCTACAAACAGAAATGCTTTTCCTATAGTAACTTATAAAACATTTTATCCAGTCTACTTTTAAATGCACCAAAAACCAGTGTTTCAGCTCTTTATTTCACAGATAATGTATTTCTCATTATTTTCCCTGAAATTTACCTTGTATCTAGCTTTCTCTTATCACTGTTCTACTAACTACAATTCACCTTTAATGCAGAAATTAAGTGATTTTCCTCTACACTTACTGTAAACTAACTGAAAGATGTTACACATTCTTAAAATATTTCTGGCTTGTTATAATGCCCATTCAGTCACTTCCTGAACACGCTACATTCATTTCCTAAAAATTACTCCTAAAACAGGTGTACAAAGCATATACCCATTTATCACTGACAGCCAGTTTAAAAAAAAAAGTCACAGTTAGTCTAACTTATTACATTTTTTTTTTACTAATTACATACTAAATTATTACCTATTTTAGAATACCATTACATAATATTTAAAAATATCAGATCTATTACAAATTATTCCTACATATGGACATTTCAAAAGTCCTACTTAAGGCATGATAATAAATAAATATGAAATAAGTTAAAACTTATTTTTATTTTACTGCTATGTAAAAAAACAAGCTGCAATTATGTTTTGCTTATTCCATTTCATTGTTCATCAACTGAAAATCTCAAATCTCAGTTATTTCCTTTAGATACTCAGAAGCATGGAAATGTAAAGTCAAGAACCAAAACTGCAGGAGAACAGTTCCGCTGAACAGAATAGTTTCTGAAAGTCTCTGAGAAGCAGCAAAACATATTCCACTTCAAGTCACACACTCAGACCAAGAAACAAATAGTATTTCCTGCTTCCTACATTCACTGCCTTCGTATTTGCCGACATCAAATTTCACTATTTACTTCAGGAATAATAAGACCATTATTGTAACTATCACTTGATTGATAGAATTTGATGCTTGTACAAAGGTATACTCTCCGTTCTATGTAATTTTTAGGAATTACTTCTAAAATGACTTCTCCACCAGTTATACAATGGCACTGTAGGCCTGACTTTTAAAACTAAACATCCTTTAGAAATATGCATATAATTTATGTTTTAAGACTTTTTTTGTATTTTCATGTTAAAAAGAAACAGGTATTCCCAGATGGAGATAATGCAGACACAAATCACTCAGAGAAAGGAAATTTGTTGTTCCAGCACTATGTAACTAGAAGTCTTGAACTAATAATTAAACTTCTGAGGAAATGCAAAAAGCCGACAATATTGTACAGAAATTACAGGTTGCCTATCAAAAAAAATAATAATCAAGGTTTAATTATATTAGGTGAAAGTTTAGAAAAATTCATGCTCAATGGGCTAAGATGTTTTAAAAAAATATTATTATTACTATAAAAACTATTCCAGCCTTCTCTGGAGGTTTGTGGATAAGCCTGTTATACAAATCAATGTATTTTTATATATCAAGTAAGGTTTGTCTTTTTTTCCCCATTTTCTTTAATTCTTGGATCAGGGAGGATGAGGGTTTTGAAGTGGTAACAGTTTTTTGGCAGAAAATGTTTAGTATTTTCTCCAAAATACAAAATTTTGCAAGTCAAAAATACCTTACACTCCACAGAAAGAGAGAGTACCTTATAAAATGTCGAAGGAGGCGATCCTTTTGCTCCATGAACTTTCACTGCCCCACCATCAAAACCTATAGTGGTTAAAAAATAATCATCAGTATTTAAGCTTCTTCAATATAGCTTCAAAGACATTCTTTTGTGATACACATTAATCAAATGCATGTAATTTAAAAGAAAATCATTGATAGCTGTAATGCCACAGAATAGAGAACCTTTTACAAAACAGCCCTCCCTGCCTTAGAAACACAAACAGCAAATTGGCGACTAAATTTATGACTTCAACGAGCCTTTTAAAAGAATACTTGAAATGTTTATTCATGCACTTAAAAAACACTTCACACAGAAAGCAGCTTTAGGACTTCAGACCCAACAGTTATTTTCCACTTAACAGCCAGTTACTGAATACACACATAGGACATTCAGTTTACAGTAGCTGACTGGAGCGTGGTGCAGTCCTTCACTTGGTAAAGAAACAATACAAGAAAGAGGAGAAACCAGCCAGAAGTTGTTTGTTGATAGCTGAGTAAAAGAATGGGTAACTTAACTTTAGCCTTACTAAATTGACTTACTGTCAATAACAGAAACAGAACAGCCTAAATGTATGTTCCAGGGCAACTACGATGTTCAGTATTAGAAATATTAATGACAAAAAGAATATGGAGAAAATTGCTGCCATGGCATCCGCCTCAAGCTTGAGCTGGAGAAAAATCAGTAAGTGCAAGTCCTTGAAAATTAGCAGTGCAGGATCAAAACCTCATGTCAGACAGACACAATTATACTATAGTTTACCTGTAGGTAACCTGTGCTTGCAAGTATTTAGGAAGCAGTTCAAAGCATTACACAAATACTCTGAGGAGATCAAATCAGAACATATCTGAAAAAGTGAGTGTGACTTGCAGAAATTTTACATGTCACTCAAATATCACCATCACTCTCTCTGCAAGACTGACATAAGGTTAATTGAACTCTGTCAATACAGAACAATAACCCTACAATCAGGATGAAGAACCGTAAGTTTCATGTTGCAAGTGAAGGAGCAGTATGAAGAAAAAAACACCACAAAACAAAACCTACAGCATCCATTGACAAAAAGAAAACAGAAGCACCTCTCAGTTTAAACACTGCAAGTAATCCAACAGGACAATAAAATGGCAATATAAACAAGTAAAAATGGATAGCCTGCCTGTTCTTACTGGTGTACGTGTCAAAGCACTTCAAACTAAAAATACTTAAGAAATCTGCCCATTTTCCATCTGTTATATTTCTAAGAGGACTAACTGAAAGTTCATGTAAAAGTTCATTTTAAGTTCAAACATGTCATATCAGGTCATTTGCAAGCTAAAAGTTCACAGGAAGGTTAGGGTGGTGGTTTTGTTTTTTTTTTTTAAAAAAAAAAAAAAAGCCTAGTGGCTAAAAGCAGTGAGCTGGCCTCATCACACTGCCATTTGGTTATGTTGCACTAACACAAAGTTCACCATACAGTTATAAGGTACTTTTATTGAAGCAAAATATTTTTGATGCTACAATGTTTTGAGTTTTATCACAGTTCAAAGTTTTATGAAGACAGTATACTGTCGCAGACAAGCTCCATTAGAATAAAAAAGGATATATAATACAGATGCAGTAAAAAACAAACTTCAAATAACTGCAGCTAAATTTTTTTTTCAAGCTGTCTTATCCAATCTACTGATCTTCAAATCTGTTAAAATCCTGGGGTTTTTTTTCTTTGTTTTGTTTTTAAATCTACATCCAGAACATGTGTTATACCCATCTCTAGTCTACTGGCTGTTGAGTTTTGAGGACAGCAAATGGACTTTTTCAAACAGAGAATCTCTGGTAGTATTCCTGTACCTAAGCATGCTTCTATCATTTAAGATGATCCACCTAAATGTCTAAGAAAAACATCAGTACTCCTACACTACACTCAGCTTTTCATTGTTACTAATATTTCAATATTTTATTAATATGGCATATTTCAAGTGCCATATGTGAAAACATGTACAAACACACATTTTTTTTGGAGCAGAGAAACTGAGCTGCAGTAGCTACTACTGAAACTGTAGTGGAGCTGTTTCTGCATTGCTCACACAGAATACACACTTTAAAGACTTGGTAGATGCAAGGCATGCATTAAGAAGTAAAGCAAAAGGAACAGTGATCAAAGATTTACATTAATCAGCCAGCAAGATAAATAAGACTATGGTTAAAATTTTTGAAGAAATTTCCAGCAAAAGTCCTTGAAAAAAACCAACAAAACTGTTTAATACAGTATCACACTCTAAGAAACTGATGTAACAAGAAATATGCAGAGAAAACATGGAAATTAAAATAATTGCTTTACTTAGATAACCCCATTGATTGACAGAGCTTTCAACACATAAGTGGACTAACCTGGAATTTCAGTGATGGAAACTTCAGAAAAGTCACATGTGACATCTGGTAAAAGATAGCGCTGAGGATTGCCCAATTCATACACCAACTGTTCAGCTACAGTGCCAAAAGAGATTAGTCCCCCTGTGTCTGGTGGTTTGGAAAGAATAAATTCTCCTTCAGAGGAACACTCTACAATGGGAAAGCCTATGTTGTGCCTAGAATATGAAAAACATTAAAAAAAAAACATCAATACAAAGGAAAAGTGAAAAGAAAAACGAGTTACAACACAACAGAATTTTATGGTAATGACTAATTAAATAAAGCTTATCAGGAGCTATAATATATCTAATTGTTTCTACAGAAACATACGCAAGAAAAAGCTCTGAGCAAACTGCTTAACCAAAATAATAAGAGGATGCACTTTATTGCCTGGGAAAGGAGTGCAGATACAACAACAGATACCAACCATTAACAGACAGAACTGGGGAAGGGAAAGAGAAGAATGCTAACAGAAATGGTTAAAGAAAAAAAGAACCCAAAAGTACTAATGGACTATGATTTAAAAGGTAAATTCAGAAAGAAAAAAAAACCACGATTACTAATTCTAGCCTAGTTTGGCTACAGCAGCACACGCAGCATGAAGGTGAAGACTTGTAAATGCATCCTGCTCTCTTGACTTGCAAAAAGCAGACAAAGCAGGAAGAACACTGTGCTGGAAGCTTCAGAGATTAAGGGAAGTAGGAAACAGGAATAATCATACCTATTAAAGGACAATTTCACATATTAATAATAAATTATACATAGAAAAGTTATGATCAAAAACTAAAAGATATATGAAAGTTAACATCTTCAGACCAAAACAATAATGAGACAGAATGAACTGAAAATTAGGAGGCATAGCAAAAAGAAAAGCAGTAAACCAGAAAAATATAGAGAAGTTTTTAAATGAAAATATTCTTCCTTATGTTCTCACAAAAGTAATACACTGAAATTGATCAAACAACTCACAGTAATAGGCACATGCCAGTCATTACACTAGAAGGGCAGAATTTTCTGGGTTATGTGGACAAGATTCATGTATCTGCTTTCCCTGCTAAAGGGTTTTATTTTATTTACAGAGAATGAGGAAAAGTAGTAACTTTTTTCAGAGAAAAAAAAGTACCTGAAAATTAAAAGTGACTTAATATTCTTCGAGAAAGGCTACCTGGCTCACTCATCTGTCACAAGAAGTTGGTAACTTGTGCAAGTGAAGCGTCTCAGAGACACACAAAGAACACAAAAAAGGGGATTTAAGGACATACAGCCCCTTTCAAAAGCAAAACTGTTTTAAAGAGGTCTCCTAATAAGGAAAGGTGGTGAACATCACCGTTCTCATTAAAGTCAATGACCTTCAGGTCCTTCCTACTTACTAAAATCAAGTCCATCCTGAAAGTAATTATTTTTGGGTACTGGTGGGAACAATGTGCTGAATATACAACCAAACTGGTTATCAGCAAAGGTTAGATGAACATAGTTTGTATAACATAAATCCACAAAGTTTTGAAGGAAGTAAGCAAAGAAACCAGTGAACTCTTAAGTGACTTTTGTAAAAGTTCATGGGAGTTTGAACAGATTCCTTATCATTGGGAAGCTTCAAACATAACCCTATTATTTAAAAAAAGGATTAAGTGACAAGCTCTGTTACCAGAGAACAGCAATTTTAATACTGATAGTGTAGACAACTTTGTAATTTTGGTAGCTGGAGGACACCTAGAAAAGCCCATGATGAATCTGTAAGACTATACTTCATTAGATTTTGAAACTATTTAAACCACTAAACTGATAAAGGAAAACAGAAAAAAAAACCCAAAGCACTCCAATGAATAAAAATAATTGGATGGAATCAACAATTTTTTTTATACCAGTTATCCTAGAGGTTTTTTTGATGGGAAGAGGAGGAAGAAAAGACAGTGGCAAGAAGTATGCAACATTCAACATTTTAAAGTGTGACATCAAAAAGAAACCAATTCAATTCTTGGTCTTGAACATTCCTGAAGGGTAACAGACTAACGCAGGCAATTATCCCAATTTTACAGGTAAGGAGACAGATATAGAAAGCATCATGATTTGCCCACTGTTACACAACAGCACTGGTGACTGAACATGACTAGAATTAAGGAGCTTTTACCCTCTTGGTGCTACCCTTGTGTGCTTTGACCCTACCATCTGTCTTGTTTTCAGGCAACAGCAGCAGATACCTTGCAAGCAGGCTCAACACAGCTTATTTGAATCACTTCCCCAAAAGTTAAATCACTTCCATCAAGAGAAATGAGCTAGTGCAGTCTATCCCACTGCGCTGACACCCAGTGTCCTCGCTGCAGCCCATTTTCATCTAAGTCACCAGCAACTCTTACAACACATTCCCTCATCTACTCCCCCATGATCTTTGTTTTGAAGGAAAAAAAGGTAAACTGTAGACACTCAACTTTCTACTATGAACAACTGAATCTATTAATATCAAACTTAATTTTGCCCAAGCTCCGTGTTCAAAAGACCTGAACCATTAGAAAAAAAAACACAACCCCAACAATATAGTGAGGCAAAGAGAGACATTTCCCCCCCTAAAATGCTTAAAAATCTGGCAAGCACTTAAGTCATTAAAAGCAGACTGATCATGGAAGACAGCAGATAAACAGTATCAATATAAACAACACTATTATTCAGGTCTCTTAGTATGCAGAAGGAAGGACAAACTCTGATTTTCCTGTAATCTTAGGGCCAAAGTGAGAAGGTGTTGATGGTGGAATTTTTTATGCTGCCAGAGCAGCTGGAAGGAGACCATGTAGGTACAAATGGACTTTCTGGAACAGCTTCTAAATAGCCTCTGAGGTTGAGGCATATTTGCTATATTAAAAAGACACTCAGATCTTACCACTTGCAGCAAAGTGTTGACCCACAGCTTGTAAAAAAAAATTGTATGAAGAAGAAAAGAGATTATAATACACAAAAAAGCGTCCCCAAAAGAAAAATCAAAAAAATCCCACACACACCCCAAAAAACCCACAAACCAACCCAAACAAAGAAAAACCCCAAAGGGCACAGTATAAAAACAAAAGTCTTCCTAGGAAAGGCGTGCTGACAGGGGACACTAGCATGACCTAGCACGTTAAGAACTTTCAACTATATTTAAAAGACTCCGAACCCTGAAGATTAATGAAAAGCACACACAGTAAGAGTCAGTAAGTCAGTGACTTACTCTTGAGTCATCTCTTTCATCGTTACTCATTTCAACACTTAGTGAAGTCTTTTTCCTTCACCTGAGATAAGCATGAGGAATGTCTCCTCCTCAAGCTCCACCACCATCCAATGAACTTTCCTGAATGCTCAGTTAGTTGCAGCAGATGTGTGTTCTTCCAGATCACATCAGCTCTAAAAGCTTCCATCACTTTTTAACAATTGAAAACATAGGGATGTAATGAATTGAGCAAGAAGCCCCTGGACTCCATGTGTATTGTAACTGGATGTCTGGGAAAATATCTTATACTACCTCATAGCAGGTGCCAATAATAGACTACATTAACATATGCATGGTTAAGAGAAAAATGTATTTTGTATACTGCTAGAATACATTACTTAAAATTAATTTTCAGCTTCGAAACCAAGTGGACTAAGTCACCCCTATGGCATAATTCAGTGGAGTGACAGGTACTAGCAACCTGGATGGGATATTCTAGCACATACCACAAGTACCATGATCACACCATCACCTTGATCAGCACTTCCACTGAAATAAGTGACTCGATGCCTAATTCACTGGTAGGTTTTACTGAATGACTACACACCACGCAACATTCACTCTGCAACGTGCCAGCTTTGGCTGTGGGTTATCACCAGCATAAATTGTAATTTTTCACAGTGTAGCAGGGGAGTTAAAACACAGAACTATGAATTTGAGCTTCAGCAACAACTACAGCCATGGCATCCAAAGTGGCGCAGTGGCCAAGTGGCACCCTTCAAGAATTGCATTTGTTTAGTGCTAAAATCCCATAGTAAGATGGGGCAATATCAGCCAATGTAAATAATTGTGAAAGGAAACTACTAAAATGAATCCCAATTAAATTATATGATTGTGTATTTAATAAAACACAAGAGATACATGTGAAATACTACTTTTAAACCATTTTCAACAGTTCTTTTAACACAGACTTAAGATATAGAACTAATATACATCAATTTCTGAAAGCAGATTATAACTAGCTTTCCATGAGCCACAATGCCCGTTTCACTTTTTGTGTTTGGCATTTAACAATTAAATAAATTATATGCATTAGTAAACCAGAGCACTGAATAAATCCAAGCTAAGATTAAACCTCAGGAATCCCCTCCAAACTGGGGCGAGGTGAGGAGTTAACAGCTAAAGCAGGTCCTCGCTAATTACAGCACAGGGGTAACAAAGTTCCAAGGCTGGTTTTGCTGCTGAAGCCCCCTTCTCATGCACCTTCAGCTACTGCCCTTTACTCTAATAGGAATCAGGCTCTGAAATTGAGTCTCCTGATAGTTCTCTGCCTGACAATGACTCGCACCTGCAATTTTTTTCTCCATATAAAATGCTATTTTATCTTCAGTTTTGGCTCTTAGAAATGTTAGAGTCACAGGCGATAACATGAAATGTACAAGCAGAGATCTCCTGTCTGCTCTGGGACAATGTACTTTTCAACCTTGCTGTAGCTATGAAGGTAGCTTCCTTCTTGTTTTGTCACATATTTTAGACCATTTCATTACAAAAAACAAAAAAGTAAAATCCATGATTAGTACTGGGTCCTGTTTGGCTCCATCTCAGACATGTGAAAGACATTGTCTGAGATGAAACGGACATTTCCTCCTTCAAAAAGTGCCAAACCTCTCAAGTATATCATTCTGGCCACTACTGGTAGGCTGAGGAGATTACTGGCAACAAAGATGGGATGGTTAGTGTAGTACATTTACTTGCAGGGGAAGAAATTGCAAGAAAGAAAACAAAGAAGTCACAGCAATGCATGTGACATGGAAGTGAACCAAGGTCCAAGTAGGCTGTGGTACTTTACAGGTAATGCAGTTTCCTGGGATGTTACTCAATTAGTGTCACACTGAGGAGAGCTTTAAGCCCAGCTTCTTGACTCCCTGGACATGTATTCTAACCACAATGCTACAGGCAAAAAGTAGAAAGTGCTACCACTTCTAGCAGTGTTGTTACAACCAATTCAAAACTGCTAATGTGCATCAGGCAAGATCAGCACAAATTTACAGGTACGGCATATGCATCTCTTACACATAGGTACCAAAACAGTTCCTAACTTCTGCTGCAATTCCCATTTAGGCAAAATTCATTGATTGCATCATTTATCTCCTCTGACTAGGACATTTCAAGTATGCATTGTACGTAAACTCTTAATGACTAGATGATTTCAGGCCCATCAGGCTGCTTGGTGTATTCAGCTGCCTGGTACTACAGAAAAAAAGGCATTCTACATTGCTTAATTTGGGACTTGAACAGAATCCAGCACGCAAGTCCCAGTCAGCAATCTGGATAGAGCCCTTAAGAGACTACAGCTATTGACTTACCCTTTTGGTCATCCCAGGCCAGAGGATTATGCAGTCTCAACCATTGTACACTCTTGGCTTAGGGCAAAATGTCAGTGTTTATCATCTCCTCAAAATGATTACTCTACTGATCAGCATTAGTTTATTCTCTCCTGCATTTCAAAACAAAACAAAACAACGTACTAATCACCCACTGGCACTAAGTAACAGTGAAAGACAGCAATGTCTGGGGTTAAATGAAATTAAATACAGAGCTGTGGATTACCAACATAGTTCTGGCATCACAGTTCATTTTGATACACTGTGTGAATTCCCTATTTAGTGCTGTGCACTAGACATTAAACAGGGAACAGTGATGTATTATTACTTCTTCTGACCATCTGCTGACATATATTACTACTAAAATAACAGGAAAAGAGCATCTTTTTGATAATATTTACTTCAAAGTCAGTCATTTAAAAATGCACACTAGTCTTCTTTATGAACTGATGGTTTCTTGCATTTTCTCTACCAAACATCAGAGAACTCACACAAGAAGAAAGTCAAGCAGCCTTTCTCTCACTGGAAAAGTACACAGCATCTATCCCATTTACATGTCTGACCATTTCCATGAAAACTGGATGAAACTTCACAGCCTCAAGATTCCTGCCTTTAAGTCAAATTATGGAGATACACCCAGCACAATTAAAGAAATGCCACTGCTTTAGGTCAGCAGAAATCAGTTATTTGGCTTCTATGAACTAGAGTAATTTGGAAAGTCATGACTTGGAATGTACACTTTATTTGTTTTGCATTAAAAGCTTACTTTACCAAGACAACAAAGAAAAAGAAAGAATAACCTAAGTTTTAATAGCTAACCATCCAGTGGCCACAATGAACATTCCTGAGATTTAAAGCATCCTTTTGCAGTGGAACCGAGTTCCCAGAAACAGTCTGCATCAAACATTTCAAGAAAAATACAAAAACAACTTAAAAAACGGTGTTGGATGAATGAGGCGAGTCCAATCAAATGCCTCAATACTCAGAGACATAGTAATATGTGCATGGAATATAAGCTCTGACTTGCTTAGCTTTACTTAGTTTAAAGTGCTCTTGCTTACATAGCTAATTATTTTGACTTACACATAAACAATAGACAAGTTTATAAGCCTAAAATACGATAAACTCTTTTTTTGTTCACAAGTTTGAAAAACTTATACCCATCAGTCCTTCTTAGCAGTACACTTACACCTTTCTCAGCTGCAAAAGACATAAGAGCAACATAACTACTGCTCTTGGGGAGAGAAAAAAACCACAAAGACAGTTAAAAAATAACTACATGACCCGAGTCTAATCATAACCAATGCAATGCATTGACCCTCTGCAATAAGATGTGAGGAAAAGAGTGACTGCCATCTAGCGTTTATAATTCTAGAGATTTTCATAGGGATTCTATGAAAAAAAGAGTTTAGTCACCAGAGAACAGCATAACTGCTGCAAAAGGCTGTCTTAACCTCCAGCGTAAAGGTCCAGTAAATGTTTGCAGAGTGGAGTGGTAAGTGGTCTTGGCTGCACGAATGCACTCACAGCAGTGAGAAATTCCTATGTGAAAGGCACTTTAATGACAAACACAGAGATTTGATTTGGCCTCTTTCCACCTATCTACTGACTTTTTTAGGCTGGTTTGGATTTAACATTATGTATCACAGACACTGTGATTTATTGAGATCTAAATTACACACACTTGCTTTCAGGAGACTGCTAAAAATGTAGCTTTTCCTAAATGAGGGAAAAATCAGTAACAGACTATAGTCAAGTAACTTCTGCAAGTTCTGTCAGAGCTCAGCTGACCTATTGGCAATACAAGTAATGTTGGCGACAGCAAGGATTGCATGTTTTAGTCATTATAGAGACTATGAATAATCATATTATTATTGTGCATTATTATGCAATACATTATCTGCATGCATGTATAATAGCAAACTCCCTGCACCATCCTGTTTCTTTAACTTAAGGAGCCAACAAGTTACTACTAAGCTTTCAAATGGAAAAATGCATTTTTCTGCAGCCCAAAAGCATACATAGTATTACCTCTTCATGCACTTGGGCCATTTTAAGAAGTTTCATGACAAAAATCTTCAGGAGATACATAATAAGATTAGCAGCTACAAATTTCCAAAGTGAACGTAGTGTCTCGTTACTACAAACCCTCTCAGTTGATTTGCCATTGAACACAACAATGAAGACTGAGTGCAGTTTGTTCAGGGCTACTGGCCTTCTAAAGGGTGAAAAGAAATGCCTGACCTCGTTTCTTTCAATGCTGTATGTGCCTTCACCTGTAAATCCGCAGCGTTCAGGAATTCAGAAAAGCAGAATATATCATTCAGGATCATGCATTGAATCAGAAACAGTCACTACAAGGAGGAGAAGAAAAGCCTGGCAGCCCTAGGGAAGGAACTCAGGAGAGTGGCTCTCAGATTGCAGGGCGCAAGGTTCTGCTGGTCCACTCACCTGGATGATGAGCTGGCCCCAGTGGCCACCGTCCCAGGGTCAACTGGGGAGCTTTTCATCACGATGAAAGACACCCTTCTCTCCTCCATCTCTCCCACTGCTCTTCAGCCCTCTCCTCCATCACATAAAGGAAGCACTGCTTTTCTCATAACAAGGCACTGGACAAGATTCCTCCCTTTCATCCCAAGGAAAATCCAACTAAACTGCAGAATCCCTCATCCTACGTAAAGCATGTTCCCTGACTGCTTTTGAACTACTCTTAAAACCAAATTGGTAAAAAGCAGGCTACATTTGTCCTTCCTCATCAAGCAGAAGGACTTACCTACACGAAAATCTAATTCAGTAGGTCTCAACACAAAATACACACGTAACCCTCTGAAAGGACAGACAGCTCAACACATTTGTGGAGATCAAGTCATAAAGCAGGAGAGGACCATGACATACATTCAACCCTCCCAAAGCAAATTATATAGAATTTGTGGCTGAGTAGTACGTGGCTCTGATCTAAGTGAAAACTGATAAAACAGCATCCAAAATATATATGCTGTCTTTTCCATTACAATTAGACATGAAAGCCAGTAATAAATCTTTCCAAAAAGCAGATGATAAAAAAAGAAAACAGAAAAAAATAATCTAAAAGAAAAAAAAGAATCAAAGAGCTAATTTTTTTTTTTCAAATCATCTGCTCCTTAAGTTAACACGACCCCAAGTTGGCTAGAAAGGAAAACAGCAACAGGGAGAATAGACCTTGTAGAAGAGTAACATTAAGGCAGAAAAATATCAAGAGGGCCATATTGCCTCCCCCAAAAGAATAAAGTAGAAGTAGTTTTCATAACAGATATAGTAGGAAACTTCATCTTTTTCCACTACAAACATACATGCTGATGTGAGGGTTACCTACCAGTCTGGCACTGCATGCCAATCCGTGAATATTCCACCTGTACATTGAGCACCACATTCAATGAGATGACCTGCAAGGCTGGGAAAGTGGCATTCAAATAACTAAATATTCTGTGAAATCAAGTTTCACAAACCAAGCTTTAAAATATATGAGTACACTGGCAATAAAGCTAAATAACAGACTATGCTAATTTCCCCCCATAGGCATCTAATACATTTATAAACTACGCATTAAACATAACAACGGATTCTGAAAGATGAATATAAGAAGAGTTGAAAGGAGTAACTTTTACATGAAGAATCAGATTAATTTCCTGAAAAAAATGAACACCTAAAAGATTATTTGACACCAAAAAGAAAGTTTCATTGGTCATTTCAAGAAGTCTTGATACAAATTCAGTATCTTAGCACTCTGCATTGTGTGTAATTAAATTTGCAAAGCTCAGTTTTAAATCAAAGAGATATAGAATCTCACTTCCTATGTGAAGGAAAGTCTGTATTATGATTATGTATTATGATTTTCAAATCTTTCATTGTGATAGTCCATAAGCACTGAACAGAATTATGGGGGAAAATCTCCATCTCTTTACCATGCCCAATTCAGTGGAGCATGAATTCTCATGCAGCAAGAGGCCCAAGCAAATTACTACTAGGTGGACCTGGGTTACCTAAGTAGTCACTCACTTTCACAGACTTCAGTGCAGTCAGATGATGCAGAATGTTCATCTATGGCAGAGTTTTACCATTTACCAGCTTTCTGCACCAGATTCCTAACCTTAGAAATTACAGTTCACACCTAGGGTTTGCAAATGGGAGTACCAACAGAAAAAGCTGGCAATCACTGGTCTGGGCCGTAAAATTTCATCTCTTGAGAAAAATAGACATGGACAGAAAGAGAAAGTTAAGCTGTTGAATGAAATCCTTCACTCCTTTCCTCATTTTGTTATTTTAAGTGTGTTACAGAATGAAGTTTCTATAAATTCAATTCCAAATGAGAGTACTGAGTGAGCCTTAAAAAAGAATCCAAAACCTAACAAAACCATTCAAAATTTGAGCATGTTTGCTAGGTTTTGGGATTTTTTTAATTCAATATTCAATTCAATAACAATATGCAAAATCACAAAGTGCTCAAAAAGTTGCATCATAATGTCAAGACAACAGAGATTTACCCATTTTTTCTTATATCATTTACCTTCCTGCAGCTAGCAAGTCAAAATCATCTCTATTCCAGCCAAACTAGAAGAAAAATACAAATATTACAATATAATAGTTTCATATAGTACAGAAAACTGCATGTAGTATGTTCACTGCTTTGAGTAACAATGCACTGGATGTATTTTCAGTTAATTGCAGAAACCTGAAGAACAGTAGGTGCTGTATGTGGATTCCAGTTGCTATACAGTTAATTAGTAAAAGAGCTCTGCTATATTTCAGCTTTTTTCTTATTAATACACACAAACAAATATAAATTCTCAAAAAACCTGAAGTGCAATATTTGTGTTATTCAAAATTTGCATAACCCAGAGATTTAAAAGTCTACCACCTATTTTGTGGCATACAAACAATCCACGATGTTTTTTCAACTTTTGAAAATGGTCAGTTCCTGCAGTACTACCAGTTATCCTTAAAAACCAGAGGCGTGTTTTCTGTTTAACTAGAAATTATTTTTCCCAAGTTCACCACAGTGCATTATGCACAGTGCATATCTTTCCAATGAGGGTGGTGGAGCACTGGAACAGGTTGCCCAGGGAGGTGGTTGAGGCCCCTTCCCTGGAGACATTCAAGGTGAGGCTCGATGAGGCCCTGGGCAACCTGGTCTAGTTGGGGGTGTCCCTGTGACTGCAGGGGGGTTGGATTAGATGATCTTTGAATGTCCCTTCCGGCCCAGATGATTCTATGATTCTATGTGCAATATATTAATTGTTTCTTATTTAGAACTGGGTAAAAATCTCCCTAAAACGTTTCAATAAATTAGATTAGGAGGCTTCTCTGGAGTAGATAATATGCACACTGACAACTATTGTGAGAACATAAACAGCAAGGAATAAACTAAGGAGTCATAATGGCAATTATAAATGGGAAAGTTTAATTCTAGATTAAAAACATAGAGCAGTTAGGGTTGGAGGTGACATTTAAAGGTCATTTAGTCCAATCCCCCAGCAATAAGTATAAACATCTTCAACTAGATACAGTTGCTCAAAGCCTCATCCAACCTGACCTCAAACGTTTTCAGTGATAGGGCATTTACCACCTCCCTGGGCAACCTGTTCCAGTGTCTCACCACCCTCACAGTAGAGAATTTCTCTCATATCTAATCTAGATATACCCTCTTTTAGTTTAAAAGCCCTGTCCTATTGCAACAGGCCCTGCTAAAAATGTTTGTCCCCATCTTCCTTACAAGTCCCCTTCAAGTACTTCATACTCTTCAAGTCAGAAGAGTATGATGGTTTAGAAAGGATCTTTGTAACTAGACACTAACACATACCCTCATATTTTATTTTATTTTTCAAATATGTACCAAAAGAAAGATTCTATATTTCACATTGTGTGGTCACTCACAAAAATGTACAACCTATTCAAAATACTTCAGAAAACCACATATCCTGCTTGTGTAATTTGTTGAAATTCAAGGAATTTGAGAAATGTTGCACTGAAACCAAACGACTTAAAATGAAACTGCTTACCCATTGAAAACCACCAGTTTCAGACCTCCTCACATGCCTGCCCCCCCAGCCCCCCAAAACCAGAATTCTACTATTGCCACCTTGTGGTAGAGAAAAATATACTTGTTAACTTTACACACCAAACTTTAAAGCAGGAGGGGAAAAGTAAGAGTGTAATACTGGTGACTCATGGTAAGACTTCCTTAATTTCATCAAAATGCTTTCCAGCTTCATGATACACAACTTCTTGAATAACCCTGCTATAAGTCTAGAAGAAGTGAAAACTCACAACTTTTCATACACGTAAGGAAAAAAAAATAATTAAGGTGCTCATTATTTTTAGTTTAGTATCTATATTTTCAGTTTGAAAATGATTTATTTTATTATGTTTGTTATCATACAGGAAGTAACTATCATAGGGGTACTCACAGAATGTATGAGTGGTCCTAATACAATGCCACTGTCAACGCATCTACCCGTCACAACAATATCAGCTCCAAGGTCAAGAGCCCTGCTTATTGGTCTTGCCCTGAAGATGACAAAAGACAACAGTAAGTACTTCTACTTTTTAAAGCATCATTTAAAGAAATCAGTTCCCTGCCACACAATGGATAGAATCACTAAAAATCCTGTAGGAAATCAATAAAATCAACTTTAACAACAAATTTGTCATTTTGTACATACAAGAAGAATATTTTACAAAGCAATGATCACAGCACCCTATCAAACTCAGGTATCTAAATGACATGATGCTCATAGAAACTGTTTCAATTAAGACAAGTGTCTTGAACATAGCGCATAGAGGGTTACTTCTGTCATCAACAACAGAAAATAATAAATGTTTTTCAGCGATTCATTACTCATTTCATTTGTAGGTCAGTGTATCTCTGTTTCACAGAGAAAGTCTGGTGATTTTGCCTTCCAATTTTAAACCTTTTAGGTCAATTTCCATTTACATTTTTAGAACTTGCAATATCAACCAACTTCACGACGAGAAACTCGGGCAACAAGTTTTCCAGACTGATCAGGTAAGAGTCAGCCCAGTCAAAATTAGTCAGGCTTGAAAGTATTCACCCAGTTGAACTGCTCGAGTTTATATACTTTAGCAAGCAAGCTTTGAACAGAGTGCACAGCTCCTGGCTCCTAAACCCATGCTATCTGCTGGTTCCTTCTATTATTCCTGAAATCAGCAGCTTGAAAACACAAACCACATAAATCATAAGCCCTGAGGAACAAAATCAGTGTTTTTCTACAGTTTCTACAGACTTAGCCCTGTTTTTGTTAGAAGACACACAAGTTTTCTTAGTGATGTAAAAATAGAATGCAAGTATGTGTTTTTGTTTTCCAATGCTACACAAGCCAAAGGATACTAGATAGAACAACAAGCAAATACACAGCATACAGAAACAATTTACATCTCTAGGCATAGTGTTAAATAACAGCCACTGGTAAAAAGCACAAAGGGGGTTTCTGCATCACACACAGGACAGAAAAATTGTGTAACTACCTTTAAAAGGCAGTAAACAAAGCCAACTGTCTCTTACTCTTAAAAATGCACTTGAACTCAGTCCACAGAACTCCTAACAATCCAAATCAGAAGAGACAGAAGAAACACTACAGGACTGATATCCCAATGCAAATTTTTCAGATGGAGTTTACACACTTGGATCAAGAATCAAACTGTAAACGTCATCAGATTTAAGAAATTAAAAGTGAATTATCTAAACATTTTACCCGATACACTCTGATGTTGACTTGTTTTACAGGCATCTATAAGTTTATCATTTGCTTTATGAATAAGCTTCCACTGCTCATGCTATCAAAGAAGAATGCAACTCATGAAATAACTAATTTAAGAAGCTGGCAATAGCTTTACATTTCAATGCAACTGAGATTAAGGGTCCCATAAAGAAATAGCACTTTTATTAGAAAGTGAATAGGAAGAGTCTACTGTTCTAGCATCTGCTAATGAAGCAGAGACAGAAGTAATAATTTTTTAAAATGCCTCATCCTCATACTAGCCTGCTTTTGTCCTCTCTGCTTTGATTTGCATTGCTTTTTAAATTAATGAATAAATCATGAATCACCAGAATTGGAATGAACACTTCATCACCATCACAAATCTTTAACATTATTTCTTAGATTTCATTTACAGTTACTCGTGACCTGCAAATGTTGCAAACCAAGCTTTTAACAAATAAGCAACAGCAGAAATTACTACAGATGAATTTAAAAATAATAGTCTATTAAATGGCTCTTATTTTACAGAGAAAAACACATGCTGTTGTTTGGTTTTTTTTTTACAGCCATACCCTGCTATCTGCCAGTGATGCATTTTTGGAAAGTGCAATGATAATGATAAAATAGAAAGAACAGCAGTTTTTCAGCAAAGATTAATGTAAAGGGGTACGACTGCGGGCACAGACTTTAGGAAAACACTGAACAGAAATTCAGGAGGGATGATATCTATAACATGGAGGACAGAAAAGTAAAAACAGGATCACCAACTGGAAGATATTCTGGCCTTTGGGAACATCTGACCATCACCCCACTTCTCAGTCCTTCCCCTTTGATAGACTTCATTGACATTGATTACCTGACGAAGTTGATGGTGACAACGAAAATGCAGCTGTTCACAAACAGGTAGCTAGAACAACTGCATCTAGAGATTTATGGGATGCCTTTAGTATTATAAAGGAGGTAAGAAAGATCTTTCAAAACAGCTTCAAAAATGTCAGTGACATTCAAAAATGTCAGTAACAGAACCTCCTACAGCACTCGGAGCACATCCCACTACTTTAATTCCTCGGTTGCACTTCTCTAGTGACAACATTCTAAACAACTGCTCAATGCAGCAACAGGATATTCTGCATATGAAAAATTATTTTTGCGACTCTTGAAATTACACTAAAACCATTTTGGTTGAACTAAGACCTTAAGATTCATAGAAGATGTAAGGCTAAGGAGTCGCAATTGGCAAGGCTCTAAATAAGAAGTTTATTTAGAAATAAAAGCTTTTTTTTTTTATGGTTGCCTGAATAACATCAAAGTGGACCTCACATACTAGGTAGTTTAATTTGCAAAACAAACAAAAAAAAAAGCTCATGTAGCCAATGTGTTCTTCTTCCATAATAAAAACAAGGTGTTAAAATAACTCACCCAAGATATACATTCATGCTATGAACACTCTCTGGAAATGGTTTGCCACTCTCTAAATCAGTGATACCAGCTCCTTTCAAATTCTCTTTCTGTTAGAAAACAAACAAAACACAAAATTTGAGTATTTTGTAGCACCTACTGTAAACCTTTTTAAAGTATCAGACAACTTTAAGTATCAGATCCACTTCGTAGCACCTCTAAGCAAAGTATAATCATTAAAATTAGCATCAATACAAATCAGTTGTATGGCTAAAAGCTATAGACACACTTCTAACCATTGTTTTCCAGCACACAGAAAAAAAAGTCAATTTTTAAAAAATACTAGCTCATTCACAGACGATCCACTGCAATGAACTGGTATATTCCCTCAGCTTTTAATTGCTGTAGTACTGAATAAATCAGACCCTGCAAACAGAAATGTATCTGCCATAATGGCAATGGTGGCACGGCCAGATATCAAGCTTAATTCTGCAGCTCTAGGTAATATTTAGAATACATTATATTTCCAGAGAGGTATGGGGGCAGGTGTTCTTACCAAGCATCAGGCAGCTTGGGAAACCAGTGGATTGGGGGGCATAGACACAATGTCTAATGCTAGTTACAGGGAGATCTGTAGCATGACAAAAACTCTTCCATTTTGAATTAACTTGGTATTCTAAGTTAAGGACTGAAATCCTGCAAACTACAAATAACGTTTCCCAGTGTAATTCATGATGCTTGATATCAACAGTAAAAGTTGTCTGTAGACAGTAAACGTTTTCTCTTTTTTGTTCCTGTAAATTACATACTGACACTAGCATAAAAAATAATCTATCGCAGATTAGAAACCTCCACACCAAACTCAAATAATGATCATTTCACTGTCATACCAGTAATGAAAATCTGGACCACTGATGCTAAAGTAATTTCAGTAGGGCAGAAGTTTCTTGAAAGGAAGTCCAAGCACTGCACATAATTTGCAAATAAAAAAATCTTACTTGACCATCTTCCACATTCAATGTCATGCAAGGAGTAACAGAGCCTATACACATAAATAATTTTCCAAGTTACAGGCAGAGATTTAACCACAATGCAAACCTATCCCCTCTTAACTACTTTCAATGTATAAACTGTTTCCACAGTATCTTTTCAGCTATGGCTACTGGTTTTTGTGCAACCAGACTTCATACATAAAGCATCATTCTTTTAGTAAAAAAAAAAAAAAAGCCATACATTTCATCTCTCATCTCTTCAAGGCTTTTAAAAAATATTAAAACTTCAGTCCTTCAACTTAGTATTACCTTACTGGCCATAAATCAATTACTTAAACGAAAAACCAGCTACCTGTAAACAAACTAACAACAGGAAATGCCTGTAAACAGCTAAAAACAGTTAGAAAGGATGAACGTTTCAACACATGGTAACTAAAACACATTTAAATTTAAGAGATTTAACATTCAGGATTATTTAGTTTAGACAGAAACAGTAAGTAACAGCACATGCTAGCTCCTCCTGAAGAGCAAGCATACCTTAGAGCAGATTCCCAGTTTGCTTCAAAAAGATCCACAGTCATAAAATTCACTCTCGTCATGCACCAAACAAGAATTGTTTTCATGCATAAAAAGAATAAGGATAACGAAGCAGACATTTTCAGATGCTTTAACAGTAGAAGGCTACTGCATTAAGATACAAAAAAAAAGTAAGTTCCTATAGGACAGCAAATACCACCTTCATGCTATATAGGACTATAATAATTTCCACAATGCCACTACACCTTAAGACAAAGTAAAATACCTCACTCATTAGGTCATCCCCAGCAACAACAGCTATTTTCAGATCAACATCTGCTTTCTTTGCCACCTCCTGAAGGGCAGCTGCACAAGCCAGTGGATTAATTCCACCAGCATTGCTGATGACACGAACACCTAAACAAAAAAGACAAATTAAGGTCAGCAGTGTCAACAATCACTTGTATTGTAAAAACTTAGACCGTGCCGAAACACACGCAAGATACCTTTGCAAGGTGTCAGATATCTAATCAAGTACTAAAATAACTTTAAAATATGAACCCCATTTAACATGTGAACGGACAGGAATATGCCAATGGAAAATTGTTTACAGGAAAAGAATTGTTATAGATACTTCTAATCTTTCCTTTACATATGAAAAGAGAAAGTGACCAAAAACACACACATGATGAGGCAGGCAGACAGTATCAAAACAACTCCTACAGGAACAAGATTTGACACTAGTCATTCAAGTGTCCATGCTCCAAACAACTGCATTTTAGCAGAAGTATGCATCTATGTCTATAAATTCCAGACTCTGTTAACAAGGTATTGGGTACCTAAAAGTAATTTCCTTTCTCCTCTCAGTAAACTGTGAAGATATAGTAATGTAAACAAGAAAAAAAGCAAGTAATCATAAAATAAGTGATATTCTAGAACTACATGGGAATGAAAAACTTCTAGGTTGCATTGAAAACATCTAGATCTCACATTTTAACAAAGATCTGTAAAGCGATCTTCCATTCACAAATTAAGGCTTCAATAAGATATACACTGTTGTCCATGTATTTATTTATAATTATAACGAATTAACACAATTTAAACATCACCATCAGACCTGCACTTCCTATCTAATATGACAGCATTTTTGATTATGTTTAAAATATAATTGCTACAAGGTCAGCAAGACGCTGAGGTGAAAAACAATGTTCATAGTAATATAAGCCACACAAAACTCACCCAAACAAGTGAATTAAATGACATACAAACTCACGGGAAGAACAGCATACCTTTCCTGTGGATATCTTTTATATAGGGAGCCATGGCGGTGGAGACAAAATCTGGAGTGTAACCTAAAACCTGAAATAAGGAAAAGCTGTAACAGCCCAGATTGGTTGTCAACCCAATCCCTTTTCCTGGCTAACAGAAAAGAGAACACAGGGAAGAACAACTCGCTCTCAAAACGCCTGGATGTTTGGACATGAACGCTTTTACAAGATGAAACTGAACACTCGAAGATGGATAAACACATGCAAGGAACAAGTATACAAAAGCACACATGCCCATGACCTGGCATGTCCTGAACAGACTCGGAGGGGCCAAAGGAGAGGGGGGGATGCCCCGGAGCCCACCCTCCTCACCGCAGGGCTACCCCCGCCCAGCGCCACCCTCGCCCCAGCCAAGCCGGGGCTGGACAGCGGCTACTTACGGGAGACCGTGCTTTGGCGGCCGTCAGCAGCGACATGGTGATCTCCGAGAGATAATCGAAGACGAGGAAATCCAGCTTCCCCCCGTACAGCAGCTGCGGCACTGGCGGGGCAGGGGAGAACCCGCCGTTAGCACCGCCCCTGCTCGGCTCGGCCCGGCCCGGCCCGCCCGCGGGGCAGGGCTGAGGCCCGCCGGGCCCTCCCGCCCCTGCCCTCGCTGACGGCCTTGCGGGCGGCCCGCCCCGTCCCGTCCGGGCGTGCGGCGGCAGCCCCGTGCCGGCCGCTTACGCAACGGGGCTGTTTGCGGCAGGAGCAGCCGCCGCCGCCGCCCGTCCGCCCGGCGGCCTCGCCAGGCCGCAGTGCCCCAGCGACCGCCGCCGCCGCCCAGCCGAGCCTCCCCTGCGGGCGGGCAGCCGCCGCCGCCGCCTACCTGAGGCCGCCGTGTCCCCCCAGAAGCCCGAGGCGCAGCCGATGCGCACCGCGGCACCCGCCGGGGGCTGGCAGCCGGTGCTGCACCGCCTGCCCCAGCGGGGCGGGCGAGCGGCGGCCCCCAGCAGCCGCGGCCCCCGGAGCCCCAGCAGCGCGGCGCAACTCATGGTGGCGGCGGGCGGGCTCCTCAGCGACGTCCCCGGCTGAGGCCGCGGCCCGGGCCCGCCCCGCGGCCCGCCCCGAACCGGGCCCGGCCCGCCCCGCGGCAGCGGCCGCGCAGCGTGCCGGGGCCTGCGGGAGGGGGAGCCTGCGCACCCCGGTTTCGCTGAGGGAGATGACAGCAGCTCCGGGCGGCCCGGCTGGACCGCTTTGTTCCGTGTGGTGGCTGCGCGCCGGGACGGGCCTGAACGCGGCGTCTGTTTGGCTTCTGGTTTGTTTCTGGTTTGTTTCTGGCCGAGGCCGGGCAGCGATGCGTGTCAGGCGGGTTAGGGGCTGCCGCACCCCGGAGGTGCTGCGGGGCTGGTAGGGGCACCCCTCTCCCGGCCGAAGCACCAGGTGTGGTTAATCCTAAACGGGGAGACCCCGTTCAGGGCTGTGGTAACAGCGAAATCGTAGAACCACAGACTCATTTAGGTTGTAAAAGACATTTAAGATCAATTTCAACCTATCACTGTCAAGTCCACGGCTAAACCATGTCCCTCAGCACCACATCTCCATCCCCCAGGGGTGGCAAACTGGCGACTCAACCACTTCCCTGGGCAGCCTGTTCCAACGCTTGACCACCCTTTCTGTGAAGAATTATTTCCTAATACCACATTTAAACCTCCTCTGGTGTAATGAGGCCATTTCCTCTTGTTCTATCGCTTGTTACTTGGGACAAGAGACTGACCCCTACCTCTCTACAACCTCTTTTCAGGTAGAGAGTGATGAGGTGAGCCTAATGCCTACCTCAGCCTGCTTTTCTCCAGGTTGAACCACCCCAGTTCCCTCTCAGCCGCTCCTCATAAGACTTGTTCTCCAGACCCCTCAACAGCTTTGTTGCCCTTCTCTGGTCACCCTCCAGCACCTCAATGTTCCTCCTGTAGTGAGGGGCCCAAAACTGAACACAGTACTGAAGGTGCAGCCTCACCAGTGCCCAGTACAGGGAGACGATCACTTCCCTAGTCCTGCTGGCCATGCTATTCCTGATTAAGGCTAGGATGTTAAGGCTGTTGGTCGCCTCGGCCACCTCAGCATACTGCTGCCTCATGTTCAGTCAGCTGTGGACCAACACCCCCAGGTCCTTTTCCACATGTCAGATAGCCTGGCTACAAAATTTTTATGAAAACTTTTCCTCCTCTCCTAAATAAAAAATAAGGCTTTTTTATTTTATAATAAAATATTAAAAAAATATTTATAAAAAAATAAGGCTTTCTGTGGCAGTACATGTCTCAGTTTTGACAGGAAGGGTTTCTCAGATCCCAGGCTGAATTTCTAGTCAGTAGACCTAAGGTGAATGTCACCAAACCAGCAAATTCCCTAGTATACATGGAGGAACAATTTCCCAGCCCTGAGGTCTGAATCGCAGGGCTATCGTTGAACATCTCCACAGAGGGCTGATCGTGTAGAGGTTCTTCAGGTGGTGACTTCAGAGTGACTCCCTGTCTAGAGAAAATCCACATCATTTGCCTGATACAACAGGGACTGTGACTGAGTCAGTCTTGCGTGCTGATCCAAGGCTAAGTCTGCCTTAGCAGGTACGCTTTGATTCTAGATGGTTTCAGATAATCTCTTGAAAGTGAAACATTTGAAAAATTTGGGGTCTTTTCAGGAATACAACACTCTGCGGGACGCTGGCAATGATAAGTATGTGGCCATGGAACATGGCTTTACTGATCTAAAAAGTAGCCATGTTGAAAATATTTAAATAAGTGCTTTTGAAAATTGTTGATAAGGTTTCCAATTAGTCCAATTGCACTAATATCTAATTGCAGTTAGAAATATATCATTGTGAGAAAATAGAAAATAGCCATGCTGTGATCTTAGAATTTGGTACTTTATGTAGGGAGGTGCAATGTTTTCCTATTGCAAAAAGGCCCCTAAAGCACCATCTTCTAACCTTTCAAATGCCTAAGAAAATATGAACAATTACTCTACTAGGTTATTAAATAGGCAGAGCCAAAGGGGTCACAACAAAAGAAAAGGTGGGTTCCCTACACATAGAGAGGACCTAACTTTCAATTATTAAATTATTAAGTTGAAAGCTTGCAGGTTTTGCTATTCATAAACTAGTAAACATCCAAATAATCACAGCAGGGAATATGTTGTGTCCATAGCTGACTCCAGACAGCTTTGTCCTAAATATACCAATGTCTATTTATTGTAGCTCCTTACAGTAAAGTTTGAAGCAAGAACCAGAAAGAGCACTGTTTGGTACAAAATATATACAGCTATCAGTAGAGCCATAGAGACCAGCACTTTCTGTAGTTAAATTTTAAAGTGTCTTCCGTGTGCGTTTCGGTATGGGATACATTGCAGTAAGATTCCAGCATCCTGTAAAGTCGCAGGAAGCTTGGCTAATCCTCAGCAAGTCTTGCACTGGGCTTAAATCCTGTGGTGAAATTCAAATGCAATTTACCTTGCCTGTGACTCCGTAATCAACGTGCTGCAGTCCTCACTCAACTCTGTGCTTAAACATATTCAAAATAAATGCCAATCACTAAAAAACGTTACCATTTATAACCCATGAACGTGAGTAAAACTCCTGCTGACATGGGTTGGGACAGGGTTTCACGCTGCAAAGTTGCGTTTTTGGAAGTAAGACACGGCTGCTCCAGCAAAGTAGACAAGAGGCCGGTAGATGGCCATGTTTTACCACTGCCCACGGCCACTTTGCACACAAAATGATCCCTGGACCCAAAAAATGTCATCTGCTCCTGCCAGCATCGCCTGAGCTGTCTGTGCTATGCAGAGGGGCAAAGGTGTGCATTTCCCCCCGATGAACAAGTGCATTTTGTCCACATTAGGATGTAAATATTCACACGCACATGTGTGCATTGGTGGAACAGTCTTGGAATCTAAAAGGTGCTTCATTCTTTAGCTTCTTTTAAGTGTTTTTGTAGCATGGATTTTGAATGCAACGTGAGGTTAGGATTGTTTTGATGAAAACAGAGACAAGTTATTTAGAGGCTCTTTTCCAGGTAGGCTTAGGAAGCAATGTTCTGTGATGGTCAAGTTGTAATTTTGAGATTTTGGCCCTTTATGTGATTTTACAGATCTTAGAGACAGTGTATTGCTCTTTGAGGACAACAGATGGCACTGTCTGTCTGTTTGTCAGTGAAGCCCAGAAGAAGCTACAGTCAGTAACAAGCCTATGTGAAATTCGTACACAGAGGAGCTAGTTAAAAACGTGACTACTTGTCGCCTATGTAGGGAATAAGGGTAAAAAATAATAGACACCATAACTCTGTTGCATGGTAGGAATCCACATCCACTGGCTCTTAAGAGTAAGCCAGATTTTGAATTCCCCTCATAAATTGTAAGAAGGAAGGGGAAAAAATATCTTCTGGCTTTAATTTTTATGCTGGAGAAAGAGAAAGGTTACAGAGTAAAAAAATAAATATTATAATTTTTTTTCTTACTGATGGTTCAGATATAGGTCAGTCTGAGATTCACGTTCTTTCAGTGACCCCAAGTACTTAGATTTACTTTTATTCTGCTAGTGCCATTAATGTATCAAATGTAGCCCTCTGTTTCCCAACCTGTAAACAGAATTTTTGCACTAGCACGGAGCACAGATAATGTGTAAAGGAAACATGAAATTCATTCTTCTACTACCATCATCCTGAGTTAATAGTGTTCAGAGCTAATCCTGGAAGTCAGGGAGTACATTTTTCCAAAGCAAATGCACTTTCCATAACTATTCTAGGATTTTTCTGACAGTCAGGCTTTCTATGATTGTTTAAAAAGGTACAAGGAAAGTATTTCACAGACCAGGGTTTTCTTATGAAATATATTATATTTTTGCTATTTCCTTTAATGTCACTGTAAAAAAGTTCCTGCCCAAACCTATAGTATCAGCAGATACCGACAAATATTTTAGTTTATTGAGTAGGCTCTGTTTAGTTTATTGAGGCTCTGTCCTCTCAACTAATTACAAAATATTCAGCAAATATTTGAATGTATGACTTATCTCATTCCCACAAATTAGTGCATCTCTTTGTTTAACAAATGGAGTTCACTGCTCTTGCCCTGAAGGTAAAGCATACATTGCAATCTCTCTTTTGCAGACAGTCTAAAAAACAACTGTTTTTAAGTGAATCAACAGCTGAAAATTATCTCTGTAAATCAGTAAAGGGAGAGAATTTGCCATGTTGCATCTAATACCCCTATATAAGGCACAAACAACTCAAAGCTCAAATAATGATGTTTAAATAATCCCAATGCATGGTTTTTGCATTTGTAGTATGTTGAGGAGATTTTTAGCATGTTGAAGTATAACATCCTAAACTCTGGGACTCAGAAAAACCTCAGCTGAGACAAAGCAACAAAATGTGTAATCTTCTGCACTATCTTTTGTTCGTTTATCTCACATTTCTCTTGTTTTAAAAGATATGTTCTCTTTGAACTCTTAAGATTTGAAGGATATTTAAATAAAATCTTCAATGTATAAAAGTAATTAAGCACTAAACAGAAATACTACAAGATTTTTTAAAAATGAGATAATAGCTCATTCAAACCATCAAACATTTGGCTTATCGACATGAAATATTTTTAATAATGAGGTACCTTGATTTTGGCCTTTTAAATTGTTAAATATTATTGAAAATTTTTCTGTAATAGTATTTAAAGTAAAAATAAGAACTATGTGTTAAAACAACGGTGCATTACCATATAATAAAAACTATTAATAAAACTAAACTATTAATAAAAACTACCATACATAAAAACTAGTCTTTTGACTGTTCTTTGCAGAAATCAAAGGGTCTTTTATGTTGCTATATTACACACAAAATGTGCTGGAAAAAATGGCCACAAGAACATGAGTAACAAACCAAATTATTTTTAGCAGCCATGCATCAGTGTAATTTCCATGCTTAGTTTTAAGAAAATATAATATCCCATAATTATTTAAGAATATACTCTGAAAGTGTATTCTTCTGTATCTCTGAAAGTATCTCTTCTGTATTCACAGTGTGCATGCAGCAAAATATCCCATGGATTCTCTCCAAAATGGAAAGCCCTGGCTGACATGAAATTCATACACTTCTTACTTTTCCTCGCTCCGTTACCAAAGAAACAGCAATTGCTGCCTGTATTTGAACCGAAGCACAGTGAATATCTGTACTGGCATTGTAAGTGAAAAGAAATTAAAGCCTCTCCTATGCAGAGCAACTGAGAGCTGATTTTTGCTGACTCACAAATCCTCCAGGCATTTATTTTCAGGAAGGGTGAGGAAGAAATCTATTGCAGAGTGGACTACCAGGCTGGCAAAAATACTGCCATTTACCTTTTACCCAAGCTTTGAATATTGAAAGAGAAAGAGAAAGATGAGTTACAGAACTTTTGTTTTTCATTTTCACTTCTCTGCAGTTGGTTTTGTTGCGCACCAGCAGTGTAACCTCAATACTCCTCGGCTATTTAGTCATCTCTATTTCTCATCCTCATTACCACTCACTCACTCATTGATTGACCTAGCAAAGGGGAGTTTGCCCACTAATTTGTATAGCTTATTAGTAGTACAAGCAGGGTAATGTGTATTGGTGATGCATTGAAAAGTAAAATAGGCAATTTAAAAAATATTTGTGGTGTTTATTTTTACATAAGAAAATTAATTTCTGTAACATCTGAAAAAAAAAAAAAAAGCAAGTTCAAGTTATGTCCACCAAACACTCTCTGTTAAAACAGTAATAAAACCCCACTGGAAAAGTTAGAATGGAAACGTTTCCTTTCTGAAATGTTACAGACTGATTTTTCAAGTTAGATTCTTAAGGCATGCAAGTATGAGTCATAAGTTTTAAAAACAGTTGTTTTTTCAAGACACAGAGTTTTTCACAACATCAGAGTAAGAATACTCTGATATTCAGTAAGTAATTTACAAACACAAGCATATTTCTTCTGATTGGAATTTCTGTGGAAGATTTACTGGGAATAATGGGAACATGCTGGATAGCTTACCAGTGGTTGTTTGACAAAAGTACTAATCAAAATTGAGTTCAAGCAGGCTCTTTTAAACGAATAATGATTTACTTTTACTATCTACTCAAAAATAAACTACAAGAAAAAGGTAAACTGACTTTAAGAACACTTCCTTCTGCCTGTGCTACACGAATTGTTCCTCATTTGTTACCAAATCAGCAAACAGACTTACTGGAAAGAAAAAAACTGTCCAGAAAATCAACACAGTCAACTTATGTTGGACACGTCTCAGGGTACAACCAGGTCTCGTTTGGTAAATGGGTCAGCTGTTTTGCAGCCAGGACCAACCAGGACAGAAGCATATGTAAGGCAGGAAAACTTACTCCATAGCCGTCCCACTGAGAATACAAGTTGATTTCACCTTAATTTATTAGAAGCAGGAATAAGTTATTTCTAAGTCATTCTAGGTGAAACCACAAAAGAAAAAAAAAAGAGAAGAGAGCAAAGATATAAAAGGATTGATTATTCAAGGCTAAATCATGACCACGTTATAAGTATAAGTAAAGTACACCAAAAAATCCTGACCCTTAAATATGTATGTCTTCTGCTAAGAAGTCCAAGAGTTTGCAACCAGAAATACAACTAGGTAACACTTTTAAATGCAGTGTACAGATATTTGGTAGCCATCAAAGCACTGTTTAATATTGATTTCTTCATGAATGTAAATCTATGCATATGCATTGCAGTGATAATTTTGTATTATTGCTGTTAACTCTGAAAGAATTTCAAACCTGTATGTACTACTATTAGTGATAAAAGGGGGCAAGGGGGGCTGTTCTTTACTCTGAAAGGATGAGGGACACCTGGATTGTGCTCGGCAGTTCACCTATCATGTGGTGAACGTTACGTGCCCTTCTGCATGCTGGAGTGTACATCTGTGGTTGAAACTGGACCAGTTATTTTACAAAGCTGATGCCAGCAACCTGATCACACGATAGAATTGTATCTAAGGGAATCCTGGAGGTGCACAGCCACTGAAGTTGTACCTCCAGGAATAATGATGTACCCCGTGTCATCATCTGCAGCCAAGGAAGCAGTGGCAAAGCGGGCTCAAGCAATGTGTGAGCAGCAGAGGCAAGGAGATTCACTGATAACAGAACTAATGAAGCAACAATAGAAAACACAAGAGCAGGTAGACTTTTACCCAGTTTTATTTACTTTATTTCCACTCCTTAGGAAACAGAATTAACCATGTGAAAGGTGGAGCCATGTCCTATTCATTTCAGTAAGGACAACAGAAGCACATGACTCTTGGAGGTAATTAAGGCCAGAATTGGAAGGGTAAACACCTAGCATTGGTTATCCTTTGGAAAGGACTTTTGGCAGCCTGGGAGCTAACTCACTGTCATCAGTACAATTACTGGAAAGCTGACTCTCCTGTGAGCAGTGGTTCAGCTTCACTTAAGTGTACCATAACATTGATTTTTAGCATCATAAATGCTCAGATTTCCTTCTGGGAATATGTGATTGAATCCTGGAACATGATGGGAACCTTCTGATTGACCAGATGTGACCACATTAAAAGAGGATATACAGGTCAGGAACACTCCATATTTCAGGGCATAATCATATCTAATTTTGTAAAAACATAATGTCTAGCTTCTATAGTATGATTTTGTCCATGGATTTGAAATACCTGTTTAGTTGAAACATGCTGTACAGAGATGAAGTCATTTGCCTGAAATCACAAAGCCATCACCATCTAGCAGTGAACCCCAGTCCCACCATTCTTTTCATCGTTTAGTCAAATGTATTGACATCAAAAGCCTCATTGAATGTTGTCCCATCACATGGGTTGTTGTACAGACAGAAAAGCAGGCTTTCTCTGGAGAAACCACAGCATCAGGTACAGAGCATAAGTAGAATGCTATTAAATCTGTTTATACAGATAGTAAGCAGGAGCACATACATAAAATAATTTGGTTGGGATAAAGCCTGTAGCAGAAGAGGGAGCCTGTCATCAGCCTTTTAGGTGTATGATAAGGCAGATACTGACAACCTTAGTTCCCCAGCAATGAAGCTTTGATTAAAGTTGTTCAAATGGACTCCTTGAATTGAAGGCAGGGAAGATCCACGCTTTCATTGCCACTGCCCAACACGACTTCATGCCTTTCTCTGCCTAAGTTTTTTCACACGCAGAAGAGGGAGAACGAGGCTGATTCTCTTTGCAAAGTTGCAAGTATTTGTTGTGGGAAAGCGCTACGTAACCGCAAAGCAGTATTTATTGCTAGGTGATCGGTAGTTACACATAATTCAGATAGCTACTATGGCTTTTCTGTGTGCTATTTGAGTGAAACTTTTGCCAGCCCCCATCCCAAAACCATGTGTGGGTTTGCTTAACTACTAGAAGTAGCTTCTCCATGCACTGTCTCACCCTCCCACCTCCTCTGAGACCTCCCAGCTGGAGCAGAGATCAAGCAGGCAAGTGGGAAACAGGTTCTGAAAATGGGAGGAGTAAGGGATGCGTTCAAATTCTGGGAATCCACCTCAACCCCCTACCCCACCTCTTCCCGCCACCTCCCAGTGCCCGCCCCCAGCTTCAGCCTGCTCCCTTAAACCGCTGTCGCCCTGCGCTGGGTTGGACATTTTCAGCTGCAGGGAGCAGCAGGTGGGACAGACATGATGGTGCTGAGGTTAGGCAGCTGGGCTCCCCTGGGGCCTCTCCTCTCCCTGCTCTTTTCTACCAGCGTGGCGGTAAGTGAAGAGAGGGTGTTAGGAAACACCTCGGCGCGGAAAGCGCTGACGGAGAAAATTCACTGAAAATGGTCTTCTTTCTTCTCTTCAGTACATTGCTACCAGAGAAAACTGCTGCATATTAGATGAACGATTTGTAAGTACCTGAACAACCTTCTTTTACCGTTAGAGTCTAATTAAAGCTTTCCTATGCTGATTATTAACTACCGTTATCACTTGATCCTCACTGCCACTTTTGATACTTATTAAATGTGCTGTGCTTAAACCCGTTATTTATTAATAGCAGTATACGCTTGGTGAAAATTTCACTGTTGATGAAAGCATAGATCCAGAAGACGCTACAAGTAACAGTGTGCACTGTTTTCTTCCTATGTGTGCACACAGTGTGAAAGTACGCTGTAAATTCAAATACTGCAAAGTGGCAAATGCTAGCCCTTTTTTATCCACAATCGCTTGTATAAGCAGTACCTGAATAATGTCTGCTCTCCTTTTTTTGCTGCTGAAACATTGCCAATTATTATTCTTTCATCTTTAGGGTAGCTACTGCCCAACAACCTGTGGCATTGCAGATTTCTTTAATAAATACCATCTCACTATGGATAATGAACTGCAGGAAATGGAGAGAATTTTGCGGCAAATTACTAACTCCACAACAACAGTAGAACATTTGATTCAACACATCCAAGGCCTCTATCCTCCAGAGAAGCAGAAACTACCAAGTGAGAATATAAAAATAACTACACAACTGAAAAATAGAACTTATGTAGTTTTTGTGGTTTTTAATTTTCCAAATTGCAAAATTTTATACCTTTGTCTGTTTCACAGATACTATTGATGATTATACTCAAAAGTCCAAGAAAATAATTGAAGAAATTATCAGATATGAAAACACTATTTTGTCTCATGAAAGTATTATACAGTAGGTATCCTTCACTTTTTGTATCACTTGACAATCCCAATAATTTTATTTCTGTTCTTTTATCAAGTGCAGCTAAGGCTCTCTCAGAAAGGTTTTTTGTGCTCATGTGGGCAGTTGTGCCTCCACTGTCATTAGTAGCTGCCTAGCAAGACACAGAAGGATCATGAGGATCTGATACTGCATTCTCTGCTCATCTGCATAAGCCATTAATTGTGCAAGAAGTGCAAGCTAAGAATGTCAGGAAGCACAACAATATTTTTATTTATGCTTCTTTTGCTTCTTGTGCCAGCTACTCCTAAAATTTTTTTCAAGACTTTTGGAGGTTTTATTAATATAAGTTAGTGCTGTAATGCAGAGCATGTGGAATATTTGTACAATCATTCACCCTGGCTAACGTTACTGTATATATCCATGTAAATCAGCTCAGTTATATTGATATGAATCATAAGTAACTATGAACTTAGCGGTAGTCTTTTGTAAATTGACATTGAAAATAAAATTGAAAACATTGTTAACTTTTCTAGATCTTAAGGATATGTTTTTTGACCTGAATGTAGAAAAATCTCCACTTGTCTAACATTATGTCAAAGACGATTTAGGCATTCTGACACTTGCAAGCAGTTTATTTATAGCATTTATGTTTTACAAATGCATCCATAATTAAAGAGGAATAATTTATCATTTACTTCAGGAGAACAAAGAAAATTTTTTCATAGACTTATATTCATATATTAGCCACTGGTTTGGGCTTTGCTGACTAGATTCAAGTTTTGCGTAAGATTAAGTGCATGCTTTCTCATTTTGTCTAGTTTCCTTATCTTTAAATATCCGTGCTAATAGAGGCACCTCCTTTTACAGGGGCGTATGTAGCAGGATGCTACATAGGTGAGGCATGAGTGCAGGGAAATGTGTGTTACGTATTCAGAAACAGCTGAAACAACAAGCCATTTTTATGTCTCTCTGTCCAGACAGTTGACAGATACATATATCATGAACAGCAACAAGATCGCACAGCTGAAACAGAAGATCGCCCAGCTTGAGGCACAGTGTCAGGAGCCATGCAGAGACACAACTGAAATACAGGAGACGACTGGAAGAGGTGCACAAAATGCTTCTTGAAGGGTGGAGGGTTGATTCAGTTACAAGTATCACCAGTTGGCATCGTGGTGATGAGTTATTTGTAATATGTTAGGGACCATAGGTTTCTGCAAAGGTATGTAAGATTACAAGCTATGAAATGCATGATTGGATCAATATAAGTGCTAGGAAGATGCTCTGCAAGTAGAGCATTCCGATGGAACAGAGGTCTCGTTTGGTCATTTGGCCTTTTTTGGCCAAAATATATTTATCCCCAAATATATGCTAAACATGAGGGGCAGGAAGAGAGTTTCTATGAACTTAAGACAGAAGGTAGTTAAGTATCACATCTCTACTTAGTCACCTGAAAAAAACTAATATTATTCCATTAGCTCCAAAAATGCCATTTTTGTTGCTGTATAAAATAATGCAATGACTGTATTTCATATATAAATTGCTTAAACTGTATGTGAGACTAAATTCCTCCTCATATTATACAAGTCCTGTGAACTTTCGTAGGGTTTTACAGAAATGACCTTAAAATATGTGGATTAAATAGCTAACGTTGCAACAAAGACATTTAGATGAATTGTATTTCCTGCATGAAGAAAGTTACAATATCAAATAAATGTGAATGTAGAACTGTAGCTAATTCTCCAAATATCTTTACTTCAGACTGTCAAGATGTTGCAAATAAAGGTGCCAGAAAAAGTGGCCTTTACTTTATCAAGCCTCAAAAAGCCAAGCAGTCATTCCTAGTCTACTGTGAGATCGACTCATATGGCAACGGCTGGACAGTATTACAGAGGGTAAGCCACTTATGTATTACTACCACGTGCAAGCTTTTTCCTTCACCATTGTTTTTATTTACCCCCATAAGATACATACAACTTTTTGATTGAGGGGTTTGGTTTTGGGTTGTTTTCCCCAGAGACTGGATGGGAGTGAGGACTTCAAGAAAAACTGGATTCAGTATAAGGAAGGATTTGGACATCTGTCTCCAGACGACACCACCGAGTTCTGGCTGGGCAATGAAAAGATTCATTTAATAACTACACAGTCTGCTCTGCCATACACCTTACGAATAGAATTGGAGGACTGGAGTGGCAAAAAAGGGTACTTGCTCATGATGCTTATAAAAATGACAGCTTAAAACCTGTGCTCCCACTGCTGCATCAGTCTGAAAAACTGATGAGCCCTTAGACCTTCTCACATGCGTAGGACATTGCCTTGGCACCATGTGTGACTTGCCACCAGGCACACGTATGTGTCTGAAGGCGCTGGCAACCCTAGTTTATTTGGCAGAAGGAATATGTTTCTTCTCTTCAAGTTTCCTCTCATCTGATCCATCTTGTGAATTGTAGGTGCCTTCTAACTGAACTATTCTATTCTATTCTATTCTATTCTATTCTATTCTATTCTATTCTATTCTCTTCTCCAGGAGGGCTTCCTATCCTTCAGACATGCACTCTTTCCTCCCACCAAGAATTTCCTCATGACCTTAGTAACCGTAAGCATTATAAACTTGGGAGATATATATGTATGTGTTTATATAACATAGATCTTTCATAAGACTAAGTAGTCAGGAAACATGTCTGATGCTGGAGCACAAAATCTGGTTGGATGTATGTCATTGAACCGAACCACATAATCACGCAAAAGCAATTCCTTTTCAAATGCTAGGAATGCCATAAATGCCTTCTCTGCACTACTAATACCCACATATTTTTGTTTGTGCATGTATTGGGAATGCAGCATGCTCATATTCACTGTTACCCTTCGTTAACAGCACTGCTGACTATGCTGTATTCAAAGTGGGAAGTGAACAAGACAAGTATCGACTGACTTATGCCTACTTTATTGGTGGTGAAGCTGGGGATGCCTTTGATGGCTTTGATTTTGGAGATGATTCCAGTGACAAATCCTTCACCTCTCACAACGGCATGCGGTTCAGTACCTATGACAATGACAACGATAACTTTCCTGGTAACTGTGCTGAGCAAGATGGATCTGGATGGTGGATGAATAGATGCCACGCTGGCCACCTCAATGGCAAATATTATATAGGTAAAGTGTCTTCTAAATACCTATAGCCCAGGTCACCACGGTTCTTCGCCGCATTTCATTGACAAAGAAAAATAAGTCACTTTCATTGAGTATGTTTTGCTCTCTGGATTTCCCAAAGCTGGCATAGCCTATTCTTTGCAATAACTGTAAACATCTTCAATAACTGTTAACATCAGCAGTAGGAACTTATGGCTGCTCTCCAGCCCAAAGTGGGAGAATCAGTCTTGAGAGAAGCAAACCAGGAGGAGAAGGGTGGTGAGCGAGGCCTGTTAACATGCCCAGGGATGCCATTGAGGTGTTAGTACCAGAAAAATGTATGGCCACATTAACTGTTTCAGAAATGAACTAACTGTTTTGCTCCAACTGATATTTTTAGATGGCGTGTACACATCGACAGATGCTGGTCCAGCTGGGTATGACAATGGCATTATCTGGGCAACCTGGCGTGACAGATGGTACTCCATGAAGAAAAGTGCAATGAAAATCATCCCTTTCAACAGACTGTCAGTAGATGGACAGCAGCACAACTTAGGCAGCGCCAAACAGGTTCGACCACAGGGCCAAGGAGATATTTAAAATGACAACAGAACATAGTTATCATTTCAAACACCAACCATAGACAGTGGAAGTATTAAGCCCACTGCATCTTAGAGAAGTTGGCTTTAATTGCCATTTTGTCAGAGAAATACTTGTACTTTGATTTTAGTATATCTTCGACATTACTGTTTCTTTTAACAGATAGATAAGTGGATAATCTCATCAGAAATATTCCCTTGCCTTCATGTATTTTAAATGCTAAATTTTTAATTTCCAACTAGTATAACTATGTATGAACACAGTCAACATGTCATCATAGCCTTATGTACTTCTTTTTAGACAAATATTAAAATGTTCTCTTTTTTTCTATTGTAGGTTGGAGACTCGTAAAGGGACAATCTCACAAAGACTGGTCTGAACAGGGAAAACAAATCTTTTATATCTTAGACACTGAACTTACCTAACACTACACGGTTCAGTTTTGACTATAAAACACGGCTGACTGTAAAATGCCCAAGCCTCTTCCCTGAGCAGTGCTTACCTCTGTACGTGGAGTTTTTTCTGTACAAATTCTCAATAAATTTTTGATTATTACAAAAAATCTGAACTTGTTATCTGTGCTCTACTGTTGGCCAAATGAAACAAAGTAAACTTTATGATGGTTGAAAGGTTACTCTGATCAAACTTGTTTGATTCAGTCATGCCTGAATTGCACACCAGTAGGTGCTGTTCTTTATTTAGAGGCAAGTGTTGGAGATATTTCTCCATAAAATGTGCCTTGTTTCCAAAACTTTTCATTCTGTTTTCTGATGAAATTCATTTGTGACATAGATCAAAGTACATAGCAATTGAAAGAAACCTAGTTTACTGCTGAAGGCTACTTAATTGAGCTTACTGTGAAGTAATGAATACATGTTCAATCAGGATGTGTTAGGAAATATACTATCAATGACCAGATATTTTATTCCAGAGCATACATAGTATCAATTTTCTCAAATATTACTCAGAATAAAAGTTTCATTTGCTATATAGTACATGAAGGCTTAGAATGGTTCGAGTTGGAAGGGACCTTGAAGATGATTGAGTTCCAACCATGGGCAGGGACACCTCCCACTAGACCAAGTTTCTCAAAGCCCCATCCGGCCTGGTCTTAAACACTTTCAGGGATGGGGCATTCACAACTTCTATGGGGAACCTGTTCCATTGTCTCACTGCCCGCACAGTAAAAATTTCTTCCTGATCTCTAATCTAAATCTCCCCTCTTTCAGTTTAAACCCATTATCCCTCATCCTGATAATACACTCCCTGATAAAGAGTCCCCCCCCATCTCTCCCTGTAGATCCCCTTTAGGTACTGGAAGGCTGCTATAAGGTCTCCCTAGAGCCTTCTCTTCTCAAGGCTGAACAACCCCAACTCTCTCAGACTGTCTTCGTAGGAATGGTGCTCCAGCCCTCTGATCACCTTCATGGCCCTCATGGACCCATTCCAACAGGCCCATATCTGTCTTATGTTGGGGGCCCTAGATCTGGACACAGTACTCCAGGTAGGGTCTCACCAGAGCAGAGTAGAGGTGCAGGATCACCTCCCTCAAATGGCTGGCCACACTTTGCGTGCAACTCAGGATGTGGTTGACTTTCTGGGTAGTATAACATATTGATCTTTATTCCTGAATACTGCCATTTTATTACTGCCATCAATATTTAAAATTTAATCTAACATATCTACTGTGATTCTCTGGCAAAAAAAAAAAAAAAAAAAAAAGTTCAAATTTGCAACAGAAATTAGTGGCATTTTACCTGCATTTTCTTTTTCTAGATCTGATAATAATTTATTATTATTGTTTATATATTTGCAACATGTCATTGAAAATGTTTATTTCCCCTCTGTCATGTTGACTTCTGTACCCACACTCTGCTAAGTCTGAACTGTGATTTGCCTCTCCAAAGGTTTAGCTTTTGGCCACAATGGTTTATTTGATGACAATCTGCTGTAACTACACAAATTTCCCTGGTGTGAGCTGGCATTTTATGGGTTGCTCACCAGAACTAAGATTGGCTTATACTTCCAGTTGATTTGTTGATTGATGTCCTAAGTTTTCACTGCTTTAACCCTCTTTGGAGAGGACCATCTGCTCCAGTGGACAGGAATGGCAGAGTTGTTGAATCCAAGAATCCTGATCTTTCAAAGAAGTCCTGTGCCAGAGTTCATCAGGGAATCTGCAGGATCCCAGCCTGCAGTTAGATTCTCCAGGGCCTGAAATAAGACTGGCAAGACTTACAACTTTTGGGACTCCCTTCTACTGTTTCCAACCTTCTAGCTACCAGAAAGGGGCCTGAACAGATCTCCTATCTCTTCTGACTCTTAGAGAGAGAATACTACTCTCAGGATTATTTTTTTGTAAGCAAATACATTGCTATTTGATGTAATGCCCCTATTTTGTATACTGAGAGATTATATTTCTCTTTTCTAAATCAGTCTTTATCATACATGACCCTCAGACTGTAGCAAGTCAACTGTACTTAGACAAGCCATCCCCCTCCGATTTCATAAAACTTCATTATGGGACTTGGTGGCTACAATGAGTTTGTTTCTTTTTCATATGTTGTGCTTGCAGTCACTCTTCCAAAGACCACCATAGCACAAAACAGAGGAATTGGCAACCGATATATTTTCTCTTTTGAATGCTCCCTCCAAAGCAAAAAAAAAAAAAAAAAAAAAAAAAAAAAAAAAGTGTGAAAGGAAGGGATAGAGACAGAAGGTGTAGGACTTGCTGGGTCCCTCAGTCCCTCAGTCCCTAGGACATTGCATGGGGAAAATGTGGAGCCAGATGCTGGGACTGGCTAGTCCAGCAAAAGAGTTAAGTAGCCCAAGGAGCACATGAAGAAAAGATAGAGTAGAGAGCCTGGACTAAAGGAGAAAGGAGTTTCAGCCAAGGTGTCCAAAGAATGGACATGAATGAGCAGGTTAGAGGAGAAGAAGGCACCACTTACAAACTGGTGTCAAGTACTGGTGGTAGGAGAGGAGACAGGGGTGGTGGTGCGTGAACAAGGGCTGCCTCATATATAGGTCACACAGAACAGAGTTAAACCCCAGACTCCTCGACTATTACTGTGGCAACCTGCCAAGAGAAGGGCAGCTGAAGTAGTGAACTGCACTTCTGTCCTTTGATCACGAATTAAAGTTAAATCCAAAGTTTATCTAGCTCTTGGCCTTTAGCCTTTCAGACAAACACAGGGAGAAGCGACTGGATGATTGCAACATGAAAGCAAAGGTACGGACTAAAGGTCAGGCCCAGTACGACCCTCAACTGGAAAGCCTGAGGAGCTCCTCCTTCACCCCAGCTTTACCCAGCAATTCCCTTCACATGAGACAGGAAACCCCTTGTAGCTTACCGAATGTTTATGATTAGTTATCAGCTTTTTTCAGTCCCTCTAGCCTTGATGGCTGAGTTTCACTTGGATCAGAACTTAAATTTTCTGTATTTGAAGGTCCCCAGAGATCTGCATCCTCCATCAGGGTCAGAGAAGGCCTGGCACATGCTACTGCTGTGTTTAGTGTTACACTGGTAGCCAGTTCCTGGAACACCTAGCAAGTTGTCACATCCTCTGTCAGCATGGTTGAAAAGGCAGAAATTCTACTGCTTGATATGCTCTGACCACTCTTGATTTTTAAGGTCTATTAAATTACAAAAATAGCATTCCGATATTATTGGAGATCCGAAAACCTCTTAAAAATTGGGAAAAGCCAGAACTAAGATGACATGTCACATCATGTTTGAATAATGAAGGATGCTTTAGTTGTCGCATAGGTTGTAATGCACATAGCGAGTAAGACCAGGAGGGGCACAGTTGTCTCTGCTGATATCCTGCAGAATTAGGTGCTATTCCTGCTCTCATCACCTGGTTCCTCTGGGATTGGAATCAAGACACTCATGTGTCTCAGAGCTGGCTGCTGGACATTCCTCCTCGGTGCAGCTCAGTGCAGGTACAGAGATACAGCCGCCCATATGGCATGCTCTGAAGACTTAGATTATTAAAATGTATCTCAGAAATTAATAACTGATTTTTGACTTAACCTTCTCAGCTGGCTTCTGCAGCCGTGAAAAGGGGAAAGTTGTGCCCAGGGAATGAATGTTTGTAAAGCACCGGAGCAGCTGAGTGATGAGCACCATAGGAAAATCCTTGGAGCTTTAAAGAGTCTGCAGACCACCATCACACCATTAAAAGTGTGTGCAGCGCTGGGCAGCTGCTTGCCTGTGGAGCACCACACATGCTCAATGTAAGGAGGAAAGGGTTCAGTGGAAGAGACATCAAGGTCCATAAGTGTACACACAAGGAGAGCACATGAAGGTTGTAATAGCAATTCCTCTGTACCCAAGCACAGAAGTCCTAAGCAGAGTTTTGTATCCATTGTGGAGGCTAAATTAGAGCTTGTTGGTAGAAATGGGACACTCCATGGACCCTAGTATATTTTGGATGAAAACTTACTCTGTTCTGTAAAATAATTAATCCTTATCCTGCAAGGCTTCCTCTTACTGTGGTCTTTCCCCCTTTAGTCATTTTATTGTCCTCTGAGGCTTTTATAGTTCTTCCAAAAAACTGCTGAAACAGCCTGAACAAAACTATGTAGAACTTGGAGTGTGGAAGCATCACCAGTCTCACCCCTGCCGATGCTGGCAGCTGACAATTTTGGCGTGTAAGTATATTTATTATCTGCTTTGAGTTCAGGAGCTGCCTTATGGACAGTTATCAACTGAACATCACAGCCATTGCAGGCTGATCTTCAAACTGAGCAAGGTAATATGTGGTCTGTTTGGACATTTGTGGCTGAAGTTAGTTGGGCTGTCTTCTTGCTGAAATCAAGAGAGGTTTGTAGCATCATAAACTACTGGCATTGCATGGGATTTGGGGTTCAACAGAAGCCTTTTAGAGAGCTTGTAACAGGGAAATAAAGTAAGCAAATCATCTTGTTTCAGAATATGCATAGTTAAGATACAATTAAGCCTTAAATATAATAGAAATCCTTTGTCATGCAAAACCAGATACTGGTGGTGTAGGTGTTAATCAATGTAGCACTATCTTACTGAGCTCTTCTGCCACCTGAGGACATAATTCGCTATTAGTGATACTGGTATAAGTTAAGTTATATAAGTTATAAGGGGTTTCCTAGATAAGAGAAGTATGAAATTCAAGACCAGAAATGGAAGGAAACAAAGGGTCCTGTTCAACTGCAGTGAACAGGAAACTGCAGTGGAAAGGGTTCAAGCCTCCTGAGGGCAGAAAACAGGAGGAAAAGCAGAGGAAAGGAGGATAAGATGAAATCTAGAATGGCTGATGGAATGGATCCAAAGCTAAATTCATCTATTTTGAATTAAATATGTTGTGAAATACCAGATTCAAGCTTAAACATGTCCTACTAAGGCAGAATATGCAACATATGCAAATATGCAAATGTAGATGATGGAGACTTTTGTGAATGTCATGCAGTTTTGAAAAGCCAGAAGAGAATTGTGTTCTTTCAACTGATTAGGCCCACGGTTACTCAAGCAAGGGTTTTCTTGCCCATTCCTGCTCACTGCAGTGTCAATTTTTGAGATGGGTAGCATCTGTCAAGTGTCTGGCAGCCATGTACAACGTTGCCCAGTAATAGTAAGACTTGTTATAAAGCTCACAGCAGCAGCACATTATCATCTATTGCCACACAGAAACTATACCCATTATACAAAAATTTAAGGAGATAAGACTCCTTAGGAAGATTCAATCATGCTTAACATCTGTGGGGGGACATTTTCAAGTGCCACTCTACTGTGCTCTTTATAAATATGTGTTCATTTCAAACAAATCTTTCTTGATAAAAAATTATAACATGCCATTCGTGTAAGAGACAGCATAACATTAAACACATCATGCATTACACAAATGCCAGTAAATTCCAGCTGTAAGAACTGATGTAAACTGGGCACTGCACTCCTCAGGAATTAATTTTGGATGATGACCACAGAAACAGACAGACTGTATCAACCTTTCTTAGACTACTGGCTTTGGAAAGGCCAGTGGATTTCACAGCAATAGAACAGAGTCACACAGAAAAGGCAAACCAATGACTTCCTTTTCCAAATATCAACTCTTTGATTATGCCAGCTAAATGCCCATCACACAGAGTGTGTGTTTTCCAGCAGGTAAGCATTGCTGAATCCTGCTAGGTCCTGCACACATCTGGTTGAACATCCAGTTACGAGGAACTGAGCTTTAGACAGACTTTTTTCCTGGAATACATGTTGTTTCCCGCATGTTGGTGTTGTACAAACTTATCTGGAGCAAATAACATCAGAAACTTGTGCAAGAGACCTTAAGTAATCACCTAAGGGGGAGGGGAGAATTTGGCATGTTTTATCTCCAAACAGAAGGGAGCATAATGATTAATCTCAGCTTTGCATTAAGGTTTAAATTGCACCAAAAGACCAGTGAAGAGCATCCTTTCAGTCAGAGTTCTTCTCGCTCTTCTCTTGAAGATGATATCAATGAGGATCCTCTATGTGTTGCTGTGCCTCAACTTAGCCTGGGTATGAGTTTGCTTACTTAATTGTTTTCATCTCTCTCTGTTTTGAAGAGTAAGCATTTAGTTAATGTTGATTCATTAGATAGATACCTTTTGGCTGTCACCTCGCTCTTAAAATTCAATGCACACACATATGCACAAACTTACTGTAATCACTTCACTGCCAGATTTTCATCAGTAGTTCTTGAGTATCCAGTGCTCTAGTTTTGCTTTATTCAGTTTTGCTAAATCTGACTGGCTTCAGGAGCAGCAAAGCATATACATTAACATGAATTCATAGATTCATAGGTGATGCTGTAAGTCTTAAACGTAACTGACTGGGTGGATGCTGGTGGCTCCAGACAGTCATAAACTTCCATGTTTATTAGGATGAATGCTACTCTCCTTTGCATGGTACTTCAGTGGGGTTTTCCACCTACAAATAACACACAATACCTTTATTATAAAATACACATTTAAAATAAAAGGATTCCTGTGGCAGCAATGTCAGGTTAATCCAGAGCTAAGTAAATAATCAATTTTTAGATAAAGAAAGAGAGAGACTTGATTTTCAACTATGCTAATATAACCTAGCTCTTCTCTCTCATTGATACATCAAGTCATAATCTTATATTAGATTCTTTTCATTTCTCTTTGTGACTGTTTTTTGAAGAATGCACATGTGTTAACAAATGGCAGAAATTACAGGACGCAGATGGGACAAACCAGAAGTAATTGCATTGGAGCTGTCAATGCTGAAAGGGCACAGACCACCTAAAAGTAAAGTTTTTATTTGTTACTTTTAAGAGGCATTTGGGCCAGATCATCAGGATGGATTAAACCAGCATGAATCTACTGATTTTAGTAATCACATTCCACTTCTCCAGGGCTGAGGTTCTGTCCCTGGAAGCTAGAATTAGGAAAACTGTCTCTGCCTCAGAATTAAGCATTCATTGTAATAATAAGTAATCATTAATATTTTCAAGAATTAATTATGCTGCTTGAAAAGAACATACGGTATGCAGAGGAATCCAGTCAGACCTAATTACATCCCAAGACCTAAAACAGGGCTTTCTTCTATGAAATAGAATTCTTTTCCCAAGTGATATTCTTTTACTAAGTGATAACAGTAGGAATCCTTACAGTATTTTGGCTTAGAATTAGTTCATATACATGTACTTATTTTTCTGAGCTTTGTAGAAAATCTCAGTATATTTATTTATCTTCTTTCCATTAGCACAGTGGAATCCATCTATCACATTATTTTTATTTTTATTATGATGTTATTAGCTCTCTTGTTGTTTATGGCAGGCAAAATACAAGCTTACAGTTTGCACTGCGATTAAAATCAGAAACACTAATAGGAAAACTCTCTTCCTATACATCTTTAAGCCACTTTTGTGTAGACTGAAGGTGGTAGAATGACAATAGAAATTTAGAAATATTGCAGCTAATGGAAATAGAACATAGGATTTTTTAAGTATTTGCTTTAACGTAACCAGTTTCAATCTAATTTTGAGTTAATTTTATATTAACAATGCAGAAGAAAAGATTTCTGTAGAATGGTATTATGATACCATATCCTGAGCTTCACCATCTCCCTACATAGCAGCATTGATTTTAAGAGGTGAAAAGCTTTATTCTGACAAAACAAACAACATCATATTTTCCAAGAAGTGGCAGGAATAAAATCCTTGCACTGTTCAGTGCGATGCTTTCCAGATGGCTGTAAGTGCCACACATCAGCTGTGCCGCTGAGTGTTCCAGGACATCAGCATTACATTTCTGTTGTCTTGGCAGCTGTTTAGTTCATCGCAGTTTTACTTTTCCCCTTTTTTCCTCCTGGCAGGCACAAAGTGGAGGGACTACCTTTGAATCGGAGGGCGCAGGAGTGCGTGGTCCCAGGATTGTGGAGCACATGTCCCAGTCTGCCTGCCAGTATGAGAAGAACTGGCCCATCTGTGCAGACGATGACTGGGTGAGCAACGAGCTCTGGGGGCAAAAGTAGGGCTCGTCCATAGAATGCTCGGCCAGACAACTACAATGGGTGCCCTGCAGCCAGCATGTATGGGGCTTCAGGTCTGAGGGAGGACAGATAACACATCATATCAGGACAGCCTGGAAAGATTTCCTGTGGGGAAGAGGAGAAAGAAAGAGGGAGTAGTTTGCAGGGGTGCAGGATCAGAAGAGAAAGCAAGTCTGGAAAAGAAAGATGGAATAAAAGGTGGCTATTCCTAGAAAAAAAATAAGAAAGATTTCTTTTCAGAATTTTGATATTGTCACTTTTGGAGTTGGTAAAAGAAAGGCAATGGAAAGAAAGGTGTGCGACAAAGAAAAGAAGTAGCTAGAAATAACTTACAATTTACTAGCTACTTTTTAGGAAGTCAGATGACAAAATGTTCAGGAAAAGATTCATAATGATTGACTGTAAATCTTTGTGTATAAACTGTTAATTTGGTTTTTTTCTTGCCTTTTGTATCTCAGTCCATCTCTATGCTATGCTTATTTGACATCTTGGCAAAGAGCTTTAGTCTGTAAGAACATCAAGCTTATCTGAGGAAAACTTTGCTTAAATAAGTTGGCCTCTGATAATCTTGCTTAAACTGGACAACAGGCTTCTCCTTACAGCAGTGCTTTGGGAGATATATACACATGTATGTGTTACTTCACCCCTAAGGAACAGAGAGAAAAAATTAAGGCTTTACTTGTTCCTCACGCCCTCCTTACAGTAGGTGTCTGAGGATACCCTTCACTGATTCCATCACACCAATGCCAGAGGTGTCAGAGGTAAAGGATCACCCCCCAGGTGGCTTGTTCTAAGTCACACAAGTCCTTGGTGAAGTCATTGGGTGAATAGGACAGGACATCTGAACAGAACTTGCAGAATCTTGCCCTAATTTTTTTTTTTAAATCTGTTTTTAGTGTTAGCCAGAAGTCTCCAAACATAATGTTAAAAATAGGTTTACTTGTGAGAATTTTAAGACAATTACTTCCTTCTTCCAATTTTAGGGTACAAAATGTCCATCAGGCTGCAGAATGCAAGGACTGATTGATGAAACAGACCAAGATTATAAACACAGAATTGACAAAATCAAGAAGTTGCTTGCAGAAAATCAAAACAACTATAAAAAATCCAATCGGATAATTGTGGAAACCATAAATGTACTAAAACCAAATCTGGACAGTGCTCAGCGTGAGTATCTCACACCCAGTTTTATTATCCATTGATGGGGTTTTGGGGTTTTTTTTGTCCATAAGCAATATGGAATGAAAATATATCCTGCACTGGACCTTATTATCAAAAGCCAGAATAAACACAGTAATACAAAACTCTTAACTGCTAACTAGTAAAACGTAACAAAATTTTTACCTGCTCACTAGTATGAGAAATAGGTTCTTAATTACGTATTTTAAACTACGCTATTCCTTTAGGACAGAAAATCACATGTTCACATAGGTGAATGGGATGCATTTCTCTTTCAGAGACTGATGAGACTTATGGTCACGTGTCAGGAGAACTGAGGCGGAGAATTGTGACATTGAAGCAGAGAGTTATCACTCAAGTAAACAGAATTAAAACTCTGCAGAGCAGCATCCAGGAACAGGTGGTGGAGATGAAACGTTTGGAGGTAGGTAGCTGCTACCTAATTTCCATTCTTTCCAGGGCTTAGCTACAGGAAGAGGGTCTATCCATTACACTGTTCGTGGTGAGCAGTGGTCTCTGGAAGAAGACATGATGCAACATCCACAGGACCTGACTTGCTGAGGCAAATCCACAAGTGAGATGTTCTCTGTGCAGCTTGGTTTTCTTTTCCTGCTCAAGAGGATTCCTGGTTCCATCTGCCCTCTCAGACAGGCAGCAAGGATGTTATGTCTGTAAAACACCTCTGTGCTCCTGTAAGGAATTGCTGAGCAGCTAGGATAAGAGGGATGTGCCCTGTCCTTCCCCGCTGCTGCCGCTGCTGCCCACAGCCAGTGCTGGCATTACCTCTGTTCCCAGGCTACAGCCAATTCTGCTGATGGTCATGCAAGGAAAAGTCCTGGCAGAAGCAGTGGTTAAGTACCACTCAAAAGCCCATTTTGATCCCTGGATTAGAAACACAGCTTTTGGATCATTTGGGAAAGCTACGGTAGCCCCCAGATGGAAGGCCTCACAGCAGTGCCACAACAGGCTCTGGGACATCTTCAGTGTCTTCCCCTCTCCTTGGAGGACCCATTTCTGCCCCAGTTTCTAGAGAGTGTGACCAGCTCTGCAGCACTCCCTCCAAACCCAGAAAGACACCCCTATGCCCTGAGAATAAAGGCTGCAGAATTGGGAACATACTACAACGTACTTCTCCGTGGGGCTCATGTGCACTGTGCTACCGCACGTTGTATTTACAGTGGAAATAAACCCAGGAATAATTTCAAAACTGAGCTTTGAAAAAGCTCAGCTGTAAGTGGGAGGTACCAGTGCAGCTCCCACCATTCCCCAGTCCAGTTAAAGGATACACGTGCTTGAGAAAGTCAGGAAAGCTCCCTAACCAAATTATTCTCTCTGTTTATATAGGTGGACATTGATATTAAGATTCGAGCTTGCAAAGGAACCTGTGCTAAAAGCTTTGATTACCAGCTGGACAAAGAAAGCTACGACAACATCCAGAAGCAGCTTACCCAAGCAAACTCCATCAACTTGCACCCAGAGCTTCAAACAACCACCTTGAGCACACTGAAAATGAGGCCACTTAAGAACTCAAATGTTCCTGAGCATTTTAAGCATAAGCCCCTGCCTGAAATGCAGGCCCTGAACATAGTTAATAACATCAGGCAGATGCAAGCAGTATTAGAAAGATCAGAAACAGACACCAATCCCTCCCGAGGCGACAGCTTCTATTCCCTGTCAGAAACGAGGGGGGATGGACCTTCATACACCAGCAAATTAGTTACTCCTACTCATGGGAGAGAAACCCATAGTCTGGGAGCCAAAACCTCCTCTAGTGTTCGTAGGTGCACCAAAACTATCACCAAAAAAATGGTCACTGGCCCTGATGGCCCTAGAGAAGAAATAGTTGAAAAAACAGTTTCTTCTGATGGCTCAGACTGCTCCTACTTACAAGGAGCAGGAAACGCTGAAGGGGAAGAGAGCAGGTACCACGTTGGTGGGACAGATGTCTTCCACAAGCTAGAGGGTTCATTCCCTGGCATAGAAGCATTTTTTACTCCTGACTCTCCATCCACTGCTAGTAAGCACTTTAGTGGATCTAGCAGCATTTCAACTGCCAGCCACGTAACTAGCACAGGCAGTAGTCACTCAGGTACTGGAGTATCCAGTCATTCTGGGGCTTATGGGGGGAAAGGCAAATTTACAGACTTAGGAGAGGAAGAAGAAGATGACTTTGGAGGACTTCACCTTCAGCCATCTGGATTCCCGTCTGGCAGTGCAAGTCACTCCAAGGCTGTAGTGACCAGCTCCTCTTCTAGTTTCAACAAGGGAGGCTCCACTTTCGAAACCAAATCCCTAAAGACCCGAGAAATAACTGAGCAGCTAGGTGGGGTGCAACATGAGCAGAGTGCAGAGGATACCCCAGACTTTCAGGCACGCAGCTTCAGACCGACAAGAGGCAAGCAAAGGACAGCCAACACTGGGAAAGGTACACAGGCATCACACAAGTAGTTATTGAGGTAGTGGAGCAAAACTCCATCCATAACCAAACTGACACATTGGTTTCAGATACCTCAATGCAACAGTGTAATGATAAAATGCAAGCACTGTGTCCATTTGTTGCCGCCTCAGAAACAAAAAGGGAAATATTTCATTAATTCTTGGGTATTACATAGACAATTCACAATTTAAGACATATGCAAAGTTTTCTTAATTCTTTTTAATGTTGCCTGTCACTATACCTAGTGTAGTCCAAGACATGTTTAACAATTTTCCTCAGAGCTATTGGTACTTGGATTCCTCTGAACCTTTTATTAAATTTTGCTGATAACTCCTGTCAAACCAGATCAACTTTTTTTTTTAGACTGTGATGATATCCGCCAGAAACACACTTTTGGTGCCAAAAGTGGCATTTTCAAAATCAAGCCAGCGGGATCCAGTAAGGTTTTGTCAGTTTATTGCGACCAAGAGACCACTTTGGGAGGATGGCTATTGGTCCAACAGAGAATGGACGGATCAGTGAATTTTAACCGGACCTGGCAAGACTACAAGAGAGGTTTCGGCAGCGTGGATGGCAGAGGGCGAGGAGAGTTCTGGCTGGGCAATGAAAACATACACTTGCTGACTCAGAACGACACCCTCCTTCGGGTAGAGTTGGAGGACTGGGATGGAAATGCTGCCTATGCAGAGTATACCATACAGGTAGGGTCTGAAGCAGAAGGGTATGCCCTTGCCGTGTCCTCCTACGAGGGGACTGCCGGGGACGCGCTGATCGCCGGCTGGCTGGAGGAGGGCACCGAGTACACCTCCCATGCCCAGATGCGGTTCAGCACCTTCGACCGGGACCAGGACCGCTGGGAGGAGAGCTGTGCGGAGATGTACGGGGGGGGCTGGTGGTACAACAGCTGCCAGGCGGCCAACCTCAATGGCATTTATTACCTGGGGGGCCACTACGACCCCAGGTACAACAGCCCTTATGAGATCGAAAACGGCGTGGTCTGGCTGCCATTTAGAGCCTCTGACTATTCCCTTAAAATTGTTAGAATGAAAATCAGGCCCATAGAAATGCTGTAGAAAGACAGACTTTTAATATATATGTGACAACTACAAGTTTAAAAGATTTTTTTTATATATATATGTGTATGACGTATCTTTACCCTGCAAATTTAAAAGCAATTGGACATATCCGTGGCTTAAAAAATAAACACTGATTAATCATTAACAAAACAGTTTTTTCATCTTATTTATAACTGACAAACCTTTTCAAGGAAATATTGATTTTAAACCCCTTTTTATATAAACTTTGTCTGTGTCTTTGACTTTTTGTTTGTCTATGTCTATGTCTACGGCAGCTCACACCTTGACTGGAGATAAAATTATTTATAATTTGAATTATTGACTTTGTTTAAGCATGTTACAGAAATAAAAGAATTTAGAAGCATGTTCACCATGAACTCTTGCCTTCACTAACATGAAGTGCGAAGTCTGATGGAGTTTGACAGTCACACTTCCAGGCCGTGTCCTCTCAGTTCCCTTTCAAGGGGAGCACAGTAGCAACTGGAGTCCATTCTCAGGCAGAGACGTGAGACACGCCTAACATGGAGTACACTTTGAGAAATAATGCATGCATATTTGTTCTGACTTTTCAGGATATCCTAAGCTTTGATTTTACAAATATGGAGGTAGACCTTCTGTCCTATTGATGAATTCTAGGTACTCTGCATATTGTAGCTTTGAAATAAGACAGTTCATGATAACTCATCAAAATACAACTCCCCAAACAGACTACTATTTTCTAGTGACCACTAAAAGGTTATGAGTGTAACCACTACAAGAAAAATGTGGAGCACCTGGATGGCTACAGTATATATTTCTTCAGTTTAGAATATTTCTCCACATATATGTGAAGCAAGGGTTCTTTTACAGATAGGGGGTTTAAATCAGCAACATGCTGACAGCATGTAGTAAGGATTTTTTAGGAAAAATCTGGAAGATAGAAAATCTCTTTACTTTGAGGGTGCCAGAGCACTAAGGCTGCACAGAGAGGTCGTGAGTCTCCTTCTCTGGAGATACCCAAAACCTGCCTTGATGCCTTCCTGTCCAGCCTGCTCCAGGTGAACCTGCTTTGGCAAGGGGGTTGGACAAGATCTCCAAAGGTCCCTTCCAACCTCTACCTTTCTGTGATTCTGTGCATGGAAAAACAGTTATATTGATTACACTATTACACAAGAACCTGCTGTATGTACCTTTATACCTCATGACATAAAATTACACAAGTATTTACTCTCTTTAATATGTCTGTGCTTCTATTGAGAAACAAGCATGAGCACACTTTCCTTGATTCCTATCTCAATGTCCAGCATGTTTCATACCATTTAACAATATCATCAAATACTGGCAAAGCAGCTCACTTTTAGCCTTTTTTAAGTGCTTCTCAAACCCACCCACTGTCTAACCTTTTTGGAGAGTCTGCTGAAGAGCCAAGACATCTTTACAGCCATGTGCAGCAAAGTGCCTGTGCTTTTGGAAAAGGGGCTTCTGCTTTAGCCTTGTGGTTTTGTTCCCTAGCCTCAGTGGAAGCCTGCCTGTGGGGATGCTACATGGTTACACTCATGTAGTGAGGTGCTGTCATGATGTCTCCTCCTTATCAATATGAGAGGTTTCAGATAGAATCCATCTCTCACTAGTGATCTGGGTTCCTTCCTTTGTGGAGGAAGGCAGTCCTCTCTGAGAAATGTTGGAGCCTGTCTACCAGGGTTGGAAAGTGCTGTCTTTGGGACAACCTCTGCTGCTGGCTACAGAGGGAGCCTAGACGACTAGCTTTGATGAAATACACAATCTCCATCTACACTATGACTGGAGTCACTAATTGCTCTAGTCCGACAATAGCGATTCGTGAAAGACATACTGGCCAGGTCTTCTAATACTGTATTTTATTCTATGATAAGAGGATGTGGAATGGTGGAAGGGGTATTAAAAGGCACAGGATGTAAGCCAGGTCCCAGAAAAAGGCACATTTTATCCAGGATTTGAAGTAAGTGATTGGTGACCTACCCATTTGTTAGACACTATATTTTCACTTTATTCCTTCTCAACATGTTACAGAGGTAGTTACCATTACCTTTATAATAGAAAGAAAATGTCTGTCCCTTGTTTAGTGGAATGTATTTGCTTCTCCCAACATAACACATAAATACTTAGGAATCACGTGAAGAAAATTGTAGTTTAAAGGCTTTATTTAATTTTAGGAAGCTTTTAAAAATAATCCTTTCCCTCTTCAAATGCGGCAGAGAAGTCTTTTGTAAAAGAGTGAAACAAGTTGGGTTGTTGGGGTTTTTGGTTTTTTTTTTGTTTGTTTTTTTTTTAATCAGAATTATTCCATAATAGTTATTTCTGTCTTGTGAACAAATGAAAAATGTATCAAAATACATGTGTAAGTTATTTTCATATTCAAATTTTGATTTACAGTTGACGTAGCTTTTCACTTTATGTCACAATATGCTCGTACATACATATTTGGTTCTCATATGTAAAGACAAGCCTAAATACTGTGGCTAAAAAGATAACCATGTACAAATATTAAAAGAAAATCCCTGATTCTGTACATTTTGATAATGGCTAATGTGGAAAGTATGGCCTGATTTTCATGCTCATCTTCTTCATTGAATACCATGACCCCTTCCAGTTCATCCATACAACACCATCATCTGTACCATGTTTTGCCATATCCCAGCTGTAGGTCCCTCCCCAGTAGTATCTGCCATTAGGGTTGGCTGAGTGGCAGCGGTTGTACCACCATCCACCACCATCTTCTTTGGAGCACTGTTTTCTTGGATCTGAGGTTAACCTGATGAGGGAAAAGCAAATGTTAAGAGTCACAGACGAACTATAAGCAAACATATCAACAGAGTACGTACACCTGCCCTGTACTGAAATTTTCAAACCATAATAAACACTTAAGATCCTCTCTGAACTTTCTGTAAAAGATTGACCATCACAAGTGTGTGCTACACATTGAACTTGGAAGCTGAAGCAGCTCAGAAAAACAAGTCAAATTTTAGCTGCATCTCTTTGGCAGTGTCATTTTAGTTTACTGATTGATAACTACAAATCCCTGCAGTTTATAATGATAATTGCAATAGCAATGCAACTGAAAGATATTTAAACAATTCCTTTATTCATGAATATGTAACCAGGTATTAAGATACAATGATAAATTATGTACTCTACAACTGAGCTCCTGTCTTCTGAGTAGGCAGAGCTTTGGTTTTTAAGCAGGTCACACTACCTGTCTTTTTCCTCAGGACTCATTATGTGCTACTGGAGTAATTACCAGTATTCCTACTTAAGCCAGACAGTGTTCTCAGTGCTACCACCATCAGTCTCTGACAATGAATCTATTGCATCCAGATTTCCTAATTTGTTTATGGTAACATCATTCATGGAATCAATAAAATCCAGTGTGTTTGATTCTTAATTGGTTGTTGAGCAGCACTAACCTAATATATAGTTTTACTTGCTATTGGCTAAGCCAAGAGAATTGCATGGACATTTGGCTGGTAACTTGCAGGGATAAAATGTATTTTAAGATACTATGAAATGCTGTGAAAACTAACAGCAAATTAGAAAACTTTTCTACATTCAGCTCTATTTTAAGCTCCATTTTTATTTTAGATGTCTAATGCAAGTACATACCATCCATTATTGTCTCTGTCAAAAGTACTGAAGTACATGCCATTGTGAATTGTCATTGTCCTGTTTTCTCCATGCAACTGTGAAGCTCCATCCATTAGCGCGTTGCCTGCATTGCCTTTGTAGTTACTAACAGAAAGTTGATACTTGTTTCCTTCATTCTGTATGGTGAAACCTCCATAATGAGCTGATACTTTATCACCATTCCAGTCCTCCATCTCAATTAAAACTTCTGTGGGCCCTATTTTGGTAAGCTGGCTGATCTTCTCATTTCCAAGCCAATATTCACCTGAGAAGCAAGTGGTGAGAGCTTTGTGAAATAGACTTCACAATATACTCCAAGGCAACTTTATCATTTGCCTATAGGTCTGCCAAAGTGCACTAGTTAATTTAAAAAAAAGTCAAAGAACTTTGAGAAATATAAGAAAACCGTTTCAGAAAGAAGAGCTCTTTGTGTTTCATGCTTGGTGTTTTACCTGGTGTATCACAGTAGTTCTTCCCTCCACTCTTTGCAACATTTCCAAATCCTTTTTTGTACTGATCCCATACTCTTCCAAAATTAACACTGCCGTCCTGGCGGTTCTGAATCAAAGTCCAACCTGCAGGAGTGACAGTATTTAGACTAAATTGCCATTAAGAAAGGAGCATGAAAACATTAAGATACAGCTTTTACCTTCATTTCAAGATAAGAGGAGCATATCCTGCTCATGTTGGATTCCTTGCAGCAGGTCTGAGTTTTCACTGCTTACAAGCTCAGCCTTGCCATTTTTACTTACACTCAAGCAGTGCTTTGCTTCATAAGGAAAGGTGGAAAAAGCAGAACTTGAAGCCCCAATATTTTGTCTAGCACATAGTAGCAGGGTAAGAAATAAGCCAGTTCATCCTTGACTGCCCACCCATACATTGTCCATTCTAGTCATAGTAAGATATATTTTTAATTACCAACCCTATCCCAGCAATTTATTTCCAGTTTCATTAGAAGTATCCCCCTGTGCATCTGAAGATGTCCAAAAAGACTTGTCTGAATGAGTCAATCAGACTTAATTCTCAAGTAATTACAAAAGTTACAACTCCATATTAGTTTGTATAAAATGTGAATTACTAATATTATTTCTTTTAGCATCCACATAAGTTAATATTTTAACAACACAGTTATTTCACACTAACCTCCATTATCTGTTTCCATGTCACAGTATGCTCTGTATGGTTTGATGAAAGGATCTGGCTGGATGAGGTACATTTCAGATACCTCACCTCCCTTTCTGATAATATCTTCACATTCTGCAAGAACAAACCAGACTCTGTTACTGAAAGAGCTGTGAACTTCTTCAACAATCTTCTTATCAGCTTGCTGATTATAAGTGAACAATTTTAAATATATATATATATATATATAATTCTACCTCCATTTTGATTTCTGTGATACATCATGTGAAAGAATCAGGGAACACAGAACAGTGCATCTACATTGTTATGCTTTTCCAAATAGGAATTTCTAGAAGTTCAAACTGAGTGACGGAAGACTACACTGTCCAATGACTTTTTGAACTACAAAAGCTTGTGAAAGAAGAACATTCCTTTACTGAAAAAAGGAAAGGTACAACTATGGTAGTCACAAATGTATCACTTCCACCTTACAAAGACCCTGAAACACATATTTCTTTAAAATGCTACTGGCCACTAATGAAGACTAATATTAGGTAAGAGGGTCTTTGGTCTGATTAGTATAGACATCCATAAAATATTTTTTTTCATTTAGGATCACTTTTCTTCTTTTCTGCTATCCTAATCAATGACACAAGTTTCAGAGGCATGTTTAAAACAATTGAATGGTGCATCTGTCAATTGCAGTGATATAGATGGGAAAAGAGATGTCATTAAAGTTGAATGAGTACCTTTGCCTGAAACCACCGGAATATTACAAGAAACAACACATGGGGAACGGCAGTAGTCCGCCTGGGTTGCAATGGCATTTTCCAGTTTTTGTATCTTTTTGTGTAAAGAATCCACAACTGCACGAAGGACTCTGAGGCTAGATGGGATATTGTTGTCCAGATTATCCTTTATATAATTATAATGCAATTCCACTTCTGTGTTGTACTGAGAAAGTATATCATCATTGTCTAGAAAAACAAAGATATGAAAAGCAGATTGGTTTTCAACATGTTTTCCAATGATGAAAAAATGACAAAAAATCTGTAAGCATAATTTAAGAAGCCACTTCTTTCCTTAGCAGGGAAGAAGTACAGGGATTTCTTTTGCTTACTTTTCCACAATGTGCAAAGACTTTGCAGAGATTCTAAGGGAAATGGTATATGTGTATTGTTATTTCTTTGTTAGGTAGTAGAATTATCAGTGGTGCTTTATTCTGCTGAAGAACTATAATTAGCTTCTTTCCAGGCAGCCATGGTGCCAAGCCAGGAACTGGGCATAAAGGGATTGGATGGACATAGGAATGCAGGTAAGGGGGGAACACATCACCCATCCATTTAGGGGCCTCTTATGAATCTTGCCTTAGGATGAGATCCATTCCTCTGCCTCTCTCCGAGGACTTTTTAAAGATTTAATACGACATGGTCATGGAACCCTACTTTGCTAGGTTTACCACTGTATTTTTTTTTTTTTTTTAGGAAGTTCAATTAACAAGTAACTGTAGCAATGCCAATAGAATTGCAACACCATTTACACTAGTAATTCAGAGAAATAGCATACCTTTTCTTTGTTTTTGCGTCTTTACCAATTTATCATCTAAAACATTCACGTATTCATAGAAGGTTGTAGAGCTTTCAGAGAGTTTGCTCACTTTGTCCTTTAGATCACGAACAACTGCTTTCACATTTTTTTCCTGTTTTACCAGTGCAGTTTGCAGCTCACATCCAGTTGGACACAGCACTCCCTTAAAAAACAATAACAAAAAGGACTGTGAATAAAAGTCAAGATAAAAAGTTTCCAATCCCATTGGTGAATGACCACACTATTGAACACACTGAACAGTTAGAAATGTGAGATCAGATTTTTAAACATCTAAATAAGGACTCAAGACATTCAACTTCCGTAAAGAAGATGCAGTCTTAAGGTCAGGAAGGAGCCTCAAGTCCCCCAGAAAAGGGGGGGACCTTCCCAAGACCTTTTGTTGAAGGTCTTGGGAAAAGCCCTCTCTCTTCACTTCTTTTTGGTTTATTATCTACTTTTTGCTTTTCTGCACTGTTAAAGGTTCATGATCTTCAGCTACCTGAATTATGATTAAAGCCTGTCAGCAACTACTTGGTGCCTGTGAATGTTTAAATCTACCCCTTTCCTCTTTCACTAGCCTCAGAGAATCAACCATGTTCTCTACACCTTGTTATATGCATCTCTCATGAAATGGCCATATAATCAATTTACAAATTATCACCTCAAGAAGCTGAGCACCATTGCTTCTGCAACGAGCACTGCACCCTCAAGGACAACAGTGTTTTGAAAAGAGGTGGGAAATTCTGAAGTCCTGAGAAAACCAAAATACCCAGGCAGCAGGGAGTTTAACAGACTTCATTTATTGGTAACACTCAAATTTGCTCTCAAACACTAAGATGCTTCTCAGCACCACTAGAGCTTGCATTTTCCAGCAGAGAGCACAGCAGGGACAGTGTGAGAGACTACAGCAAGGCAGCGAGGAGTATGCTGGGTCTCAGCATGCTTGAACACTCCTCTCTAAGAGCTGGGGCAGGAACTGAGGGTAGATTATAATTACAGTTTGAAACAAATTTTAAGAAAGACATGGGATGTTACTGGTTTTGGTCCCTAGGGTTCCTTGAGGTATTGTCTGAAATTCAAACCAGGGTTTCTGTGGAGCTTTTTTCTATCCTTCTTAGTAGTTACCTATTGGAAAGCACAGGATAACCCACAGATACTTCCTTTCAGTACTTCCTACAGTTTGAATCTCATCTCCCATTTTCACTGTAGGCTGCCTGGCTCTGGGACTAATCCCATGGGCTCTGGGGCATTACTCTTCTGAATGCAGTCCTATCAAACTCAAGCAAAATGAAGCAAAGGTGGGTTACTTTATATGAATAACACGTATGAATGACATATATATATATATTTGATGACAACAACCCCATGTTGGGTACACCATAAGAAAAGCACAGCCTGCTATCAGCTGCATTGATAGGCAGACACCCACCAGCTCCTCTAGAGGATGTTTGCAGCCACCAGCGTCGGGGTAGATGATACGTTCCTTCTTGTCACTTGGCTTCCCCCGCTTTGGAGGCCGGGGCTGGTACCCACTTCCACTGATGGGAGGTGCCACGGGACGGAGCGTGGGGGCCATTTCCCGCCTTTTGTCCAGGGGTCGGTGGCCTCGAGCCCCAGGCTGAGGGACATCATCCTGCAAAGCCAAGGAGAGAAAACTCTCTGAATCTGGAATTGCTATTGTGAAATGCTAGGCACAGGGTGGAGGCATCTGCTCAACACCCTTTAGTGTTTTAAAAAGCGAGGGAAAGCATGGAACAGAATGGAACAAAATGGAATGGAATGGAATGGAATGCAATGCAATGCAATGCAATGGAATAAGCAATAGTGGAAATATTATACTGACATTATGTTAAAGACATTGCTATGCTCTCCCTTGTAAGACTAGTCACTTTCCCTCCACCTAGCCTTCCAACTAAAGCAAAACAATATTCATTAGCTCATTCTAAAAAAGGAATAACATTTATACAGTTCAGAGACACTAAGCACCAAGAAATTTGAAATAGTAGGATTTAAAAAAAAAAAAAAAGATAATTAGACATTTTTAGGGCTAAGAAGAATATTCAGCATTGTGTTATCAGTGTCCTGATTTTTCAGGAGAGTTTACAGGAAAATTTGTAAGATCTCAGAAAATCAGTAAAATACATCATCAGGTCTAGAGGCCACATGCCAGCTATGAACTGATGGAATTAGGAAAAACATTCAAGAACATCTCTCAGGTTAGGCTTTTAGAGTTCCCTCTGATGTTTACATTCCCCATCTCTGCCAGAAATAGAAAACTCTAAAAGGTTGAACAAGGAAAACAGGCCTGGTTCCTAAGCACTTCTTGAAACTAAACCATTTGAATCAGTACTTATTTGAACTACTGAATCAAGATCTTTGACCATCTCCAATCCCACTCAGACTTAGCTACAAATAACAACCATTTTTAAGGATCAGAGGCTTCAAGTATCACTGAAATTGATGAAAATTATTTAGCATAGTAGAGTTGTCAATAATCAATGTACAAAAGCTTAGATTGTATAACAGAAAATAATCTCACTTCTGATTACCCTGACCTATTTCATTTTTGCAGGGATTTTCAAAATATAAAAAATGTACTGAGATTCTAAGTTGTATTTCCCATTAACATATTTTACTTAAATAAACTAAATACAGGTTAAACTGTTATTTTAGATTGATCCTCATTGCTTGCCTTTTTGTTTAACAACTGTTACCTCTCCATCTCTAATGTGAAACTATATGAACGTGCAGTTAATTTTTTTTCAACGTCTACTGAATCAGTAAAAAAGTTTTTACAGATTAATTACACATTTCTGCTCCTCTGCACCTGATATTGTCTGTAACATTATATGTCAACATTGCTAAATTAATATCCTTAAATAAATTCAGCTAAATAACTAATCTTACTATCAGGCATTCTTCATTCCATACAGAAAAAGAAGAAAAGAAATAGGAAGAAAACATATCCAAACTCAGAAAATAACTATTCTGCAGTTACAGATACATGATGAAATCATAAAAAGGTTATTTCTTTGAACACTTCAAGCAGAAAAGAATACATGCACTGGATCATTTTTTCCCACAGCTTCTAACTTAGCTAACCCACATTAGCTGAGTTAGTCATACATGCAATTAAATGAAATTAACAATTTTTACTATTACTATTATTAATTATGATGAGTATTACAACCTCCTCGTCATAGTCAGTAGAGGCCTGGGATTTAACTGAGGAAACACAGAGCAGGAACAGCAGGAGCAGTTTCATGGTGCTGGCTTGCTTGAGCGGCTCAGTGACCTTGTTCCACCGGCAGCTCTGACAGGGAAAGGTCCCCTCTCTTCCTATATATATAGGCAAAAACCCTAATTTCCCAGCTTGACAGTGATAGGACCAACCTTTCTGAACAATCACTATATCTCTGTTAATATTCAACCTTTCTCTTCACTGTGTGCCCGAATACGTTTGTTGAGCAATTTCTCTGGACAACTCTTATCTATGTGTCCCAGAGACCTCTGTTGATGCTGGCATCAAACAGATGTTTAAATCCTTAAAAGTGCCTCCTGCTCAGATTACACAAGGTTACCATTTTCTCAAAAATTACAAGTCTTTTAAAACAGCTGAAAAGGTGAACATCCAAAGAAAACAAACATCATCAGATGTCACACTGTGATGTCTCCTTTATGTTCTCTCTGCTGAAAATTTGAATGTTTCAGAAATATAATATTAAATTTGAATTAAATTCACATCATACAGATTGCTCCATTCTTCTAAATAGTTCTGATGGTGCCTGGATAGGTATGCAAGTCTTTGGGTCTCTTTAAGTACAAGAGCAACAAAGAGCATATTATGTTCATTACATTAATAATTTTGAATTAAAACATTGTTTAGATCTAATTAAAGATCAGATTAATATTGTAAGCACAAAATAATGCTATTCCATTACTTCAGCAAGATGACATTATAAATTAAGTAAAATAATTAAATTTTACACATTAATTTGCTGGTTCCCTTCTTTAATACAAAAAGGATATGTCAAACATTATTTAAATATTTTAAATAATCTTTTAAAAGAATACAGCATGAAGCTATTTGTAATCATTGTGGAATACTCAAACGTGTTTTCTGATCCTTGATAATAGTATGGCATATCGCTGCTCTCATATTAGCAGAGTTTTAACAGTTCAGTGTCTTTATATCCTGTGATTTTCTTATGTATTATAAATTATCATACTATAATGACTTAAATAAAATGGGCTGAGTGAGGCCAGCACAGTTCTCTGAAGTTATTCATATAGATGTGTGAAGACATCTATATGAAGAGATGCAAACCATGGGCTGAGGTTACATTTCAAAGACCAACTTGATGGAATGAGATGAGAAAAAAGATGAGAACAGCTAAAATTTCTCAGTTTAGGCCTTTTTCCTGTATTTGTGCTGTTGTCACAATTCTTGTAAAATATGGAGATTCCCGAAATGTTAAAACTGTTTAACCTGACTGGTTTAATTATTAAACAGGTTGGACCAAAATCAGCCGTGCCTCAAGGAGCTCTAACTCCACTGAATTTGATCCCTCACATGAGGACATCACCAACACTATTAGATTTGGAAGAACACAAGCTTCTCCCTACGGGCATTAAAGAAATCTGCCTAAGACAAAAACTGACATCATTAACATGTTATTTCCCCTTAAAGATGCTAGCCAAGATATTATCACTCATTCTGGGCATCTCCCAACCTTCAATGCAGTTTCCCCATTGTGTACCTCTGAGGGAAGTTCAGTCACCTTAGGTATAAGGAGGGACATCATGATGCTGAACCTTTGCCCAGGGCTTACTGGTAGCTTGTGGTACAGTGGAACTCAAACAAGGTCTCACTAGTCCTGAGATAGAAATTTAGTCTTAAATTATCCTGGCTCAGTCCAAACACATCTTAATTAAATGTATATTTGTCCTAAATCTATTCTGAAACCGTGACTGTGCTCTGCAGTAACTTCGGTGTGCTTCTTCCAGCATTAAGTACTTTTCACCTCCCTATGAAGAAAGGTGGCTGTGCAGAGGGTGTCAGGGACCCGATGATGGGGGTTGGCACAGGAGCCTCCAGGTCTTTCCCACAGTACTAGCAGGAGAAAACCCCAGGCTTCATCTGCCTTCAGATGGGACCTCCCCTTTGAAACTCGGCCTTTGACCCTCCCAGCTCCATTAAGTTTCATTGGCTTCCCCAAAAGCGATTGTGTCTCCCTGAGGATTTATCATGGACAACACACATATGTCATACCACAGCGGGTTTGAGGCTTTGTGTCAAATTAGCAGATGTCCCGGAATGGGGATGGTGTGATAGCTCATCTGGTAAGCAGAGGCCTTGTCTAAGCTGCAAAGGTTTTGGCTGGAGAGTTTTATCAGAAAAAAAAAAAGTCCAAATTCGGAACAGAGTAACTTATACTGACAGACAAACACATCTCTAGAAAAACATTTTACCAGCAGAATATAACTGACTTTAGTTAACATGCTGGTTATGTGTTTTTTCTCTCATGCTTGCAGTCATTAGTTAGGCTGACACTTTCTAAGGTCTGAATAAAGTCTTATGAACATCAAACCCCATGGCTTAAATTTCTTCTAAGAAATTATATCAAAGTAGCTTTTTCTTCAAAACAGGACACCTACTCTTTTCTCCATCATATTGCCTCTTACAATTCATATAGTTAATGATGTTCCCAGAGTTAGAGTGGTAATGATACCACAACAAACCTGCTATTAGAAACTGTAAATAGTACAACACAGACCTGCTGGTGTTCCAGGACATCCCTTTGTACAGTATTTTTGTACTGAAAAGGCACTTACTGGCAGAGGCGTATATGTGTGTGTTTTGAGGAATGACTATTTGCTTGCTGCCCCTCGTGTTTGCTGTGCCGCCGTGCCCATCAGTGGTGCAACCCTCTTTACACAAACCCCCTTCGGGCGAGTCATGGTCACTGGATCACGGCTCTTCAGAGCTGAATGTGCCCCCTGAGGTGGTCTTGGGGAACAGAACCTTCTTGAGCCCCGATGAGCTACAATGTGTACTAAATTAAATTCAAAAATAGCAATTGGTTTAGAAATGTCCTTTTTAAACAACTAGTGTTGTAATAGTGTCATACTAAGAAAAGAACACTATAAACTTAAATGTTCACCTTTGCTGAGGTTAACATTCTAATTTCTTGCTTTTACCAGTAACAAATATTACTTCAAAGGTTTCCCATAAAGGACAATTAATGCTATCTTCATGTTCTGGGAGCTAGCAATTTCTTAAACATTAATGAGTGGGGTAGTTCACTTTGGCCTTAATATTGTACTAAAAGTACATGAAATTTACTAGTCACCTTCTTCTAAGTAGGGATTTATTAAAAAAAATCAGTTTGTTATTTCCAGAATTGCAGCTGCAGCTGACATGCAGGAAAGCAACGAGTAGTTTCATATAATAAAGAAAATTAATAAAGTGGATATTTTAATTATTATTGCTGACATGATTTATTGAAGTTCTGGGACTAAATATCACCTTAGACTACATCTTTTATTAAAAAAAAAAATATATATATTAAGAGATTAATTTGTCCTTTGATTTTATAAAGCATTAAAAGAACACCAGGAAATAAGCTGAGTATATACATTTCTAAGGGTGATGTTTACTTGTAACATAAGGAGAACAACTACAGGGCCATTGGGAACACTAATAATAATAGTAATAAACAGTATATACGAGTGAAGTTTTATTGCAAAATATAAATGGAGATTTTTTTTTTCTTCAACTGCTACAAGACTGTATTTCAAATTTGTTTTCCCTTTAAAAGGCAGAAAAATAAGCCTGATTTCTTATTGTGAACAGACAATAGAAAGGAAACAACTGTATTATGACACTGTATGTTGCCAGAGATTAGCCCTTAAACCATTTCCACACATCAAATCCACCAATCAGTCAACTGTCCAATCAACAGGCACACACTGCCCTGTGTGTCAACTTTTTTTAAAAAAACAGCTATCTGAGATCCCTTCACCACAAATCTCCTTTTAAACCTTGTGTATCTTCAATCTAACCTCAGCAGCCCTGGAGGACACAACAGGCTTGTCCCATTTTGACACACTGCCCCATGGAGTTTGCACCCTTGGTTGCACTTTAAGCAAGGACAGAATTCTTCCCCTCCTCGAGGTGCCATTCTGACCTTCACCGCAGGCTCTGAAACCCAACAGGGATCCCTGGAATCATCAGAGGGACTATGGAAATAGATCCTCATATTAAACACGAAACCTGACTACTTTGGCTTGAAACTGAGCTGGCAATGCTTCTCCACTGCTAGTGGCATGGAGTAATGGACATCTCACCCCCACCTCGACCCCAGACCAGGCAATGGGTGTCAATGCCACTTGGAGCACAATTCTAGCTACCACCACACCTCAAATAACTAAATATAAACCACCAGAGCAGCCACCAGATACGGTCCATCAAGCTCCAGAAGATAGAAGAGATGGTCATTATGAAGCAGGCAATTTGTGTGCCAGAAGTAATCCCTGGCTAATGCTATCCTATAGCTAATAAAGAGGAGAGGTTTGAACCAATAGATTACTTTTAGCCCAAAACAGTTTGGAAACTGTTCCCAGCTCAGACACCGAGACAGACGTAGTAGGTGGCTGCTTTAGTGGTACAGAAGAGCAACATGATGGTGGAGCTGCAAAAGACGTGCTTGTCAAACCCCAGCTTTAGCGAGGGAGGACAAGACTTCCTGACTTTAGGAGCTGATGGGTGTGGTTGAAGAAAGCATTTGCACAGATGCATTTGGTTATTCTGCTTATGAAGGCAAGAAACAAATCTGCTGGAGAATCAGGATACGTTTTGAAAAGAACTCCAACCCTTTCACAACGTTCCCATCTCGCCAGGAAGGGCGGGGGCCATCAGCTCATCCACGCGTGACTTCAATCTCCATCAAAAGGAGGTCCTGTGGAACCTAAAGATACTTTTCCCAAAAGGCAGTTACTTGGTAGAGCGGTTAGCACCCCACACCACTGCTTTCTTTTGTTTAGAGGTTGCATTTCAGTCCTGGGGCTATTTTTCCACATCCCCCTCATTTTGTGTGGTTCCCTGAGCAGCCTTTACCCTTGAGAAACACCACTCAAGAGCCGTAGCAGCACGACTCAAAACAAACAATTGCAAAGGCCACGGATTTCTACAAAATCAGGCTGAGCAGAGCGCGTTCAAGCCCCCACCGTGGGGAGCCATTGCCTAGATGCCACCCCCTCAACCCTTCCCCAACGGCTCCGGGACAGGCTTAGGAAACTCAGCAGCACACGGCTGAATATTGCGCTCTTCTGGTCGGTACCCGTCACTGCAGCCCTCTCCTAGCGGGGGGCGGTGCCTGACGGGGGGTGTCACACCGTAAATGTGTCCCGCGTGGGCGCCGCCCCCCCCGGGGTCGGACCCCGCACTCCGGCAGCGGCCGCAGGACTCGAACCGGCGATTCCCGTCCCGACGCGCGGCTACCGCTAAGCTCCGCCCCTCCGTCTTTGCCACGCCCCCTCCTCTTTTTCTAACCCGCCCCTCTTACATCGTGTCTCTTCCGGTGGGGCGCGGGACGGGCGCCGGAAGTGCCTCCATAGCGGTCGGCAGAGAGCTGTGGCGGGGGGTTTCGCCGGCGCCATGGTGGAGGTGAGGGGCGGGGGGGGATTTCGGCCCGGTCCGCCGCCGGGTCCATTGCGTCCTCCCTGGCCAGGCACCCCGGGAGAGCGCTGCCGGGGCAGCGGGGAGGATTGGGCCCGGCCGGGCGGAGGGGCCGGGGCCCACCGAGGCACGCACAGCACTTCCTCAGCCTCCCTTCCCCCTTGCTACAAGAACGCCTCTGTGGGAACAGACCATGGCGGTTCCTTCGCCTTCCCAGCCCCTGCCCGGTCTGCCCCGGGGGACAGCGTGGTGCCTGCAGGAGGCGAGAGGGGTGTTTCTCGCTGGTCTGAGGGCCGCGGCCTCTGCTTGGTGGGGGCCGTGGTGCGGGGTTGTGGGTCTGGGGCAGAAGATGCTGTGATGGACAGATGCAAGTGACTTACTGGCTTTGTTAGCTAGTCAAGAAAACGGTAATATATTTTTTGAGAGCTTGGAAGTAAAGCTGGGGAGAAAGCCACTGATTGTATGGACCGTGGAATAGTTACTGGGAGGTGAATATATCATGCACATTTAAAAGCAAGTCTTCTTGCAAGGACCATGGAAGAAGATGCAAAGTACTATCTGTTTTGTACAGAGTGGTTTCTCTATCAAAGCATGTTTGTAGATGTTCCTTCCCTTCTGGGAAGGTTTTGTGTTATCTATTACTTGAGTGGTGATCTTGATGGCTGCTGTTGTTGAATAGTAGTTAGCTACTGTGATTCGTACTTCTTTCTCCAGTTGTATGAAATTCCTAACCCAATTCCAAATGATGCTTTGTTTTGTTTTTCACTTAATACCTGGAACTTACAGGAGCTCACTGAGCCAGAACAAATACTTTGTGTAGGTCCTACTGAGTTAGGAGGGTAACAGCCACCACAAAATGGGTTGATGAGTGGACTGTTTTCCAGGCACGAAAACAGAACCTACAGAGAGCTTAACAGGGAAAGCATCTGCGTAATGAATCTTGGAGATTGAGCAGAGTGATACCCAATGCTGAACATCATTAGTGTAGCTTCCAGTTTATTGTCTTTATTTGTGTGACGTACAGAACAAATACAGGCATGCAGAGAGTTTGGTTCTGTACCTAAGCAAGCAGGCTGAGGTTTCTCATTATTTTTTTGTCCGTTGGGAGGAAAATATTAATAAACTGAATTGTGCTGTTGATATAGTCTATGTAAATTAATAGCTTTCTTAATGCTTCTTGTTAGTTCCTGAATTAGATTTTAAGTAAGTTTTGATTTTAGTAACAAATAAGTTATAAAAGGAAAACAAGATTTGCCAGGTTTGATCCCAAGTTTTATCTTAGTAAACTATGCTGCGCTTATGTAAAGTGACACTGTGCACAGAAACTGGTGATTCCCCTTGTTCTTTTTGTGGTGGTAGTGAAATAAAATATAGAGGAATATTTTCAGAATCTGTTACTTTATTGCCTACATATGAAAACGGAACTGGAAAGCAAGAGGGAAAAAGCTTGCATGCTCGTGGATTTGTCATGTAGACGCTAGTACGGAAAGTTTGATCACAGTTTTTGGCTTGCTTTTCTTGGCAGTTTTCAAGAAAAGGAGTATCATTTGGGCTGAACACTGAATTAAAACAGTTAACAAACTTATTTTTTTTTTAGTTTCCAAGGAGAGCAGTGTTTTCTTTGAACTAAATAGTGCTCTATCATCTAACAGTACTGAAGGATGAAACTGCTACTTTGTTCAATTTATTTTTCAGTTTTGAATTTTTCATTTAGTTATGTCCAAATGTAGTTAAATGTTGTTTTCTTTATTTTAGGAAGTCCAAAAGCATTCTGTGCACACACTTGTGTTCAGATCTTTGAAAAGAACCCATGATATGTTTGTAGCTGATAATGCCAAGCCTATCCCTTTAGATGAAGAAAGGTAAGTACTGCAATCAGTGAATTACTAGTCTGCCTCGGTTTTAAGTTATGTTAATGATTGCTCCAACCAGAACAAGTTGAGATGTTTCTGTAAAGATAAGAGTGTAGTCTTGAAGGAAGAAAAAAATATTAGAATTGTAAAGCAAGTAGTATAAAACCTTTAAAGTATTTAAAAACCTAATAACAATTACAGACTCGGGGTTTAATTGGGATTATGCTTTACTCTTCCAACAGTCACAAAGTAAAGATGGCAGTCAAGCTGCGTACTGAGTATGGCTCAGTGTTACACATGCCTACTCTTAAAGAAAATTTGAGAGAGAAAGGAGGTCCAAACACAGGGGATCCTTATGGACACAAACAGTATTCTGGAAATCAAGGTTAGTTTGCTATTAGTGCTATATTTGTCCTTTCTTTTGTGACAGTCTCACTGATGTAAAATCTGAAGTCCAGTGTTAATGCATCAGAGATAAAGACAGAAATCAAAATACCATGTTTTTCACTGTTAGGTATTTTTCTTGCTAGGGTCCACAGAAGGTGATTAAGTACAAGGAGGGAGTTTGTTTTAACAGAAGACTGATAGAGTACTGTACAATTTTTTGCAGTAGCTCGTTAGTGAAATGAGTAATTCTTATGGTAACATTAGTGTGTACTTAAGTGCTAGAAAGAGAAAGATCAATAATGTATTTCTTTTTTGGCCAAGGACATGCTCTTTTATTGTTGTGGTTTAAATTTTGTTTCATAGATTTTTTTCAGACTTTTTTTAGGGGTACAACTGTTAAACCGGGAAAATCTTTATTTTAAATCTGGGGTTCTTACAGCCTATGTTTGGTTATATGTAAAACACGTGTGTATTATGTAGATCTTACACAAAAACTTATTTTTTAAAGAATGACAAATGCTACCTTATTTTACCCAAGATAGTTTATTTGGAATTCTTCTGAGAATAAAAGATACTGAAAGATAGTGAAAAATATTTTAAGAAAAGAACCTTTTTCTTTTCTGAAACCACACACAGTCAATTGTTGTGATTAGTTTAGGTTCCAGTCACCCATGCTCTGAATACTTGAATCCTTTTCTGTGTTATCTGCTTAAAAAGTTGTCTTTGGCAGTGTGGTGATTTTTTTTTTTTTTCTTTAGAGTGAATGACTCTTGATAACAAGTGGTATTGCTGTTTTAATAATATTATTGGACTCTTGAGTTTTTGAAAACTGAGGTGACCAGAACAAAATAAATTAATGTAAATAAAAAAATGTCCAAGTGCACTTCATTAGAAGTGATTGCTGGTTTCTCCTGCTATATATGACCTGCTCTGTTTTCCTGTATTTCTTATTTGAATTCATAATTTGCAATGCAGTATAAAATTTAATTATTAATATGAAATTTTGTTGTTCTTTAGGACAAGAACTTGACTATGTGATAACTGGTACACATCCATACCCACCTGGACCTGGTAAGTAAAGCTCTGTGAGGGCTTGCCTGGGTTTTTTGCCTTCCTGTCAGAACTAGGTATCCTCTATCCTAGCAGGGACATGCTTCCTGTAGCTGTGAATCCATAGTTGATAGTGGTGGGAAATGCCATTGAAGTCTTTCATGGTATTGATGCAGACAATTTTATAGTTGATAAAAGTTCTGGGACAGGAGGTAGGAGAAGGATTTAGGTGCAGTGTCTTCTCAGTAAGCCTCATGGGTTTTGAGCTTGCTGTGAGATGGTAATTCGTTTCTATGAGATTTCACCTCTCCTGGTAACTTCATCAAAAAATATTCCAGGAATTGCCATTCTGATGTTTGGTCCATTTTCTCTTGGAGAGCTTGTCAACACCCTCAGACCCCTGGTGCTTCCACTCTTGTGATGGAGCTCTTATAATTTTGTTGTGAGCAAGCTGGGGGGAGAAGGACATTGAATGACAAGAGGCATTCAGTGTGTCCTGCTTTTCCACACTAGAGCAGAAAGGTATCACCACCTTGCTCTGAGAGATACTAGGGTCTAATAATTTTAGTGTCATTTGGGTTTTGTCTGTGCTTTGAAGAATTATGTTCCTGTGTTGAGATATTGGCCATTGCTAGTTGTCACTGTTACTCATCAATCCTGCTCTCTCCTTGTAGCAGTTTAGTTTTAGCTGTTGATCTTTTACTGTTAGTGTTTAAGTTTATTACAACAATGGTGCAAAATGTGTTGTGGCTTGATTTGTAAGTTAACAAATGTGAGTGTTCAGTGGACTCTCAGCCATTAAAAAAATGTGCAGAGTTGACTCTAACTGTGGGGAGAAGATTTGCTCACAGATGTCTCCTCAAGTTCAGTGTTCTTTCAATAGCATCGGATATATGATGGTTAAAAAATAGACTTCTGTTCTTGTTGTTTCTTGTGTTAACCTGGATAGCTCACCTGAATGTTGTCTTTGTCAATTGCCAAAACTTTGGCTAGGGAAAGAAATACAGAAATGAGAGTGGAATAAATTCACCAAAAGTATACTTCGGCAAAAAGTTCTTAGATTTTATTTTTTTTTATCCTGCACTAAAGGATTTACTTTAGCAAATACTTCTCAAGAACATGTTTTTTTCCTGTGATATTTAGGTTTTGATAGATGTTGAAGCTGGATAAAAAGATGGATGCTATTCCTAGTTAGGCTTTTTCTTTTGTTTCCAATGACAAATCATGCCACTTTCTACTCTAGAAATTGTGTATCTACTTATGTAGTACAATCAGGATGGAAAGAATTTGGGTCAAACCAAAAATGTCAGCAGATTTGATTTGCATATGAAAAATGTCATTGAATGATGGGATTTAATATTACAGGGGTATGAGAAGCCCTTTTTCACAGGTATACTTGTCTGTATGTGTTTGTGTAATATTCTTTTCTGGATTTTTTAATAGTTGGCTGCTTTTGCTGTGTTATTTTATTTTTAAGGTGTGGCTCTGACAGCAGATACTAAGGTCCAGAGGATGCCTAGTGAATCTGCAGCACAATCCTTAGCTGTAGCACTTCCTGCTTCTCAGTCCAGGTACTGCTGGGTTACATCACTAATGCTTTTGTTATCTATGGGGAATTTTGAGACAAACCAGAGATGTCAGAATAAGAGCTATTTTGAGTATTTTGAATGTTCTAATTCATAAAATGTTTATAGAAATTACTTGTAGTGTTGCCAGACATTTTTCTATATCTTTTTTTTTTTCTTGGGATATCATAAGAGGCAATGGGCAGAAATTGGAGCAAGGGAAAATCTGTTTAGATACAAGAGAGAAAAGTGGGATTCTGTTTAAAAAGGGTGCCTTTTACCTTGAGGTGATGAGGCAGTGGAACAGATTGCCTGGAGGGCTGTGGAGCCTCCATCCTTAGAGATCCAGCACTTCACTGGATGAACTCCTGTGGTACCGTAGCACTTTTGAAGTGAAAGATAAAGTTGATTTCAGTCCATTAAGCATTTTCATTCAACCTAGGTTGGATGCAAATCGGACAGCTGCTGGTGTGGGTGATATTTACAGGCATGCTGGAATCTCTGAGCGCTCGCAGCCTCCTGGAATGTCTGTGGTGAGTTTGTTGCACATCTAATGTGAAGTATATAGTGTTCACCACATTGCTTTTGGATTCCTTTGCTTGTTGTATGGAGATCTGACTATATTTAGTGTTGAGATGTCAGAACAAGAGGCTTTAGATTTTAGGCGAAAAGAAGTTGTAAAGCGTAATCTTCATTTTTAACTTACAGGCAATGGTGGAAGCTGGTGGAAACAAAAATTCTGCGTTAATGGCAAAGAAGGCTCCAACCATGCCCAAACCTCAGTGGCATCCACCTTGGAAACTGTACAGAGTAAGTTACAAATGTGTGACATGAACATGCATATGAAAGTGAGCATTTTATGTTCTGTAGAGACCTCAAAGCATAATTTTTCTTCTCATTCACAAAAATGAAATAAAATGAAGTGTGATCACAGCTGAGTTGTACGTGCACACTTCTTAAATAACAAAGAGATTAGATTACATTTTTTTCTTCTATCTAGTAAACTATTTTACGAATATTATAAGTTTTACCCCTCTGTTTACATAGGTTTAACTGTATTATAAATTCATTACAGAGTTTGGTTTTTTTCTAGTTAGATTCTTTGATAGAGGAACTCAAAGACAAGGTATAAAATTGGAAATGAATAACATGTTAAAGAAATACTCCAACAATGTTAACGTAATGAAGTTGTCTCCAAAAATACCTAAAGGCAGTCAGTGTCTGAGTTAGCCAGACTTCTCTTACTTGCTGTGAAAATGGGGGAAAAAAACCTGACTTCTTCAATCACAAATTTTCTCTGCGATTTAGATTGTCTCCTATTATCTTTAAACATATTGGTGATGAGTATGGGAGGCTAGCTGAGTTGAAGAGAAGATCGTGAAGCATATGTATTGATTTGAATCTTTTTAACTTCTCAGGTGCATCTGTTTGAATGTGTACCTGTTTTTTGAGAGGCTGATTATTACTATGAAATATAAGCAATTTCATATTTTGAGAAAGGATGACAATTATTTTAGGAATGTTAGGCTTTCCTGGTATTTAAAAATCTCATACTCTAGTATCAGTACTCTATTGTTCATCTAAATAGAGCACCATTTGCAGGTGTTTTAGGTCTTCAGAAGAGTCCTGAATGCGTTATTGTCATAAATTATAAGGTTAATCTCTCTTAAGGTTTTTTAAAAAAACTCTTAAGTTCAAAGGAATATATGTATAGGTTTTCTAAATACAGTCATATTAGAACATGCTGTATAGAAAAACTAAGGCAAATGCCATTTGAAAAAGATGGCACCAGAGTAAACTCATGAGAAATTTACAGTAGGCAAATTAAAAATGTCTACTTGGTAGGAGCACTTTTGAGAGACAGTGCTAATACAGTTCAAGTCTGTACTAATTCTACATGTCAGCAGTTTTAATGGAGGTCATAATGCTTGCTGAACAAGACAAAAGCTTGTTCAAGCAACTCAGAAATAGAAGCATAGCTGGAATGTCAAATATAGGTTTCATCTTATTTGTTGCTTAAGACCTACATTTTAGCAGGTCTTCCAAAGCTTGGTTTGAAGTCATTTGTGAAAGATCATGACTTAAAATAACTTAGATAAATTATTTCTTGGATTTTATTCCCTGGAAATACAAGTTTCTATTCCTAGACTGAAGAATCTAGACAGCTATCTCTAGTGTATGTGGCTGTGGTCTCATCTGGTCAGAAGAATCCACTTTAGCTTTCCAAAGTATTTCTGCCTAAGAGCTTTTGTTGTGTTTTAGATCTTTTGAAATGAACTGTACATGAAATATGACATCCAATGAAACCAAATATGTGTTTTGATTTTAGCTGTCTGATGTCAAGAGAAATTAGAGAAACAGGCTGCTATAAGCAGGCCGTCTATTTGTAGAGCTTTTCTTGCGAGGTCTGTCTCCAGTGTTTTGTTACCAGAAGGTTTCCAACATACTCATAGTATCCCTGATTTGGGGAAAAGGAGGTGGTATGCTTTAAGAGGTAGTTATTCTATGGCAATGTGATTTAATAGCCAAGATCTTATGTAATTGTTCTTCGACTATTATTGTATAAGCATTATACAGTAGCATACAGAACTTGTGCTTAAATACAGTCTTTCTCTGCAAAGCCTCAAGTGTTGAGCCACAGCATTATGGACTCTCAAAGCATTTGGAAAAGTTGCTTACAGGAGTAGGGTCTTTCTGTACTGCAAGTTCCCTAACTCTGGTGTATAACATGAATTTCTAGAAATCTCTTCATTTAAAGTAGAAATCAAGCTCTCTTTGTATCTAATTTGATGTTTGACTTCTTGGGGAGCATGTGTTTCTCGGTGAATACTAACAAATTCCATTTGAGAACAAAAATTATATTGACAGATGTATGTGTATTTCCGATTTAGAAAAAAAATTTATTTTTCTAAAGGTTATCAGTGGCCACCTGGGCTGGGTGAGATGTATTGCAGTAGAACCAGGAAATCAGTGGTTTGTTACCGGCTCTGCTGACAGGACTATAAAGGTAAGAGGTTGAAAGAAATCACTGACTTTCTAGGGTTTGCTGGGGGTGGGGTTTTTTCATTTTCTTATTTAAATAAGTCTTCTGCCCTTGTAAACAATTTCTTGGTTACTGCTTGCAGAATTTCTTACCATAGTTGTAAAGGATCAGTGGAGCATTATTTCTACTTGAGATTTTATTTATTCCATGTTAGTAGTTGGAGAGCAAAAGTTTATGCTGTTGTAATTTTGAATTTAAAATGCAGCAGGATCAGTGACATCTGGGCTGTTTACCCAGACTATCAATGTGTAGCGTTTACCTGTTTATCTCATAATACCTATTTTGATACAGATTTGGGACCTTGCTAGTGGCAAATTGAAATTGTCTTTGACGGGACACATCAGTACTGTACGGGGGGTGATAGTAAGTGCAAGAAGTCCATACCTCTTTTCTTGTGGAGAAGACAAACAAGTGAAATGCTGGGATCTTGAATACAATAAGGTAAGCTGTAGTTTCTTTAATTGGAAGTACTTGATGGTGGCAAATTATAAAAATCAAAGCATTTAGAATATTCTTTCAAATGTCTACTTAGTGTGTGTGCATTTGTTATTCATCTAGGTTATCAGACATTACCATGGTCATCTAAGTGCTGTCTATGGTTTAGACTTGCATCCAACAATAGATGTACTGGTAACATGTAGCAGGGATTCAACAGCACGGGTAAGTATGGCATTGTTACACTTCAACATCTTCTATTTGTAAGAGTGAATGCTTACCAAAAGTTAATATGAATCAAGATGAAATATTAAGATCACTTATGTTAACTTTATCTTGATTAAAAACTGAAGCACAGGTAGACAGAAATGAGGTGTCGCTTCAGGAGAATTTTCCTTAACTTGGTAGCTAGATTACATAGTGTATATATAGGATTGCTTTGTTTATTTAGAAGATAGTATGGTTTATATTGACTTTTAAGTTAATTGTATATCTAGAAATTCAGTGGCAGGTTCCCTTTTCCCCTTGAAATCTGCCACTTGAGGCAGTTCTATGATTAATTGTTGGATGAAAAAAGCTACCTGAAAGAACTATGGCAAGGAATTAATATAATCAATGCCACTGCCTAAAATACATTGAATATGCGTATGTTATTGACCTCTCTTATTTACTGTGAATTCATAGATTTGGGATGTGAGGACGAAAGCCAGTGTGCACACACTGTCAGGACACACAAATGCAGTAGCAACAGTGAAATGCCAAGCTGCAGAACCACAAATTATTACAGGTATAACAAACATGGTTTCATAAGCAACATAATCATGAATGTAATTATTCAGTAATTATGTGAGGTTCATGATGTTATCTTTATTTAATTCAATTTCTCTTACTAGTTTTCTGTTGAAAATGAGCCATAAAATGGTTATTTCATACTGTTAATCTTATGTTTAAGAAAATACAGCAATGCATTGTACTTTCTGTACTTCCTTTGTTGCAGGCATTCACTTTTTTGTTGTAATATGTATTGAGACTTGCACTTTCTGCATTCTGACTATATGCATCTTCTGATTTTCTGAATATTACAGTCTTGTCTGAATATTACTTTTCTTGTCTGAGGTGGCATTAGTATCATATTTTTGTAACAAATATTAACTATATTTGTCTCTTGCACAAACTTTTGATTACCTTGCCAAAATAATAATGATGATAGAATCAATATGATGGTTTCTAAGATTTTTATTTTATTTTCATTGCAGGCAGCCATGATACTACCATACGGCTCTGGGATTTAGTGGCAGGAAAAACTCGTGTTACTTTAACAAACCACAAGAAGTCTGTGAGAGCAGTAGTGCTACATCCAAGACAGTAAGCTTTCCTCATTCTTTTATACTTTCACAGTTCATAACATTGGGTGGTGATGGAAAGCCAATTTGACTTACGATTTGGAATGTGAAAAGCTAATGAACCTGAGAATGTACATTTTTACAGCATATCAGTTCTTTACTACACTGTGCTCTCCAAGTGTTGGCACTGGTGTACATTAGCAATCCTGAGAATGTCTTATATTCCATAGATTTTGTTATATATGTACCTTTAATGCAGTTGTTGTGGAACCAGTGACACTGGGCTTGTAAGGTACATAACAAGATTATACAATAAATATGTAACTGAATGATGGTTAGCAGAAAGTGAAGTAGTTTTATAAAATAATGTGTGTGACTAAAGCTGTGACAGTGATTAATATAGAATGGGTTTTTTTTTAATATGTTGTTCAGTGAACAAGACACTTGAGTTTAACTGACCTTAAAATGAAACTTCCTTTATTTAATCTTTAAAGCAGGTATTGTTGGAAGCACTCTGAATTTAGATGCTATATTTTGATGCATCAACAGTTGCCTGTTCAGATAAATCCCTATTAAAAAAACGGAGAAAAGGAGCTCACGCAACTGCAGTCATTCTGCACCTTCAATATTTTAATGAAATTCTGTCAGTGCAGAAATTCAGAATCTTTGATATTAATTGATTCCGATCCAATCCACCTGTCTGAAAAAACCATAAAAATCTTATTCTATGCCAGTTAACTGTAGCAGAGAAAATTACTGAATTCTGACAAAAAACCAACCCTGTTTCAGATTCATGAGTCATACCTCCTTGAATAAGAACTTGGAGGGGTTTTATCAAGCAGTAGCAACTGTCAGTCTAGTATTTTTATATTTTAGTATTTCTCTATTTTTTTAAATATTCCAATATTTTTTCCTAATCTGTTTTATTATTGAAGAATCTATTAAATAGACAGCAAATGGCTTAGGAGCGACAACTGTAAATATTCCTACAGGCTTTTATATATGCAACCCAAATAACCTTCTTAACTGCCTCCATATGTTAAAATGAAGGAATTGATTATATTTAGGGTAACTCAGTAAAACAAATCATCTTTCATAGTTCAGAAGTTCATAGTTCACTTTTTTTGCAGTGCTTGATACTTGGTTGTATAGTTTTAGAGGACTAGTCAATACTGGGGTTTCTTGTTTCATTTTTTTTCTTGTTTCCTTTGCCATTATACCTGAAAATTTGCCAGAATAACAACTGACTTAATGTACTTAATGTGCATTTTTAATCTTTGTTTTCCTATTAACATTGTATGTGGCATAAGATTCATGAAGTTTAGGTAATCTATGGAGCAGAAAGGAAACACATAATTCATGACTTCATAAAATTGCTTCATTTTATGCAAAGTAAAGATGTCAGAAAAGCAGTTTCAGTATTAAGTAACTTTGCAATTAGCATTTAACAGTAGCTTCAGTGAGGGATATTTTCTATCTCTACAGCTATTTTGAACTTTAATAAACTGTACTTATTTTCTTTCAGTTACACATTTGCATCTGGTTCTCCGGATAATATTAAACAGTGGAAATTCCCAGATGGAAACTTCATTCAGAACCTCTCTGGTCACAATGCTATTATCAACACACTGGCTGTTAATTCTGATGGTGTTCTGGTCTCAGGAGGTAAAATGAGAAATACATGTTCCTATTTCCTTTCTCTGCTTCCCCACGTAGATATCGATGAAGGTCCTTGGACAAAGATGCTTGCTGACCTCTCCTTTATTTGGGCCTATAAGCTTGCTACAGTAGGGCCATTTTCATTTTCTTGAGTGTTGCTAAGCTGGGTGCACAAAAATGTACTTGAAAGGACTTTCAATCTGCAGCAGTGACGAGGCTTCCTTCCTGCTGTTAAAAGGCTCCATAATCCATCCTCTGTGATCTCTGGAGTCTGGATCAGGAAGCTGCCTGGGAGACATCTGGCTCTGTTGGCTGCTCTCTGTTTGTAACACATTAGTGCAGTGAGAATGGATGGAGGATATAGAAACATCTTGTTAAAGCTTGCTGTACCATTCAAATTTGAAATCTTCCTTTTTTTTTTTTTATGCAGCACAAATGAATTGGTTCTGTTGCTTCAAAGTTACTTGCACGTGTTTTCTGATGTTTTATTTGTATTGCTCAAAAGATTGATAGCTAATCTCCAAATTTTATTTGGCTCTCTGAATCAAAACTGTGTTTACTCAGCAATATTTTCAAGTGTGCTGAAACTAAAAAAACAGCCACTTGCCTCCAGTGCCTGTAGGAAGATTTTGTGTCTATTGTGACACATAGATTTAATTCTTTCACTCAAAATCTTCAATAATTTAATCATGAACTGATACATTAGAATATTATTAGAGGCCTGTGAGCCCACAAAGTCTGGGAACTACTAGTTTGTGTTCATGTATCTGTGTTGTGGGAGTAAGAAAATAATTCTGAATGTTTATTGTATCTGTGAATAATATCATGTAGGAACACTTATTTCAGATCGCAGGTAGCATTTTTCTATATATTAGTTACCCAAACACTGTAGTAAAAATATTTTGCTGGAATTACATCCTACTAAAACATAATCTGTGATGTTTTTGTGAGTTTCATGCTTGTGTAAGACAAGTGCATAGACTTTTTTATACGCAAGCATCTTTAAAAGTAGCTTCTGTAAATCAGTTGAAATCAGATCTTTTAAGGCATTTTCTTA
>BJBW01001235.1:323338-355167 GCA_004320125.1 Scolopax mira | reverse complement strand
TGCAAGGTTGCATTGGAAGACAGAATTAAAGCATGAGGCTAAACCCAAACCTTTGAGGTCTTATACCAGTTGGTTAGTTACGATGTTGTCCTGGGAGAGCTCTAGCAGTCAGAGGAAAGGGAATTAAGAGGCCAGACTCTATTGCTCCACGTGATTTGCAGAGTCTGAGTTTTCACATTTTGATTTTGTTTGTCTAATCTTTTGGATAGCTGTAAAGAAAGCTGGGATTCAGTTCAGTGTTACAAGTGATGAAGCAGTTTAAGATGGGTTCTGTGAGTTTGCAGAAGCAGATACTTAACAAAAACTGTTTCTGCACTTGTTACCAGTCCATAACAAAAACCCTACAAAAGTAAGAGTTAAGTTGCATTTTGAAATACTGAAATCTGTTTGGTCCCATTTCATCCCATGTGCTCTTGGTCCTGTTTAATACAGCAGCATGTCATGAAGGCTAGGGATGTGGAGTAGAATGGAAATGAGCTAAGCAAGAGTTGGAAGATAACTAATTATATTGTCATCTTTACTTGGCTGCTTTTAAGTACATAGGTGACCCTTGATTTTACAATTTGGATAAAGCTGTATTTGGCAACTGGTATATTCATAGTGAGAACAAGAACTTTACAAAACGCTAGACTGGGCTAATATTTCATTCTGTATTATTTTGAAGACTCTTCTGGACTATCTTTGTAGGTTATTTTTTTGTTAGTAGTAATTGAGGCTTTAGAAAAACTTATTCCTTCTCCACATAAAAAACAAAAAGCCCTATCATTTTCGGTAATATTATTTGTGAGGAGTTTTTTTTAATTACAATTTGAATGTTGATTCCCACACACCCCCTTATATCCTCATGCTATCTACAACAACTACAAAGAAATTGATGCTAATTTAAAGTTGAAGTTACCTTAGAGTATTTTACTGTAACAGCACCTTTCTTGAAACATGTGGATTTCTTGTCTAGCTGGCAGCTGTGGAGGAATTTTTAGATCTGTTGGGGTTTTTTTTGCTAGATAGTGCTTTGGGAGGGGGTTGGTTTTTGTTATTGAAAAATTGCTTTCAGAGCATCCTTCTGAATACAGAGTTCAGATTGCTGTGAATGCCTTGTAGCTGATGCCAGTGGCAGCAATACTGGCAGTGGTTTAAACTCTATTTGAAATAGGCTTAGTGTTTGCAGAGGTTCTAGGTCCCATTACTGACTCCTCAATGTCTGTATCTGTTTGACAGGATGATACATCTTTGTTCAATTTTAGTGGAGATACTGAACAGGTAGCTTGAAATTCAGATGCCAGTCCTTACTTTGCTTCCAGAGTTACTTGCTGCAATTGCCTTGTGATGTAGTATATCATCTCTCTGGGTTATCTGATGCAAAACTAGGTTAAATTGAGGAAGCTGCCATTAGCCTTAACTAAGAAGCAAACCAGTAGAAAATGGGGAAACCTTGTCAGGTGTATCGAACTATTCTACATGAATGTTATAGCTGATGCATTCCTGATGTATTTAGTTATTCATGATACCATTTTTAGAAAATCAATACAAATCAAGTGGTTAAAATACTAAATCCGTTTGTCTGTCTGTTTTAGCTGATAATGGCACCATGCATCTTTGGGACTGGAGAACTGGATACAATTTCCAGAGAGTACATGCAGCTGTACAGCCAGGCTCTTTGGACAGTGAATCAGGAATATTTGCTTGTGTTTTTGACCAGTCAGAAAGCAGACTGCTAACTGCTGAAGCTGATAAAACCATAAAAGTATATAAAGAAGATGATACTGCGGTATGTCAAAGTGCCTTTTTAATGTATTTTCGTGAAATCAACATATTTCAAACAAATGTTACACATTAATAAGCAATATGCATAGACTTGTGTAATCCATTTTATTAACATTTGAAAGCAATGTGTATGTAATGTTAAACGGACAAGAGCTGCTTTTTGCACTCCTAATTTCTTATATGCTATAGTACAATAAGTTTCGGCTTCATCAATTCTTCTGCAAAAGTCCTTTCTGATAGTTTGGAGAAATCTTAATACAATAATGTACATTGTGTTTTGAAGCCAGTAGAGGACTATGTGTGGTTGTATATATTAAAAACACTAGGATTAGGAAAAAGATTAAATATGAAAGATTTATTGTACTATTTTGTATGGTCTAGATTAGTTATTTGCCATGAAAAAATGTAGAATTTGGTGTAAATACCTTATTTCAAACTGTTATTTTTAAATCTGAATCTAATGGAGAGCACAATAGATTATTGTATAGTTCATTGGAATACGCCTTCAATAGAAAGAACATAAGGATTTTTATTAAACCTTGGGTTTTTTACATTGAATTATATGCAAGAGTTGCTCTAAGTCTGAAGGAATAAGGAATGTTTTATCCATTTTGCAACTGGGCAAACCATAGACTCTGGTGTCTGCCAGTACCCATGTAGGTATCGCTGGAAGGACTGTCTCAAGAATTCCTGTTCCTGTGCTTTGAGCACTACACTGTTTCTGAAATGCCATTGACAGCCTGATTTTTGTCTTTGTGCAAAAAAAAAAAATATAAATCCCAACCAAGTCTTGTCATATACTTCAGACAGTGGGGTGATATAAAATTGCATTTGGGTAAGTTACCCTACAGATTAGGTAATTAATGTTACATATGAAATAGAGTATATGTACTCTATGTGAGTAATATTTTAAACTAAACTGTTTTAAACTAAACCCTAATTACAGGTGAATTTCAGGTTAAATATAATCCTTATGAGACTTTTTTTTTTTCCTTTTAGACTGAAGAAACTCATCCTGTCAGCTGGAAACCAGAAATTATCAAGAGAAAGCGATTTTAGTGCAGCAACACACCTCTGCTGTAGTTTTCTTTTGGCTTTCCTGAAAGCATTCAGTCACATTTTGTTCTGCCTAGAACAGCAGAGCAGGAAGTCAGCTAAGTCATTGCTATTTCAAAATGTTTTATAATAAATTTTATTTCTCTTTCCTTTTGTCTTTTTTGGTGTGATCCCAGCAAACCAGATGCAGCTGTTAAATTTCTCTGTGTGGAACGTGTATAGTTCATGAAAAGGGTAGATGTGCAGGTGGTTACTTTTTTTTATATGAATCTATTGAGTGTAACTCTAAAATTATTTTGAGCCTGGTTTTCTGAAAGACCTTTGCTTGACTCCAGAAGTTAATTGCAAATTTAGGCATAGAAGCCATCTATTGGAAGTTTCTTGAGTGACACATTTTAGATTTTTAGAACAGTATTGTTTACTGTACATATGTTAAGTATATACTGTAATGGAACAGTATATATTCTAAAGTACAGAGTAGTAAAGTAATCAAGAAAGCAGGACAATATAATAATAATGTAGTTTGCTTTATAAAGACGGCCATTGAGCATTGCCAGTGCTGTGTTATTGAATGTAATGGATCTTCAAGGTGTCTCTTTCCTTGGGAAAGCTTTCTTATGCAACTACTTGTCTTTACTGAGTTCACTTCAGAGAGGACCTTCTATAGCCAGGACCACTGTCAGATCACATTGTTCACAGGGTTATGACCAGTTGATATTCTTTGTAAATCCCCTGTTTGTTTTTCCTGTTATCCAAAGCATATATGACACTAAAGTACAGCAAAGTTCTAAAATTGAGCTCTAAGAGTAAAAGCTCTTAAATCGTACCAGCCTTAATTTTACATGTTGCTGTCTTCCCGTGATCTTATGAAGGAATTTGAAATCAAGTAAAAAAAAATTACAGAAAGATAACTTGTATTCCTGAAGGGACAAATCTTTCATTGTGTTTATGGTCACATGCAGGAAACATGTAAGCCTCTTTGCTACAGCTTATCTGTGATGTCTGATGCTGTAAAGCGCTTTCTCTTCACTGGGAGGAGAAAAGCATTAATTGTCAGACCATTCAGTTCTTGGCAACTTTGCTAGCAGTGTTAATAGCTGCAGTGGTAAACTTCATAGTGGGCAGATACTGAGAATTTTTCTGTGGCCACAGCATTGATAGGAAGCAATTCAAAATAATTATTTCTATTCTGTGCCAGTCTGACTTCTTTCAAATCTGAGACTTGTAAGAGAAATGACAGTTACTTGCAATGTATCTTACAAAAAGCTAGTCAAACTAAGTGTTTATGAGAATTTTTGTTTTGTCTTTTATGATGCACAGGTCTTGTATTTATAATTTGAATGCTTGACAATGTAATTTTAAGGGGCTCCATGCTGCATAAATAACTGAATTTTGGTTGACAGCTATTGTCTGAAGCATCTTCACAAAAAAGGGAGGGGAGTATTTGGTATTTACAAGTTGGATTGAACATCTTTTACTTGGGTGATAGTTTGACTTTTTCTAGATCCTTATTACATCTGGTTTCATTTTAACTAACGTGAAGGGGAAAGACACAGGTTGTAGCTTATGTGTATTTTATACTATATAAATGAAGCTGCTAATGCTTCATTCCAGAAAGCGATGAAGCGTTGGTGTTACACAGAATTTTCCTGCTAGTGGAGTAGTGGAATCCTCTGTAGGAAACCAGAGTGGAGAAGCGTAACTTATTTGAAAAAGTGGGTGGATTTTTTTATTCTGTTTTTTCTTGTTTGTGCTTTTTGTAAAAGTGTCTAATTCTTTTGATAATTTGGAATCAGGAAGGGGAAACTAGAGGTTACTAGGCTCACAGTTCTAGTACATCTTCTCTCTGTGGGCACTTCCTTTAAAAACTACATTTATTCCACTGTCTATTGCTTTGAAGAGAGATTACAAAGTCTCCTGCATGAACCTGTGTTTCTTCCCTGGACTTCTGCAGGAATTGGGCAGCATGGAGCAGTGCTTGCCAGGGCATTCTTTGTGCCCTGGGTAAAAAATTGGTTTGCAATTTAAAGGCTATGCACTATTACTTAGAATAATACTTCTTTGTAGCTGTGTTATATGCTGTCCCAGTTCTAAGTGTGAGGTTTTCTTGTGTTCTTTAACATTTGATTTGCATGTTCATTTCCTTCCCAAGCAGTTCTTGCAGTTTTTTCTTCCCTAGACAGTAATGTCAGTATCAACACATAGTTTTATAAATATTGTTTATGATACATTAGATTTCATTTAAGTGCTTCTCTAGTGCAAAGTAAGCCTAGATAGTGAGTTGTGATACACACGTATCTGATTGCATAGGACACATGGTGACATAAGATTTGTCCATGTAAGTCATAAGGTGAAGCAAAAGAGGAGGATTTGGTCCACTGGATGTATTTTTCATGCTTCTGGAAAGTGCCACACTGCAATGTCAGTTAAAGTAGTCTTGAACAGGAGTCTAATCTCAGAAAACATTTTCATTTATTTCATAGAATTTGCTGTTGTCCTCTGTATATGATCAAATCATACACATTTCTACCACAAACCTTGGGTTTTGTTTTATACTGTACATAATTGCAAAGAAGTAAGAAGGTGTTTTTTGTTTGTAACGTAATTCAGAAAAGTTACTGGTAAGTGATAAATTTTAAGATCACGGCTGTATACTATAACATGCAAGGTAAGCTATGCAGCTGGAATGCTGTCATTTGCTGGCAGCATGAAAGTTGTGCAGAACTTTGGCAATTCAGAGGCTTACAGAAGTAAGTCTTTATTAGCCAGTTCCTTTTTAAGCCTGTTCTAAGAAATAAAAGTGCTATGCCTGATTTAAGTGACAGCAATTTAACCATCAATAAAACCCTCGATACAATACGATTTCATGTCTTCTTGTTCCATTTTGGGTTTTGTAGTATGAAGAACAAAAAGTAACTAAATACATATTGAAAGCAATTTAGGATTAAAGCTGATGACTGTTTCCCATAGTACAGTAAGAAATATTTTTGCAGATCAGCTGTAATGGAGGAAGAAGATGGCTATTTTATGAAGAGCTTCCTATCTGGTGAAGGGGTTAGCAAAATGAATGCAGAATTGTTTATGATTTTTCTCTAATGTGTTTTAAAAGCATTGAAACCTCTCTGAAGTTAAGTATGAGGTCTAGGATGGGAACTGTGTGAGTGGAAAAAAACTTACAGTTAAATGAAGTTTGGTATGTCTTGCTGGGAGCAAATTAAAAGGGATATTTCTGTCCATGGCACAACTGAAAATTTGGTCATAGTGAAATCAATGGGAGGTTTTATCACTTTTTTTTTACATTTTTTTTTTGGTAGTAGTGATTTCACTTGATGCATGTATTGGGTCTGAACTCTGAGATGGAGTTCGTTTCCCTGGCAGTATCCCTCTGTGCTGGTAGCTGAGAACACGCCAGTGGTTTGGTGGCTGCTGAGCAGTGCTGTCTCTCCAACCCATCAGCGGTGGTGGTGCTGCCTCTGAGAACAGAGTTCAGGGAGGAAGAAAGCCTGCAGTGGAACAGCAGCTGGAGAGAGGGGTGAGAATACGAGAGCAACAGCTCTGCAGACACTAAGGTCAGTGAAGAAGGAGGGGGAAGAGGTACTCCAGGTGCTGGAGCAGATACTTCCCTGCAGCCCATGGTGAAGCTTATGGTGAGGCAGGCTGTCCCCCTGCAGCCCATGGAGGTTCACGGTGGAGCAGATACCCACCTGCAGCCCATGGAGGACCCTGTACCAGGAGGATACCTGAAAGGAGGCTGTGACCCTGTGAGAAGCCTGTGCTGGAGCAGGATCTGTGGTCCTGTGGAAAGAGAAGTACATGCTAGATGAGATTTGCTGGCAGAACTGGTGACCCTGGGGGGTAAACCATGCTGGAGTGGTCTGCTCCTGCAGGACTGCACCCCCATGGAAGGGACCCACACTGCAGTGGCTTGTGAAGAACTGCAGCCCATGGAAAGGACTCATGTTGGAGAAGCTCATGGAGAACGGACTCCCCTGGGAGGGACCTCACACTGGAGCAGGGGAAGAGTGTGAGAAGTCTTCCCCCTGAGGAGGAAGGAGTGGCAGAGACAAGGTGTGATGAACTGACCACAACCCCTGTTCCCTGTCCACGTGTGCTTCTCAGGCAGGAGGAAGTAGGGAAATTGGGAGTGAGCTTGAGCCTGGGAATGAGAGAGGGGTGGGGGGAAGTGTTCTAAGATTTGGTTTCATTTCTCATTATCCTACTCTAGCAATAAATTCATTACCCAAGTCCAGTCTGTTTTGCCCATAATAGCGATTGGTGAATGACCTCTCCCTCCATTTATCTCAACCCACAAGTGTTTTGTTGTATTTTCTCTCCCCTGTCCAGCTGAGGAGGGGAGTGATAGAGTGACTTTGGGCATCTGGCATCCCAGCAGGGTCAACCCACCACAGTGGGGTGTTTTGGGATTTATTTTTTTTTTTTCTCCCTTAAGTGAGTTGGAAAAAATTGTCTGGCACAGCATGTATGTAACCATCAACACAAGATGCATTATTTTGTGCACAAGGTGCATCATCCTTTTTTAGATGAGACTTCTAAGTTTTTATTAGTGCACTTAAGAAAATGGTGAGAATTTGGAAATTAATGAATACTAGTAATCCTAATCAGATGAAAAAGGTCAACCCGCAATTTTGTTCTATAAAATGTAACACTAGATTAGCATCTATGACTTTCTATGAAAGCTGTTCCATCAGCAGAACATGCAGTTGGTGAATCACTTCATTCCTTTGAAAGCAAGTCTTCAGCTGAAATGAGTTTGAAGGCTGCGTCAAGATTTTCTGACTTGTTTTTTGCCTGTATTTCAAAAGCTTGGCAGATGGGGAACTACAGATTTCACTGGTGGTCATTTATCTAGAGCATGTCACTTTCGGAGACTCCACCTGCTGCTGCTTTAATGGTGGCCACTAAGAACCAGTTTTGCTTAGTAGCTCAGAAGCTGGCTGAAAACTGGCAAGTTGAATGCGAAAGGAATGGCTATCGCTGTCTAAAGATGATGCACGGAGGGGAATCTGCATTTCTTGTCTTGATTTCCAGTAAGCTTCTGTAACTCAGCTCTTGGTTTGCAGGTTGCAAAATGTAATTGCTTATGTGAATGCTTTTTCACGTGCATGTTTCCTATGCTTATCTTAAAAAAAAAAAAAGTTCCTCAGGAGTCATTGAGTAGTGTAATTTCATCTTGGATGTGTCAGTAGCTGGAAAAATACCAGTGTAAGCACTGAAAAATTTTGATGCTGGAAATGGCTTGCAAGGTTTTTCAGCAAAATGACCAAACCTAACCAAGAGAATTTTTTCCTTAATTAGCATGTATTTTAGCAATTATTGTAAAGCAGCATATATTCTTAAAGGTGTATGAAAAACTCTATAGGGTTTGCTTTGGGTGAGAACTATGGAGTTTCTAGATGTGGACTTGGGGTTTGGATGGTTTTTTTTTTTCCCCCAAAGTGTTCTTTTGAAAGCCTTTTTAAAGATTTAGATGTGGAGGCACTTGATGGATCAACCCTTAGCTGTTACTGTTTTGCCATGGCTGCTTGTATGGAGTCTCAGTAGCACCGGCTTTGTAATGTTTAGCTGTGAACCTTTCAGTCAGTAATGTGTTAACTTTCTTCAGGGGGATGTTAACCCAGGCTTCTGTTAACCACATTTGGGGCTTTTGTGTTGAGTACACTGGTCCCAAATGTGTATCCCAAAAAGCATGGTTTGATTGGAGCACTTGCCTGCAAACTAGACTTCAATGGTATAAACAATAATTGAGCTAAACATTTTTCTCCAGGTAAGGAAAGTTGCAATCACTGACCAGAAAACTGCAATTTAAAATAAGAAATCTTAAATTGGTACAGACTTGGGAAAACTCAGTTGTGTTGGTTTTCTTCTTTCCTCAAAAAAACCACCACACTTATGTTTCTGCAGGTCTGGAGCCCTTAATATAGAAAAGACATGGACCTGATGGAGCGAGTCCAGAGGAGGGCCACGATGAGGGGGTTGGAGCACCTCTGCTCTGAGGACAGGCTGAGGGAGCTGGGCTTGTTCAGCCTGGAGAAGAGGAGGCTCCGGGGAGATCTAATAGCGGCCTTCCAGTACCTGAGGGGGGCTACAGGAAGGCTGGGGAGAGTCTGTTCACAAAGGCTGGCAATGACAGGACAAGGGGCAATGGGTTTAAACTGAAGAAAAGCAGATTTAGAATGGAGATTAGGAGAAAGTGCTCCACCATCCTCACAGTAAAGAACTGGAACAGGTTGCCCAGGGTGGTGGTTGAGGCCCCTTCCCTGAGACATTCAAGGTGAGGCTGGATGAGACCCTGGGCAACCTGGTCTAGTTGGGGGTGTCCCTGCTGACTGCAGGGGGGGAGGTGTCAGACTTTGGATGTCCCTTCTGGCCTGGACCAATCTATGATTCTAAGGGCAGGTAACATGTGAAACACTTGTTTCTGTCAACATCTTTTGCAACCTTTCTGCTTTATTTTTAGGGAGAGCGTGTGTCCCTTGCAAGAGAGCTCAACTTTACTCTTTCTGCTGAAGCAACAACTCTTGGGTTTTTGGATGCTGCAAATGTTTTCCCCCCCACCTGCCTTCTTTTTCCCTCCAGCTGATGCATTGCTAAGAGGGGGGCTGAAGGGTTAAGTCCTCCAGAGTGAGGGAGAGCAAATGCAGCATCAGTATGAGTTATGAGTACCAAGGGCTACACCTAGAGGAGTGAGAGACTTCCTAGAGAGTAGATAAGAAAGCACTGTAATTAACAGCAATCTCTCAGGGAGGTGAAAAGGACAGTAGAAAAACTAGAACTAGAAGAGACCAGAGCTCTGACATCTGAAAGGAAATATTTGAAAACATGCTACATTTTCTTGGCAAGTGGAAGGAGAGGAGATATTTCTGGATTAGATGGATGCTGAGTGGGTGTAAAAGAAGGAATGGGAGAAGATAATGTGCTAATGTGGGGGGCAGTCAATGCTGGAAATGAAAACATGGGCATCCTAATGCAGCCTATAAATGCATTTCTGAGAAGCACTGGTGCCGTAGGTATCTGTATGTTCTGGTACTCCCATGCTCTGAAGTAGAACTCAAGATACTTTAGGAAATTCTTTGGCACATGAAGAATTGCAGAGCAATGTGAAGTGAGGAGTCTGGAGGGTTTTGCTGCTGCAGTGGGATATTTACGGAGGAAGCACTTGCAATACAATTCTAAACAAGGCTTGAAGAGTGAAGCCAAAATTTGCATTGTGGGTAGCTTAAGAAGACAGTGAAGCTGATTTTTAAGATTGAGTGCAAGGATTACCTTACAGCACTTAGTTTGCTTCTTTCTGACAGGTAAACGGTGAGCTGTAGAATGAGAGATGAGTTTATAGCCTCAGAGTCCCCTGTTGGGAGGCTGTTGTGATAAATAAGGGCAATCAGAGAAAACTTTTGTGCTGCATCCAACAGCATTTTTTTTTCCTCTCTCTAGGAAAAGACACCACGAATCTTAACGTGATTTAACTATTTCCAAGTAAATCCCCTTGACAAGCAAGCTTCCTGCATTGACAATTAGAGATCTGCTCTCAATAAAGCAGCAATATAGAGCATGAATAGAAGAATTCCATACAAAAATTTGAACAGGGCTGCCAGATGAGTCAAATTTCATGTTCTGTAAGTATATTAATTCTTTCCTGCTCATTCAATTTCTTTTCTTCCCATGCAACATGGTAATGAACATGCTTCTTTCAAAGAAAGCTTGGCAATGCAAACCTACCAGAATCGATCAATTCTGCTAATGGCTTTGTTCTATTTTTGAACGGAAAATCACATTAAATGAGTTTTATTATTCTGTGTTCCTCTAAATCAATGCTTAACAGGAAATTCATAAGTAACTAGCAAGACAAAATCATCATGATAGCTAAATGAATTTTTAGATAAAAATACTGCTGCTAATTAAATGTAGTAAAATGCAGTGTGTTTCACTTCCTGGGCCAACCTGTTTTTTTTTAACAACTGAGGTTGTAAATGTCCTTTAATTACCTAAGGGGAAGGAAAACTGCTTCTGGTGTTATCCAGTTTCTTAGTGGTGTTGGTATATGTGGTTGCCAGGTCAATGATGTGTTTTTTCTCCAGCAATTAAAATAGGATGACTGCTTAAAATGGCACAGTGTGGTTCAAACTCTCACACCCTGAAGAAAATGTCCATGCACTTTCCAGTAACATAGCCCCATAGCACAACTTTTTAAAGTAGTGTTCTTTCACACAGATTTCAGTTTCTCCTTGATTATATTTTTTTTTCAGGCAATTGAAGCCTTTAATGGGGAAAACACTGCTAAGAAATTGGAAGCTATATCCATTCTGATTAATTATGACATGGCAACTCCTTGTTTTTCTTTCTTTCTTTCCCCAAAACTTGTCCTGGCTTTCTTCCATCAACAGCATCCCCACGGAGCCTGTGAGATCCTCAGCTGTTCCTGGAGAGCTTCGTGCTGTCCAGGCGCTGTGTGCAGTGCTGTGGATTGCTCTTCCAGGTCTCCCTCCATGGCTCTGCCTCACTGCATCAAACACAATGACTGAACTATGCAGTGGGAGCATTTTTTGGTGGGAAATTGCTTTTGGAGATGAGAAAATACCGAACTGGATAAAATCTTATTTTCTCTTGTGATAGGTAACCTGATGTTGACAGATGACTATTCTCTCTCCATCCTCCTGGTTCTTCCCACCCTACTTTATTTTCCTTGAGTGATCCTTCTAGTGATACAGCATACTGTGTATAACATGCAGTTCAAGTCTTAAAGCTGTGGTCAGAACTTAACCCATCTTAAAATTGTGTCCTTGTGAATATCCAAGGACATCTAAGGCTTGCAATCACATGGTATCTCTTAATAAATCACAGACAAAAAGCCACTATCTATAATGGTCACAATGAGGAAATAGGAGAACTTTCTGCTCATCAGAATATTGGGTCTCCACCTGTGTCTTCAAAAGAGACCAAAATGCTTGAATGTTGTTCTGTTCAAAGAGAAAACAGGAAGGGTGGTGGGGTGGGGGCGTGTGTAGAAAATGAATGTCCAGATCATAAATGTCCATGTGCTGTTCTGTAAACGTATGCCTTACACCCTGTTTGTAGTGAGGCAGCTCATTTGAAATGACTCTGATGATAACTGATAGCTATGGAGAGAGGTGTGTTGGATGTGAAAAACAAAACTGGTGATTATCTGTGAGAGACACCTTACAATTAACCACCGGGAGCCAGCACATTTTAAAACTACACAGCTGTTGTCATTCATACCTCAGGGCAATACTGTGTTTTCACACTGTCCTAGTTTTAAGACATGTCAGTTCACACGTTTTTTAACATGGTGTGTTTCTCTGGTGTAGACAGGGCCGGAGTAATATGTGGTGGAATTTAGAAATCTTCCTGTATGGACAACATGCCTTGCCAAGAACAGGAAACCTCATACTCTTTCATCTTCTTTCTCCCACGGTTTTTGTTGAAATGTTTTCCTGCACATTTTCACATGCAGTTCATGTAAAGTCACTTCTTTCCCCCAATAGAAGGGGGACAAAACTAGCCATTAAGAAAGAGAGGGTAAAAGTAATGTTGCCAGAGACTTTACCTAGGAAAGATGAAAAAGTATTAGCTTCACTTTTCATTGGTAAGCAGACGTAAAATAGATATCATCAAATAAGCCCGTTGCAAAAATGCATTTGATGTCTTCAGCTTTTAAAATTCTTTTTCAATGCTTTCAGGTTTCCTTGGGCTGCTGCAATTTCCCCCTATGCTGAGGCTGATTAGGACACTGGTGCAGCAGAGTGAAATCCTGCTTTCCTCCCTGCTGGGCATGCCATGTCCTCTCCCATCCTCAGCCTGCCCCTTCCAGGGGTGTGGAAGGTGGTGGGCAGAATCCTAGCCATGACCATCTCCTCCCAACCTAGAGCTTTGCCCTTCCTTCTGTTGTGCCCAAAGCCTGTTTGTCTCCTGTTTGTTCATCAGCAGAATAAAAGGTTAATTTGTTTTTTTCCCTCCTGTGTACTGGAGACCATCAAGAAGGTAAGAATATCACAGGGAAAGAAGGAATGGTTTTCTTTTTTTTCCTTTGGTGCTTAGAGGGACCACCTGCTGGAAACACTGGAGCTGTGTTTATAGGGTCATATCTTCTAAAATTCACTGTGGAGTTCCTAGAAATGTGAACTTTAAAAGTGCCTTGCTGACTGTGATCTATCATTTGCCACAATGAGCATTGAGTGTGGAGTTGGCGTTTTCATATGCTTTCCTACAAAGAGTTTGCAGTTTTCTGCCCTTGAGATGGGGCTGGGCAGCATTGCTGATTCACTCCATTGGGTTTATAAATTTTGTTTGATGAGATCAGCAGAGTTCAGGGAAAAGAAACTCTATGGCTGCATATAAGTCGTAGCTGGCTTTGCTCACCGCCTCCCTGCAGCATTCATTGGCCCAAGCAAACCTACAGCACAGCACCAGGGGATCCTGCTCCTATAGATATGGCTATAGGACTGTGTGACTACAGTTATCTGTAAAACTTGTTCCTTACAAATTGTGTCATCTCTGGTGATTGCTAGGGTGGTTTTGCACCTAGGTTGCTGCTCCAAGATGCTAGTGTTGAAATATTTTTGCTATTCAAATATTTTTTTTATTTTTTATTTCCCATAGACCCAAGGGAAGTTTAACCCTATCGGCACTGGGGGCCGTGTTCCAGTTTGGAGGTTTCCTCAGCAGTACAGAGGTAGAGCCCACTTGTGTTACTCCATCCATGTCTCGCCACTTGTCTCGCTTTCCTAGGGACAAGTGGCAGCAACAACAGCTTTAGCAGTGCAGTGTCAACTATTTGGAAATGTGCCCACCTGTTTGGGCTTTTTTGCTTCCCGATCATCCGTTCCTTCTCCTCTCTGGGAAAGGGGCAGTAGGCCAAATGAAATGCATCAGAACCAGCCAGGCCACCGCTTTGGCCTTCACCGCCAAACTTGTTTAGCAAGCAGAGGGCCACCAGGCACCTGGGATTGACAGTCTGTGGCCACCAAGTTCCAGACTGCCACTGATGGGTACTGTGTTGGACTCACACTGCTTTTTCTGAAGCAGTGTACCTTCTGGACTCCAGGACTGAAATCCTTCAAACTCTCACTGTGGAAGTGAAACCCCAAGATGCAACTGTCCATGGCCAGTGTCTGTAATAACAGTTTCCACCCAAAAATCCCAGCCCAGTTTCCTTTCTCATTAAAGACAATGTCTTTATACCAAACCTATTACTTTGCATGACAGCCATTAAGGTAGAAAAATAAAGCATATCATATGCACATTGCTGAGGAAATAAATTTTGTGAAGCTAAGTTTGTAACTCCTATTTCACATTCTTTTTTTCTCATTTTAAATGAAGCATCAGAACAGAGTTGCAGAGTGTGTGTGCAGTGATCTGTGCTGCTGTACCCCATAATGGGAGGAGAAGAGGAAGTGTTGCTTGTATGTGCTCTGCTCTGAAGTCCTCTCTTCACTGGCATTTTCTCCATATGTGGGTCATTGGAGCCATGCATTTTTTTTTCTATGAGTTGCACTCAGTTAATAGGATGAGTTTCTTTCTTATTATTCTTAAATATTGCATGTTAAATGAAAAAATAACACACTTCTTCAATGGTCTGATAAATTTTTGGAAGATTATTTAATCTCTTTGCTCTGTTTGGTTTTTTTTCTTTGTTTCATTCCTTTACTTTGAGCCAGTCTTGCTCACTCACATACCATGTTTAATGTGTTTTCACATCAAGTTGTGCTGCACACAACCTGTGACAAAGAGGTTTGCTCTTTTCTCCGACCATAAGCCCAAGCCCCACTCTCCCAGGGAAAGCACGGATGATGTGTGCTGGGAACACCTCAGGTTTACACATGAGGTTACCAGGGACAAGAGGGTGATAGGTAAAAAGAGCAAGTAGTGGTTAAGAAGCAGCATTACCATCTTCTAAGTATTTGTCTTGGCTGGTTGCCTGACTCACTTCCCATCTATCTCTACATTTTCCACATCTGTTCTGGGGTTTTGCTCCTTTAGTGTAAGGACATAAAAAACAAAATAATAATAAAATAATCTGAGAGCACAAGGGAAGGAGTATTGAGAAATAATGTTGAAGTGAGATTTTTCATATGCTCTTTGTGTCCTGTAAACCCACCACAGAACTAGGACTGTAGGATCAAGTGTTCCAAATTTCATACTATAAAGCTTCCTCTATCAAGCCCTTTATTTTTGCTCTTTTTCCCTTTGCAAAGTTTTAAGCCAATAGATAAGTCTTGCCTCATAGCCTAAAGGTCAATAAATCCACCCGACATGCACCTGCGGGGAAATTAAAAAGTTACTTTGTCCTCTTACATGGCTGCATTTTCTAAAATATCCTTTCTCTGCCAGTACTTTTGGTGATAAGCCCTTTGCAGCAAATTCTAGAGTCATGTTTGTGCCTTGAAGCTGTGCTAGTAATAACAGGGGAGTTGATTTCTACTGTAGTGAACGGTTTCATTTTTCAAAGTATCTTCAGTTAGAATGAGTTAATATTAATTGAGGTGAGGCAGACAGAGGGTAAGATGAGTGCGCTGGGATGGGATGTTTTCATTCCTTTTAAAATGTTCTAACAGCATTAACGTACTGCTTTGTTCTTTCATGTCCTTCCCCAGCTCAGAAAGTGATGGACTGAGGGATCAATATTTGCTCTGTCTAAACGCTTGTTTAAAACTCCAGTTTGAACCATTTTCTCATTTTTGTGCCTGAGCCTTTTCTCAGCATTTTTTTTTTCAAAGGGGGGGGGGAAATCCCCAGGCTGAGATATTAGCCCAGGCGTTTTGTCTTTCTAACAGAGAGAACAAATCACATGAAGTGGCTTCTGAACTTAGGCATACAAAAACTCCCTGCATCGTTGAACGGCTGCTTTAGATCTAGGTTTTGAAGAGGGAATTGCATCTCTCAGAGGTCTGGTGAGGCTTTTTAATACCTGAATTGATGAGCAGGGGGAAAGCCAGGCTGTTCAAAGAACAGTAATTTAGTAGGAAATCAAAGTCTCCCAGGAGAGAATTGTAATGCTCTTTCTTTTTCCCCAAAAGATATTTTTTTTTTCCCTAATGATCTCCCCCCTCTTGAGAGGTTGCTCACCTGTTATCTGCAATAGTTTGATGTCCTTGGATATCCCACATTGCTACCCCTGACTTGGGTGCATGGGAGAATGGGCTGTGGTCCTTGGGTTGTCACCCCTGCACCTGCCTGACTGTGGCAGATGCTGGCAGTGTCCCAGCCCATTTATTAGTTAAAATACAAGTGCTAAATGTTTACTCACGGGAGCACGAACTGGAGCAGATGAAATGCTGGCCTGGGTCTTGTCCTGCAGCTGTGGGGCAGTAACCCTGTGTGGAGGAGCCACTGGGAGTGGGGAGAGGTAAGTCGCATCCTCTTTGGACATTTTTCTTTGCCCCAACTTACTCTCCCTGATGCTCAGGTAATTGCCTTTCTACTCACTGAGGGAGATTTCAATACATTTCCCTTAACTTAACCTTCCCAATGTATGGTTTATTCTGTATTCCATGACTGTGTTTCAGATTGGACATGGATGAATACCAGTGGAAAACCAAAGGACAGGTCCCAGACTGTGCTGTTACACACTATTAACAGCAGGGATAGCAGCCAGTGAGTTCACTTGGTTATGCCAAACCCAGATTAGGCAGTGCAAACCCTGACAACTTGGTGTTATTTTCTGCAGAAACTACTCCAAGTCTATTTTCTAGTGGGGAGAGAAGACAGTATTTTGAGGGAAAGGCATAACTTTTTTGTCTATTGAGAAAACACAGAGCATCTGCCTAATATGTGCTATTGCATATCCAAGGAAATGAAGGCAAAAAGGTTTATTTTGGAACTTAGTGGATGAAATCCTGTCCCGCTAGAGCAAATGGGACATTTGCTGTTGATTTCAGTTAGGCCAGCATTTCACCCAATATTTTTTACATATGTTTTCATATGTTATGGTAAGTCATGAATGAACTAAACCAATCCCTGTAGAGACTATACAAGGATTGTTCTTCTCTACCTTGGAGGGGAGTAATCTTCATTTGTTGCTTACTGTATTAGGAGATACAGGTGGGTGAGTCTTTATTACATTAAGGATACATACTTTATCTCATATCTCTCTTTTGTATAATCCATCAACAGCAGCATTACACAGAGTTTAGCTGAGGAAGGAGCACAGGTGGGAAGAAAATGTCTGCAACCGGATCTGGAGGGGGCTGAGGTGATATTGTCTGGATGGGGCTTGTAACCTGAAGAAAAACCAAAGAGAGTATCTTGCCCTTTGAGCGTGTCTATCTTAGGTTGATCCAAGTCTGCAATCCAAAGGCCTTGTTGGATTTCCAGTCTCATTCTGGCTGGATTTCTAAATGCTCAGGAAAGCATTAGTAGCCAGGACAACTTTTCTTTTATGTTGTTGTTATTTCTGCTTGTTGCCTGGCTGGAAGATTCTGAGAAATCAATCTGGAGACGGATCCTATCATTTCATCCAGACCTAAGCCTCCCAACAGCAGGTTCATTCAATGTGTTCCTTGCAAAGATGCATCTTCCATCTGGTCAGGAACTGGTACCTGTGGAGATTATGAGCTGGTTTTATCCCTCTGTGAGGGTGTAGTGCCTGTACTCAGCAGTCTACTTTGGCTACCTCCTGTCTTGATTTGAACATGTTAGTTTTGGCCCGGCAAATTCCAGCAATCTGAGGGAGCTTGTCCTTTCCTGGCCCAGCCACCAGTTAGTGCTGGCCCTCGGCCTGGAAGTCTGCTAACATGAGAGAAAAAAGGGGTAGCTGGAGAGCCATTTTCTGTTTAAGATCTTTGACTTGGAAACTCGCTTTCTTCTCTTGGTCAGAACGTCTCGGGTGGAGTGAATAAGTGTTTTGGAGCTTAGGCAAGGACAGAAAGAGTGCAGAATTCCCAAACCTTTGCTGACAACACACATTGCCCAACTCAGGTGTGGAAGCGCTAAAGCTGTTTGTTGGATGCCACTGTGTGCAAGTGAAAAAGCTTATTTTTTCAGAGCAACTTTGATGTCTTTCGTACCTGTGGTATGGCTAATTTCCAGACACCATAATTTACTTCCACGTAGTTGAGAGATGTCTATATTTCCAAATGGATCCTACAGTTATGACTACATGGCTGTTATTTATGAAATTAAAGAAGTGTATTTTAAATGAATAAGATTTAATTTCTCTTTGCAAAAGACTTGCATCTGTTTAGCAGCTTAACAGTGTGAAATTCTGAGTGCTCCGGCTTGTTCGTTTCCCTGGCCCACACTATTGAGTTCTGACTTCTAGTTGGTACTTCTGTTGTAGCTTTGTCAGGCAATTAATCTAGGCAATAACAGCATGAAATTGTTGCAGTAAATAAAGCGTTTCAGATAAGTGCTTTAGTGCTCAAGCAAAGAAGCCCATGGGGATATTTCAGCTCATTCTGATTTCCTTTAAAGATTATATTGGCCACAAAGTACTATTATTTATCCTTGCAGTATGAATTTTTGCTGGAAAGCTTTAACACAAGTTCTCTTGTATCGTATTGTCTTGTAATAAATTGTCATGGTTTGGCTGATGTTCTGGTTTAATTCTGCTCTAAAACAGAAGGAAGGAAAGTAGCATGAAATAGTAATTAGAAGAGAGATTTGAGAATCGTGAATTATGTTCTATTTCTGTCACTAGTTTAGGTCTCAGCTCAGAGTGCCTTGAAGTTGCAGGAAATCCTTTTATTGATTTCAGTAGATTTTGGATCAGGTGCATTCAGTCTGACCTCGGACGAGTCAGGTGCCTTCTGTTCTTGGGTATGAAATGTGCATGCTCTGCTTACCCCTCCAACAGGATCGCTATAAAGCTTCATTTATTCACATCTGTAGAGAGTTTTAGCATATGCAAACAGATGCCACTTTTTAAAGCACAAACTGTTGTTTCAGTGTAGATTAATTCATTTTACCTTCCCGCTGGCTGCCAACAATCTGTTTAGTGCAACGAAATCCTGACAGCCTGTGTCAACAACGGAGAGCAGCTCTTTCACGACAGAGAAAAGAAAAAGAGAAAATGCAGACCTGAACTCTTCCCCTCACAGAGAATTTCATTGTGTATGAAAATAAAAATTGTGCTTGTCTTTTAAAAAGGCCCTCTCATAAAAGAAATGCACGTTAAATTAAAACTGCTGTTATTTTTTTCATTCCATTGCAATACGGACCCCTCCTGGTTCTTGATGAAGAGCGAGGTGAAATATCGCACGACTGAGCTACAGAGAAAATATCAGGCTGTTCCAAGCGTGTAAGCCAAAACGAGCATTCGGAGAGAGATCACTGTGTCATGAGCTCATGCTGGCAATATGGTTTTTTCTATGGGTGTAAACTGAGATTTGAGCCTGAGAGAGACCCTATATTAAGTCTCGCAGGAGCACTTCCACGCATGTTGTTTTCTTTAGCATCGGTGAGGAAGTTGTGAACTGCTCCCAGACCTAGAAAAATACCTACAGCTCCCAGCGAGTCCTGCTGCCCAGTGGTCTCTTCTCCTTTCCTCACCACTGTGCAGCAAAAAGCTGAAGATGGAGCCAGAGGTAAAAACATCCAGATTTTACTGAGGCGACAATGACATTTTGCCCTAGGTAACCATCTGGGTTTGTGTGGTGGTCTGAGAGTCCTGCCTCTTTTCATTCAAGAGGTGGTGGGCCAGGGGAGGGACATGGTGGGAAGCTGAAAGGCAAAGTGAGGTGGGCACAGTGTGGAGCCTGGTGTCCCTGCCCCTGTGTGGCAGGAGCCCATGTATATCGTCCCAGCAGCAGCTCTTCCCATGGAGAGTGGGGGCCACAGCGTGGCTTTGGCATCCTTAAGGAAGGTCCCCTCCTGGGGACCAGCCTTGAGACCAGCTACAGAAATGATGTTTCTCTGGTTCATATGAAGGGAAAAGGATGCCCTGGGCACAGCCCAAAGACAGCAGAGTACCCATTTCTCTGTATTCTGAATTTCTGGTTAATTAAGTACTTTGGTGCACAGGAAGAGAGGGCATTTGAATGCACTGGGACATTTATCAATACTAGTTTGTTTCTGCTCCTCCTTTTCCGTGCAGTTACACCCCTCTCTGCCTGAGGCCTGCTTCCTGCAGGGTGCAATCTATCGCTCGCCCCTTTCTGCACATACACATTTTACAATCCCTTGTTAAGAGTGTCGTATCTTTCGTCTGAAAATCATATTAGTAATTATTTTCCTTGACGTACTACAAAAGGCTAGTAACTCTTGTTAAGGAAAATATATTTTAAAATAGATGCAGTCTTCTAATCCCCAAAGCACTGGTACCCGCTTTTAGTGTTTGATTGAGGCTGGTGGGATCCTAGTGTTGGGAGGGTCCATCTCCAGCTGAGCTTGCCCCAAGACACCCACTCAGACGAGTGGGTTTAGGAATCTGGTTTCATTTGCCCGTTGGCATTGTTCAGTGCAGTTCAGCAAAGGGATGCATTTCATGTTATATTTATTTTCGTGTTATGAAGCCTTTGATGTTGGAATTCGGGAGCAATGATGCGGTCAAGTCAGGCATGAACACATGGCAAGTGCAAACAAAATAGCAAGCTAGGTCTACTCGAGACAGCTCTTGCCTAAAATTAGCTGTATGAATTTAGTCTTCCTATGGTGTTTTCTTGTTCCTGTAGCCACGTTCTAGGGCACGTATGTATATGGGTTTAGAAGTGTTTTTTTCCTTCTACAGATGCTTAGCAGTCTTCCTTTTTCCTCTAAATATACTACAGAAGTTTATCTTAAAGCCTTACTTAAAGGCTTGTGAAGCTTCTCCTTCATATCCTTTTTGGTTGAGTTGAAATGAAAACACTGATTTCTGTATCTACTACTGAGTGGCACATGAAAGCACTATAACCCATGAACAGTTAAAGATAACATAGTCAAAGAGGTGAATATTCAGAAATACAACTACGAACAGTGAAAACACACTTAAAAAGAATTTAATTCCCAATTCTATGTTGGGAAACAATCTGCTTTGTGTAATAGTGTCCTCTCCATGTTTGAATCTGTAAAACCACTGCTGTGTCACTGGGATCTCAACCATCTGATAGTTGACCTTCCAGCTACAAGAGCAGAAGATACGTAGCTGAATTTGGTAAAAGCTTGTGTTATTCTATTCTTAAGCATACCAGGAAAAAAAAAAGTCAAATAGGGCTGGAGCAGACTGGGAAAAGCAAGCAGGGACAAGCAAGCCCCAAGGCCCTATCTTGGGATGCAGGAGCTGTAGGCTGCTTTGCTGGCTCCTTGTGTGTCTACAGGCACCAAGCTCATGCGCAGCACGGGATCTTCATCCCAGTGCATTCACTGTGCAAAGACACTAGTTTGGTACTAGAAATCATGATGCTGAGACAGCTGGGGCTTTTCTGGAATGTAACACACCCCTTGGGTCTCTTGTTTCAGGCTTGGGATCCTGAGGTGGTGCTATGACATCTCCAGCTGAAGAGCAGGGCCAGCGTTACCTCTGGGCTCTCTGTCCATTGCAGAATGCAAATGTGCACTATGGACATGTGATCTAATATCTGTATGCATGCCTCTGGTGACAGTGAACCTCCTCAGCCCCATAAAGATTCTGTAAAGATAAGTTCTGTAAAAAATTATAAGGATCTTTGGTAATTCAGTAAGAGCACCATAAAAATAAGATTTCCTCCTACTAGATGTGGAGTGGCTGGAGGAAGCTGGCAGAACAGCTTTTAGATGCAGCTTGTATGGCCTAAATTAAAATAGGGAATGATCTTCAGCCTCCAGCACTTGTTATTTATTGGCTTACTTTCAAGCAGATAGGATCCATTATGATTTGCACAAATGTACAGTCACACATAGTAAAAATGGGTGCCCAGCCACAGGCTGCTAGGTGCTCTGCTACCACTTACTGAACCGAAATAGGCAGAATTAGCCAGTAGCAGTTTATTGCCAGCTGCTAACCAAACCCAACATGCTACAGGAGGTAACACAAACATCCACTCCCCTATGGTAGCCCATCCGGCTGCACCTCCAAGCTGTCACCTCCCCAAAGAAACGTGGCACCGTGTGCCCTGGAAATCAGCAAGTCAGGGCGCTTGGGTACTGGGACAGGGAGGATTGCTTTGTTCTTGTGTATTTATAGCCTTGTTTTAATAGGCTCTTTAAGAAAACAGGCGAACCTTTTAGGACTTTAATTGTGGTAGTGTCAGTTGTAGCACGGCAGCCAAGGCTCAGGCATCCAAACTCCTTATGAAATTCTCATCTGGAAAAGGAGCGCAAAGGCTCAAAAACTGCTGGTGAATTAGTTGCTTTTAGTGTGAGTGTGCATGTGAGAGAGAAAATAGCCAGGGGCCTTAATTCACACATGGATTACAGTATATTTTGCTTTTAAAAATAAAGTCCTTTTCCGATTTATAGCTATTTTAAATAATTACTTAGCTCCAAACAGCAAGGGAATCAGCTGGCATAGTGGCTTAGCATATTAAGATACAGCTTTATGTGTTGACTCTCTCTCCTCCCAGTGCCACAAGCTTGAGCCCTCAGCAGGGATTTCAACTGATGAAGTGATAGCAGCAGGTTTCCAGATCTCAAGCACGCTGTGTGGGCTGCTCTTCTGCGATGAGGGCAGCTGCCCTGGGAAACTGGATTTTCATAGATTTGAAAGCCAGAGAGAAACTAATCATTTAGCCTGACTTCATTTTACTCAGTAATTCCTGCCTAAAGCCCTGTCACTCATGGCTGAAATAGTACGTCTGTTGGCCATCCAACCTCGATTTAAAGACTGCAAGTGGCAGAAAATGCATCTTATCCCATGGCATCCCATTGCAACCATTCTTGACACTTGCATCTTGTTTGCAGTTTGAACTGTGTTGACTTTTAACTCCCAATTACTGTATTTTTGGCTTGCTGGCAGTAGTGGTGCTGTGCACTGCATTAGTTATGTCGTTAATGTCAGCTAACTGACATCCCAGAAGGGGAATCAGGGAAGAGCTAATCTCACAACAATCCTCTATTTGATTCTTTTTGATATTGATATTTGATATCAGACTGTATTTGATATCAGATTTCTTATGTCTTCAGATATGGCTATAATGGTTTTGTTTTGCTTGCTCTCAGCCAACTCTTGCATTTCAAAGCTTCAAAGTTTACAGAGAGAGGGATTTTGGAAGGGTAGGAAATGCTAGGATCCTCTAGGCATGGAATAATTTCTCTAATGCCATACTCGCGTCCCTGACTTAAGAGGCAGCATCTGCATGAAGATTATCTGTGGATTTAGAGCTCCTGCAACTACATTTAGCCACTGCATAATTTCAGTGTCATCCACAGTTCAGATAAACACATCAGATGACAAGATTTAGTCCTGTTTTTTTCTTGCTTCTTCATCTTTTTTTCTGTTGTTCTTTTCCTACACACACGGAATTTGACAGATGGATCTGTTTGCAGGTTGTGATCTCCTGTCGTGTGAGGAAAAGTTGATAATCTGGATAGTTTTATATATTTTATGTGAAAATTCAATACAGCAGTCAAGGGAAGCATTAAATCTGGCCTGGTATTATATTTTATCAAGTTTTCTGGAGTATAACTCCCAAGTTTTAGAGAGACCACTAAGCTCTGGATTCAGGGGTGGCAAGCAGATGGCAAAAGACAGCTTTATGTGAAATGAACCCCATGTACTGGAAAGTTCTTGTATGTTTGTTCCTGGCCAAAAAGGGTGTACCCTTTGCCATCTTAAAGGGATTGCTTCAAATCTGCACCAGCTTGTCAGAACAACAGACAGCAAAGGAAAGATGCCTGCCTTCTGCATTAAAGGTAATTTTAAAATATTTTAATTATCATATATATTGAAGACTATGTGAGGAAGTGAACAGCAATCAAAAATAGCATCTTTTACTTTTCTATAAATCCTTTTGCTAGAGTAATAAAATCTGTGGCCAAGCTTATTTACATATATATGTATATATATAAATGGATTCAATGTCAAAATATAAATGAACACCTATCTAGCAGAATCTTGTTTAATTCCACTAATGTTTATTTTCATATTTTATTTTATTTCCATTTTCAAGAAGCTTTGTTCATTAAAAAGGATCAGGTATGTATTATGCATAAATAAGAAGTGTCTTCATCCTGCAGAGGGATAGTGGGATTACTATAACGCGGACAGAAAAACATGTTCAAATTTTTGAGGCAGATCCAGACATGTTTGAGCTGGGTTGGGGTTCTTTGTGATACTGTGGTGGAGAACACTCCCCACACTGCTACTTTCCCTCAGGTGAGTCAGGAGGAGGCTTTTGGCAAACCTAAGTGCTCTCTGAGAGGCAGCGAGGAACAATCAACTTGACAAGTGATGTGACTTTCGGGTTTGCGGCTGGGAAGGTGTCATGTAGAAAGAGAGTGGGATTGACAGCAGAAAGTTTAATGAAGAACTGTAACATAGAAACACAACATCAGGACAGAAGATTAGGCCTGGATGATGGCACGTGAGGTAAGTGAACTAGAAATAAAGTTAACGTGAAAATATTGATCTGGGTAATCCCACTTAGATGGTTACATCTGGGTTACAAATTCTGAAATAATTGCCCACCGAAGGAGGCAGCAACACCCACTCCACGGATGGAGTGAAGGCATCACAGTACATCTGGAATGACAGGAAAAAAACCCCTCTACTACTATTCATTGCAGAAGCCTCATAGCTCTCAAACCAGCATGAAAGTCTTTCCTACTTTTGAAAGCAGACTCAGGTGAGTTATTTCCAATCAGATTCTGGCAACGAAATTATTCCTCATCAGTGAAAGCCAAGCATCTATCACAGAGCAAAATGAGTTCTCCAAATCAGTTTGTGATCAAGAGGGAAGAGATGGCTACCAGTAAAAAAGATTATCACCCTTAACTCCATTTCACTGCATTTATAAGGAAAGCAGTCCTATACGTAGCTTTCTATTATAGTAACTCTGACCAGCCTTCATTTGGTCACCAGCAAACCTTTTGTGCAGCTGATACTCCTTCAAAGAGGTGTTGCTGAAATCAATATACATGTGCCTGGAGAACTATAAATAATGAAACACCTGATGCTCTGCAAAGTTAACGCTTTCTCCATACATCATGTATTCCAGGCTGAATATCTCTAGTGACCCCAGCCAGCAAGGCTGTAGACAGACATCCTTTCTTAGATCCAGCTGCAACAGTTGAAGATATTAGTTCTTCCTCACCCCACAATTTTGACAGAAAGCTCATTTATACGGAATCTCTGTAATCCAGCGTAGGAAAAAAAAAATCACTGGGGTTAACGGAAACCATTGTTTCCCCATTGCTTAAACTAATCTTTCTCCTTAAAAGTAAACCCACAGGGGATGAGGGAACACCACCTGGTAGTCAGAAAGGGAAGCGTTGTGCCTGCTGGCTGAACAGCAGTAACAAGCAGCTGAGACCATACTGCCTTCAAACAGCACAGGAAATAACTTCATGGAAAGATGATTATTTTATTTTATTTGCTTCAGCTCTGTCTGGAGCAGTTCAGCTACTCTCTGCCCTGTGCCGGCTGCTACCGCCCATCCAATGAGCTCTGGAACGGATCCTGTGGCGTTCCCACCCTGCGCCAGTCCCGAGTCAGATGGTTTGGCTTAAACGGGGGCTGCTGCTGCTGAAGCTGGTTTGCAGTAACACCAGGGAGCTGCAGAAAAGGAAGTAGTCCTTCTGCTTTACCACCTCAGCCATCTACGTCTTCAGCGTGGGAGGGTCACCTCTTTAAGCTGCCACAACTGTTGCGTGGGCAAGGAAATGTTTGTAGGTAGAATTAACTCTAATGATGGACCTTCACGGTTGTAACAACGCTATCTCCATTTCAGTGATCTTCTGTGCTGTAGTATCATACCACAGCTTTAGTTTGCTACAGTTTAATTCTCCTTGAAGGAAAAAAAATTCCACTTAATCCAAGGAGGATTGAGCTACAGCAAATACTGATTTACAAATATGGGCCGATTAAATTTGAGCAGCTGACGCAATTATCACCTTCCAGTTTCCTTCCTTGCTCCGTTCCTTGAGGTTGGGTCCCTGCCACAAGGACAGATGAATTGGCTTATTGAGCTGCTCTGGGAGCACCAGAGTTCACTGCCTTGTGTAGTGGAGTAGAGCGGGACCCAAGTAGTGTTGCTTGAAAAGGCAAGGCTGGAGACTTCAGTGGTTTGAGAGTGGATTCCCAAGCTGTTCACCTGCCTACCAAGTCAGACAGAGGTGGCCTTTGACTTTACCTCCAGTAAAGGGATGGGAGGACAACTGCTGCTTTCTGGCTGAGCGTGATGGCTCACAAACAGCTGATCCCTTCTAAACTGGAACACACGAGCATTTAGCATGCTCTAACCAGCACCCCTGGCTTTCAAATAAGGTTATGCTCATGTCCACTTTTTATACTAGAAGACTTGGTAGATCTGAGCAGCTGGCAAAGGGCTTCACTACAAGAGAGACCTGTTGAGGATGTAGGAGGTAGCTAGTGCACTAAAAACTTGCACCTTTGCTTCCTTTGTGATAGTGTCATTGTGACAGCTTCCCTCCATGTCTTAAGTGATGCCATTTCTCTTTTTCGTGTAGGTCAGCATGTCACTGAGAAGACAGGGAACAGCAAGGGTAGCTAAATATATCCAGGAGAGCAAAAATCTCCTCAAGACTTAGAAATTTCTGCTTGTGATTTATGGAAGAAAAGGAATGAGATTATGAACGTGGCAAAAGAGACAGGGAGGAAAAGCTTAAAATGGGAATGGAGGAAAGAGGAAAAGGCTCAGAGAAGGTGGATGAAGAAGGTGGAAGAACACTTACAAGGTAAGTCTCACACTCACAGTAGACAGAGCATCTGTAGAGTCCCAAAAATGTGGTATTTCTCAAAACACACTGTAGTTAGGCACTGCTTTTATGTGGCCTTTCTTGTTATAAAAGTGTTAAGAGTGCCCTCGTCTTACAAAATACACAAGTTCTTGGTCATGCATTAATACCACCAGAACCACAGATAACTAGGTCCATCTTATTTTTCCCCCATTATCTTTGTGCACGCTGTATCTGAATTCGGAACTTTGCTCTTTAGGCACTGCCTGACCTTGGCAACAGCAGGTTTTGGTTAGTTTTTCAGTGAATGTGCCTGATTGAGCATGATTCACATGTTTTCCAAGTGACTGCATGGGCTGCATGGGACATGGCTGTTTTTCCAAACTTGCTGTGATTCAATGGAATTCAGGCATTTTCATATTGAACATCTGTGACTTGGGGAGGATCCATGTGTTTTCTCAATGAATATGAATGGGACTGGCAAGGGCCTCAGTGTTTCCTTCTTGCTTCTATGCTTGTAATTATCACAGTATATAAATACACAGAGATTTTTTCAGAATGTGCCTTAGAAGATCTGACAAAATCTAGCTTTTGCTCAGGCCGGTCTCTCTATGTAAGGAGAAAAGTCAGATACAGTGGATATGATCTCGAGTGTCTCCCCTCCTGTGCATGCAGACATGCACTAAGACTTCTAGACTTACTTGAGAACCTAATTCTTCTTCTTAGCTAGATACATGGAATTCTTAGGTTCCTTCTCTTCCCCTTCTCCTCCCCTGTGTGGATACATCAAGGGCTGTTGCAGCAGCTTTGCCCCCTCCTTGGGGAAGGGGTGCTCTGGCAGTGGTACTTGTATAGTTCCTTCTTGACTAGAAAAAATGGCAAACAGCAAAACAGCTGCTCTCCCAAGTGCCTCCTCATAGGAGAGGACTGAGCTGCAGTGACTCCTCTTGCTACTTTATTCTCTTTGCCCCAAATTTACTTATCTGTCCTAGGATCAATTTATTTTTCTCTGATTGACAGCCAGACTCTTGCCAAAAATGTGAAATTAAGTTTGGTAAAGGACCGGTGGGAGCAGCAAGAGACTGGAAACCGTTGAAGTATTGTACTTAGCTTTCACAGAAAAGTGGATGTTGGTACTTAGCATCTATGAGATGCTGTATATTCTGAGTGTCACTGGAGAGACACTAGTTCATCCTTAGACCATTCCCATTTAGGTACAGGACTCAGAAATAGTGAAAAAGGAAAGAAATCCTGGGTTTGCTGAAGCTGGTGGAAGTTTCTTACTTGGAGCTTACTTCTGGTAAATGATTCCCTGCTGCGCCGAGTATTATTTACTGACCTAATGCTAGGATAACGAGCAAAGCCTTTTCAGGGAAAACGAGGAGCAGAACATGAAGGCGAGAAAAATCCTTGCTGAATTGAGCAAACCCGTTTATTCTCGCAGATTTCCGCTCCATTTAAATTCTCCTCCTTCAGGAGGCACGGCCCTGCACCGAGAGGCAGCCCCTGCGTTTCCCCCCCATCCGGCCCCCCGAGGAATCAATTTCGGCCAAGACCTCAGGGTGACTTCAGGGTGACCCTCCAGCAGCGCCGCGCCACCCCTACCCTGCGTGACAGGCCCGCGGCGGGGGGACGCCCGCCCCCAGGCGCGGGGTGGGGGGGCTGCGGGGCGGGGGCTGCGCGGGGCGGTGGGGTGGGGAGCCGCCCTCCCCGCCCCCTCGCACAGCCTTGTCCTTCCCCGCACCGGCGGCGTGCAGGATTTCCTCCTGTGGCCGGCGGGGCGAAGCCACCTGCCCGGCGGCGGCGGCGGGGGGAAGCGGCAGGTTGCCCGCGATGCCGGCTTAGCGGCGGAGGATGGCGCGGCGGCTGCGGGGCGGCAGGTGCCGGGGCGGACGAGGCGGCGGCGGTGGTCCCCCGACGGGGCGGGCGCTGGCGCTGCTGGTGCCGCTGTGGTGGCTGTGGGCGGCGGGCGGCGGCGCGGCGCCGGTGTACAACCTCAGCCTGGCGGTGGACGAGGGGCTGCCGGCCGAGACGCTGGTGGGGGACATCCGTGCCGGGCTGCCGGCGGACGCGGGGCCGCCGGGGGGCTTCCTGCTGTCGGAGGGGAGCGGCGAGTCGGCGGTGCTAGCGGACTTCCACGTCCAGCCGGAGACGGGCATCATCCGCACGGCGAGGAGGCTGGACCGGGAGCGGCGGGCGCGCTACAGCTTCGCGGCGGCCACGCTGCGCGGGGAGGTGGTGCAGGTGGAGATCGCGGTCACCGACGTGAACGACCACCCGCCGCGCTTCCCGCGGGACTGCCTGCGGCTCAACGTCTCCGAGCTCAGCCCGCCCGGCACCGCCTTCCGCCTCCCCGCCGCCCGCGACCCCGACGCCGGCCGCTTCGGCACGCAGGGCTACGCGCTGCTGGAGGAGGGGGGCGCGGCGGCGGAGCCACCGCTCTTCCAGCTGCGCTACGGACGGCCGGAGCCCCTGGAGCTGGTGCTGCTGCGGCGGCTGGACCGGGAGCGGGCGGAGACGCACCAGCTCCTGGTGGAGGCGTGGGACGGCGGCAGCCCGCGGCGCCGCGGCCGCCTGCGGGTGTCGGTGCGGGTGCTGGACGAGAACGATAACGCGCCCGTCTTCAGCCGCGCCGAATACCGTGCGCGGCTGCGGGAGGACGCGCCGCCGGGCACCGTCGTCTGCCGCCTGCGGGCCACCGACCCCGACCTGGGTGCTAACGGGGAGGTGCGCTACGCCATCAGCCGCCGGCAGAGCGACCCCGACGGCTACTTCGCGGTGGAGGAGCGCAGCGGCGTCCTGCGCCTCCGCCGCCCGCTGGACCGGGAGGCGCGGGCCCTGCACCGGCTGGTGGTGGAGGCGCGGGACGGCGGCGCCCAGCCCGAGGTCTCCAGCGCCCTCGTCTCCGTGGCCGTGCTGGACGTGAACGACAACCGCCCCGCCATCCGCCTGCTCTACCTCACCGAGAGCGGCGGCCCGCGGGTCTCCGAGGGGGCGCGGCCCGGCGACTATGTGGCCCGCGTCTCCGTGTCGGATGCCGACGAGGGGGGTGCGGAGGATGGCGGCGGAGGGGGCATCGCGCTGGCCTTGCTGGGCGGCGAGGGCGCCTTCGCGCTGCGGCCCGCCGGCGCCGGCGTCTTCTTCCTCTGCGTGGCGGGTCCGCTGGACCGCGAGAGCCGCGACCTCTACGAGCTGCGGCTGGTGGCCACCGACGGCGGCGCCCCGCCGCTCTCCGCCGAGGAGCCGCTGCTGCTGCGCGTCGCCGACCTCAACGACGAGGCTCCCGCTTTCCCCCAGCCCCACTACCGCGCCGCCGTCTCCGAGGCCGCCTCCCCGGGCACCGCCGTCCTCCGCCTCAGCGCCTGGGACGCCGACGAGCCGGGCTCGCCCAACGCCGAGGTGCGGTACGCGCTGGAGGGGGACGCGGCCGCCCTGGCCCTGCTGAGCATCGACGCGCGGAGCGGGGCCGTCCGCACGCGCGCCCGCCTGGACCGGGAGCGGCAGGCGGCGCTGGAGCTGCGCGTGGTGGCGCGGGACGGCGGGCGGCCCCCGCGCGCCGCCGCCTGCCGCCTCAGCGTGCGGGTGGAGGACGCCAACGACAACGAGCCCCGCTTCGAGCGGCAGGTCTACCGGGGGAGCCTGCCCGAGCACGCCCCGCCGGGCCGCTGCCCGCTGCAGGTGAGCCCCCCCCTCCCCGCCTCCGCCATTCCCCCCCTCCCGGCGGTGCTCGACGACGGCACCGAGCGGGCCCGGGTCCCCGGTGGGCCGCGGCCCTGAAACGCAGCGCTTCGGTGGCGTGGTGGCCACTGTTCAGCCCCGCATTGAGCGCTGAGGCACGACTTCATCACGCTGTCAGTCTGCCCTGGAAAGCGGGGTCTTTCTCCCATAAAACGTGTAGCGGAGAAGGTCGGCTCTTCACGGGTTAAATAACGGCCTGTGATGCCTCGGAGGACTCGAGGTGCTCCTCCCGAGTAAGACCCATCTCCGAGGGTCGGTGTGGACAGGGGAGAGGAGGCCGGGCTGTAAACACAGAGGGACCTGACATGAAAAAGTGCTTCTGGGGCTTGGTGTAATATTTCCCGAGAGCTCTGCTAATGAATCCACTCCTCTGCCTTCACAGAAACCGATCAATGCTAATAGAAAAAGAGCTCTGCGTGTCCATCAGCCCCCTCTTTGTTCATTGCAGGTGAGGTTGAATTGGAGGCGTTGCAGGGACAGGAGGTGCCAGATAGCCCTTTCGCTTGTAGCTTGGAAGAACGTTTTAAAATGTGCACTTTTACACCTTTGGACCGAGCGAAGGCTTTCCCACCAGTAGGAAGGTGACAGCGGTTGATCCCTAGGTGGAGGTACCAATGTTTCAGAGTTTGTGCAGAAACTTGCATGAATTTGAAGAAAAAAACGTGCTTAAAGGGGAGACCTAGAGAGAGTTGCAGTGCGTTTTCTCAGTATTTTTAAAGAAAAGCCTTTATCTCGGGTGGTCCCACGCTTATTTATTTATTTATTTTAAAATCAGGAGTCGTTGATGATGTTTGGGTCTAACCGTCATGAACTTGAAGAAGGAACATCAGAGCATTTTACCCTCTCACACTTTTTTTTCTTTTTTAAATTGCACTCTAAGCTCAAAATGTACACCTTTTGCCCAGCTCGAACACAAACCAATCTATGAGAAGGTTGGGGAAGGTCGAGCTCGTGGAGCTTTCTCTCTCGCATCCCAATCCGAAAAGACAATCCCACCGCTGCCCTGCCTTTTCCCCTTCGACCCCGGGCACAAAATAAAGTAAAAATAATTTAAAAGGGGGGATGTCCTGCGCAGGTGGCCCCAGGAAAGCCCAGCAGGAAGGTAGTAATGTCATTTTAGAAGTTCGCCTTCTCCCGGGGAGGAGCGAGGGGCAGCCGGGTGCGCGCCTCTGCGCGTGTGCGCGCCGCCGGCGTCCGTGGTGCTGAACGGTGGGGAGCGGGACCGGCGGGGCCGGGGTGCGCTGCTGGGAGCGAGGAACAGCGTTTTTTGTTTTTTGTTTTTTTTTTTTCTCTTTTGATTCATCGAATAGACGCACCCCGAAGGGTTCCTGAAGTTTTAAGGAAAAGAATAACCTGCGGTTGTGGTTTTATTACAACACAGGAAGGACGTGGAGCTGCTGGAACGGGTCCAGCGGAGCGCCACGAAGATGATCAGAGGGATGGAGCACCTCTCCTGTGAGGACAGGCTGAGAGAGCTGGGGTTGTTC
>BJBW01001235.1:111531-323316 GCA_004320125.1 Scolopax mira | reverse complement strand
GGGAGAACTTACAGCAGCCTTTCAATGTCTGAAGGGAGCCTATAGGAGAGCCAGAGAGGGACTCTTTGTCAGGAAGTGTGGTGACAGGACAAGGGGTAATGGTTTTAAACTGAAAGAGGGGAGATTTAGATTAGATATTGTGAAGACATTCTTTACAGTGAGGGTGGTAAAACACTGGAACAGGTTGCCCAGGGGAACTGTGGATGCCCCATCCCTGAAGGTGTTCAAGGCCAGGCTGGATGAGGCTTTGAGTAACCTGGTCTAGTGAGAGGTGTCGCTGCCCATGGCAGGGGGGTGGAACAAGATGATCTTTAATGTCCCTTCCAACCCAAACCATTCTATGATTCTATGATTTTTTTTTCCTGGTAGGTTTTCATATAACAGTGGTGCAGATTTCCCAGCCAATCAAAGGTGTCTCGTACTGTGGATTTCATGTGTGGTGTACTGGATTTTGAAAGCATCACTGTACTGCCATAATCCTGTTTGGAGAGTAGAAAGAAATAGTTAGGTCCTGGTTGATGAATGATCAAGTTTGGGATATTGAAGCCAAAAATGAATAAGAACGAGGCATGAGGAATAGCAGATGAGCATCCCATGAACTGCCATGGAAGGAAGCTGATGTCTCTGCCTGCAGGTTAATCCTGGATTACCGTCCAAGTTTCATACTGCACTGTATAGTAGGGTTAAGCTTTAAACATACCCGCCTTTTAAAATTATCCTCATGCCTTCCCCTCTGTATTCCTTCTAATTAACTGCTGTGAGCAGGAAAAGCTATCATGAAGCAGGCGGCTTCATTTATATTGCTCCAGGAGTTGCAGCCGGTTGTAAGAATAAAGAAAATAGGTTTTGATTTGGACAGAGCATTTTTTCTAAAGCTTGTGGTATCAGTCCTACCTCTAACTGGACTCTTGAACTTAAAAGTTAGCATGAAAAGGAGGTGACTCCGGACTGTGTTATTGCTGCTCCTGGAGAACTGGAAATGAACCAAAGCACCAAAGGAGGCTACTCCTGTCACTTAGCTTCCTCTGCTCCACAACCCTGGGACGAGGGTTGCAGAAGAGGACTATGGTTGTTTATCACAGATCTGTGATAAACATTTATGCTTTGTTTTATGTTTAGATCACAACCCTAATAGCTGGCAGTCTTCTAAACCTTCCAGTCTTTTCTCTCTGCAGGCAGAGAGGCTCTTGCAGTGGTGCGTTGCTGAAGTCTTGTTCATTAGTAGCCTTTGCTTGGGGACCAATTGGTGAGGAGCCATTAGCTTTATAGATCATGTGTCTGGAGCTTTCTGGTTTGCTGTAGCTCTGCCCAGACACTAAATACTGGGCAATTTATTCCCTTGGGTTCCTGACTGCGTGTTGATAATAGGAGATTTTTTTCCTTCTGGGAGGACTTTTATTCCTGCAGTGGTTATTATTTAGGTTATCATCTTCATTCCCTCCCTACTCTCCACAAATCTAGCCCGTAACATGTGCTAGATTTATGAAGTGGATCAACTTGCACGTGTCTGCCTTTTACCAGTTTCTCCTATTCTGTAGGAATTCACTAGTTAGAAGAATTAACTGTGCACTTAGAAGACATAGTTTTCAGCCTCTTCTGGAAACACTGCTTTATTCCAGGCATGAGTATGGGCTTTTCTATGTTGACAAAAGGCTTTCCTTTCCAGTGCAGATTGACCAGTAAGGGAGAGCCCACCTCCTGAAAAATAAGGGGAATTTGTTTGCATCAGCTAACATCAGAAAGAAATGTGGTGATGTAATGACTGCATCACTGGGGAAAATAACACAGGTGGAGATCATAAATCTGTGCAGACAGATGGGAGAAAATTTAAATGAAGAAGAGGGAAATTCAGTGTGAAAGTAATGTGTTATCAGACATTAGAAAATAGAGCACAGGTATGTAGTGAAACGCGTAAGGTTTTTGAAGACATTAACTGTGTTTGTCACATTTTTGTCCATTTTTGGATACTGAACTTCTGGTTTATTACCAGAAATTTAAGCATTACTGGTAGGGTGATTAAAAAGAAGCAAAACAAAAAAATATATAAGCACAGGGAGGGAATGGTGGACACAGTTGGAGAAAAATTGTAGACCAAGGCAATTTGCAGTAACAAAAATGGAAGCAGTAAAAGCATTCTTTATGGATAACATTTCTGATTCAATTATTATGATGAACTTTCAGCATAATATGAATCTATTTCCTGAAGATCTTCAGCATGACCTAGAAAGAGGATAAAATGGAGGAATAAGTGAAAGCACCTTGGGCTTTCTCCTGTTTTTCTTACTATGACTTTCATCCCATTCTCAAGGACCAAAGTGATTACAAATGCCTGTGGATTGTTGAGTGATGGTGATGATTATGTCCTATTTCTGCTCTACTTGGTGTCAGCTTGGCAATTTTAGGTGGATTTAGTAGCTGATGATGTATACCTCTATGATGATTGCACCTCTGTGACCTAAGAGTGAGGAGTATGACAAAGTGTCTCTCTTCTGAGCCATTCTCTTAATGCAGTGAGTGAATACAGGACTGTAGCTTGCTGTGCTAACATAGGTTTAATTCTGATTACAAATTTTAGTTTCAAGCTTTTTTAGGTGATTGCTGTGCTTCTCAGTAGTCATTCTTATATTTCTCTTCAGTGCAAAGTGTCTCCAAATTATTGTACTGAGTTGCTAGTTTTGTCAGGATTTTCAGTCTTCTAGCTGAAGTGGCAATATATTATCTTTCTCTCTTTCTCTTATTGATGATCTAAAGGGAAAAAATTCAGCACATCAGGTTGATACCAGTTTTTCTTGTGTTGTACCTTTTACTTTGATGGAGTGGAAGGACCCTGTTCTGTTTCATATCTTCCAAGGACTCCTGCATAAAAGAGTATTTCTCCTTTACTGGGCTGTGGAGAGCTTATAGCTAGAAAGAGGTTTGGTGACCATGGCAGCTCTCAGCTGAACTCATATTTTGAACTGAACGAAGGTGTTTATTTTGTGTTATACAGTACATTCTGTATATGTTTGGAGCTTGTGGTTAAATTTGCTTCCACTGCTGGAGTATGGTGTAGTTTGTAAGGTATTCTGTGGCATAAATGTCATTCACTTTATATTGTGTGTGCCTTTTTATGAAAAGTATAATGAGTTATGTACCCATAATTGCATCTTGAAGAAAACATTAGTGACAATCATGTCAGTGTTTTTTTCCTAAATTTATTTTCTTTTATGGTCTATTAGAAAATACATGTTTATTGGCTTTAGAGTCATCTTTGACAGAGCAGAGGAGAAGAAAAAACATATGTTATCTGTCAAATGATAAAGACCCATCTGCATTCTACTGTTATGACAGCTTGCACTTTTGTGGTCCATTAAGGAGGCTGTTTTAACTCACGGGTTAGAGCTCGTCAGTTCTTTTATTTAAAAATAACAGACTTCCTGATGTGGGGACTTTGTAAATGCAATGACAGCAAAGAAGGATTTTGTTTAAAGCACGTAAAGCTAACCTAGGTATGGAATAATAAACCTGTGGATTTTTAGAAAATAATATTTAAAGCTATAATATATGTAAGAAGGAGGAATAGGTTTCGAGAATTTTTTAAAGCATTTATTATATTTGAGAGAAGTGGTTCATTCTTTCTTGAAATACACATTTCCAAGAGGTACTTCCAGAATGAGAGAGTTCTGAAATAGACTTTGTAACATGCATCTTTTCCTAATTTTTCTCTGCCTACTGCAAAAAAAAAAAAAAAAAAAAAAAAAAAAGCTAAAAGGACAGAAAGGATGGAGGATACATCCCTGCTCTGAGAGATGGAGATGTAGAGACTGCAATCAGTCATTGAGCTGGTAAGCAAGTGGCAGCATTGGCTGCAGACTGCATTTTTCTTCCTTTTTGTTCTCTGATTGTTGGAGCTAAAGGACAGTCTTTTCTCTGATGGTTTTGTTTCTGGATCATTTAGTCCACACTGCAATTACTGAAACCAGAAATGAAGCCAGCAAGCTAGGTTCACATAAATTTTAAAAGCTATAAAATGCAACTCATCCTAATTAGAAGTAAGAAGAAAAGAAGCTAGAAGAGATCAGGCCATGCATTCCTCTGCTGGCTTCTTGAGCTTTTCAGGTGTAATTTTCTCTGTATCCGACTTTAAAAAGTCAGATGCAGAAAAGACAGATTTTTTGTTTTGTTGCTGACTTAGAAAGTTACTGTGTTTTACATCTGATACAGTTGATATCAGGAAGACCAAGCCCCAGACTGAGCTATGGTTACAGCAAATATATTTATCATCTAACCTTTAACTATAATGCAAAACTATTTGTTTGTTCATCAAACATGTATTATTATTATTCAAATATGTTCATCAAACATGTATTATTATTATTATTGTATTATTATTTTACTGAGTCTGAAATCAATTAACGTCATCATTTATCTGTTAGGTGTATGATTTTGCAGCAATTATTTCTTTCTAAATTCACAACAAATGTCCATTTGCACACCAGAAACCATTCAGTAGATTCTCAGTAGATTATAGCAGCTTTGTGGCTATAAAATCACTTTTCATGGCCATGCACAACTTTCTGTAATCTATTAGTATGTAGCTTTATAAGTATGGATGGTCTAGGCTCAGATTTTAGTAAGTGTCTCTTTGAGTCCGTGCAGTAGTCTGCTGATTGCAGTGCAGAGCTCATTGCAAGAAGGGAGAAGGATGATGAAAATCAGAAACAAAATATATTATTTTGGTCATTATTTTTAGGTAACTTTAAATTAATAGGATATCTACATATTCTTTTGCTTAAGAATTCTAGTTATGATGCCATTCTAGCTTTTTAACAATAGGAAAACTGTTCCATTTAATAATTGGAATTTTTGTAAGAATGCGTCTGTTTCTTGATGCAGTCCTTTCAGTCCCAGCAACCAACACTGAATGGATGCTTTAGAGATGTAAGAAGCCCTGATCCTGAAAATGCAAGGATGTGAGAAATGGGAGGTAGAAGCCTTTGACTTTTGCTGCTCTTAGTTTGTAGTTACTCTTAAATGTGGCAAGTGTTAAATTTTCAGTGTCCAGCACCTGCAAAAAACAGATCTCTGGAAGTAAGTAAATCCCTCCCACCCCATACTGAATCTACATCTGTTTGCTAACTAAACTCACCGCTTAGAGAACATAAGAAACACTGAAACATCAAAAAGAATGACATGGAAACATTTGGCATTTATTTGAGAATTTAAAATTATGTGAAAGTTTGAGAACAAAAACATTTTTTTAAATTACTGCAGAAAATGACCTTATTTTTTCCCCAACTCTCAGAAAGTCTTTTAATTGATGTCAGCAAGCTGGGTCTGGCAAGAGGGAAAGTTTGAAGGCTTGTGTGGGGGTAAGTCTGCAATTGTCTGCACACTTCGGTCTGTAGCCAGGATGGGAAAGAGACATGCATGATAAAAGCATTGTTGTTAGGGAAATTAGGTGTATCCATGGCTTTGGGGTAGTGGAAGAGGAGTAATGATATGAAATAGTCTTAATCATGTGCTTTGTACTGCATGGGTCTCTGTACTAAAATAGTAGCTAAAAGACTATTCAAGAGCACCAGTGGCATACACGGACTCCTTCAATACCTTTGGCTGCTGAGTTTGTAGAATTCTATGCAGCATAATGAATAAATATTCAGGTAAGCAACCAGTAAGTCTTCATTCATGGCCACTGATCTTCTGGAGTACTGATTGTGAACTACTTTTTTAGATGGAAAGAATTCCAATTCAGAAATGTAGTGGGTTTTCTGGTGCTCACTTCTATACAAAGAGCTGACTTCATCAGTTGTCTTATAACACACTCGAGCAAATTATTAATAAGCTGTAAATGGCTGAGTATGGCCTGTTCATTCATTTATCAGATATTAATGTCAGTTTATCATCCGCATAGACTTTCATAAATTGCTCAGTCAGCAGAACGTTTAATCTTTCCTGGAAGGTTTTAAAGCATTAAGAAATAGATGAGTTAGGAATCTGTTAAATTCCAGATTACTATGCAAACAAATTGACACGCTGCAGAATGAGCTTTTTTATTTTACTTCACTGCTCAATTCATTCTTGAAAACAAACTTCTAATTGCCTGCTGAAAATATATCAATGACTTACAGTGCCTGCATTTATCTTTTAAAAGGCATGTTTGATTTAGAACCTAATCAGAAGCTTTATGGGCTTCTGTGTGCATGTAGATAGCTTGGAGAAGCTTATTCTGCAGTGCATGATGATAGTTTGTCTGAGCAATCCCTACTCCACATTCAGTGTAAAACATTAAGTAACATGAACGCTGCTGTAGCGAGGAGTGCTGTCTCTCCAACTGATGATCCAAATCCTGCTGCAGGCATCGACAGTATGGAGGTCCAGATAGCAGCTAACAAAACACACTGGGGAAAATATCACACAGCTCACTTGGTACAGGTGCTACATGGCAGAGCCTGTGTATGTGTTCTGTTAGATCAATATCCCATCTAGCCCCGAATCCTTTTCCCCATAGATGCTAAGAGCATCTAAGACAAGTTCAAGAACAAGGCAAACGCACTTGAATCTTTCCCTCGTGGATTCTCAGTGTTCAACCATTTTCAGCTCAAGGACATTCCAAGCAAGATAGAGTTTCTATGCATTTGTCACCCTAAATGTATTTTTTTCTGTGAAACATAGACAGTCCTATGCTTTTCCCAAGTACCATCTGCCACCACATACTGTGACAAGGGGCGTGCCGATTTGCTCCATGGGGAATTACCCCTTGGCTTTTACCCTGGAGAGAGGAGAATGATCAGTTCCAGCTACTCATGATCTCACACTTCAACTCTCCATCTCATTTCCAGTACTTGTTAGCATTTGGCTGGCAGCTACTCTTGAATGTCGAATGCTGAAATGTGCCAATATTTCAACTGGTGAAAATATAAAATATAGAATTTTTTACAAAGGTGAATAAAGTAGAATAAAGTTCACATTTCATAGAATTTGATAGAAAATGGTATCCATGCCCTCAGTCTACGAAGCAAGTTTACTAATCTGTATAAAAAGGTATTTATTTTAGGAGGAGCAACAGAATTTTAAAATACTACTTATAAATCACAGTTCATTCAATCAATTCTAAGCTCTTTGAGACTCCTCTGTAAGAAGCTGTACAAAATCAGGAGCTTTTAATTTCATTGGCACTTAGGTGAACTCATTCTTCTCTGGTGAATGCTGAATTGCAAGGGATTTATGTCATGCCTGGAGAACATGTCCAGCAGCGGTGTATTTAGCATTGCAACAGAAGATGCGCAGATACTTCTCAGCTTTTTGTACCAAACTGCTCTCCTACATAAATTTGTATATATAATTTTATAAATGTGCAGCAGATTAAACAGTTGTATCCTAGCTAACACATACATGACCAAATGTAATAACTGCTAATGCACTCTAATGCAGAAGGGATGTTTGTAAGGACCTGTGTGCTGGCCAGCTATGCTTGGATATAAAATCTGTGCTGTTTCCTCTTGATAATTACTTTTTTTTCCCCAGGGTTTTCAGGGTAGATGTAGGAACTATGTGCCAAAGTTAGCAGATTAATGATAAAAATGTGCATGAAGTCAATTCCTATTCCTCCTCAGTCCTGTTTAAATCACAGAATCACAGAATCTTCTAGGTTGGAAGGGACCTTAAAGATCATCTTGTCCAACCATGACAGCAGTGTAAGTAAAGTTTTAACTAGGCTTTCTTTATATGGGTAAACCTGACAGTACAACCCAAAGCCCCACTCTTCATGGTAGCATCTGACAGAGTTTGCAGAACATGTTTTAAGGGATGATGGTTATGTTGCAACCCTTTTTTTTTTCCTTACTTTCACAAGCTTCCCACTGATACATAGGTTAATCTAGATGGATCAAATCTATGCACTTTGAAATTGTGTTTTGTTTAGAAGTGGGGTTTTGTTCTGTAACTGAAAGTACAGCATTAGAGATGCAGCTCTAGGTTCTGTCTCTTCCTGTCCTTTGCATTAAATGACAACAAGCGTTACATTTATACCAGACTTCACTGGCTCCATTTCCTGCTGGATGCGACTTAAAATAAAAATCAGAATACTTCCATGCCTATTTACTTGTGGTCACAGGATGCACTGCTTTAAGCATAAAACTGAGGCAGTACCAACAATATTTGCGGTAATAAAAGCAAATGTACTAACTTCCAGCCTTGACAGATGTCTCGGTCTCCTCCACTGACCTGTGTAAAGTGTTTTTGTCTTCCCTTCCCCCTCTCTATCCCCAGCCACTTCCCTCACACAGAGAATTAGGTTGTCATGCTTATGTCTGCTCCACTTCCACTGGTTTGTGCCTACATCTGGTACTGGAAAAGGGGTAACAGGAAGGGCAGTTTTTCAACTGATGTCTGACTAAATATATGCGAGACAAACAACTTGTGTATGCCCTGTTTTGTTTTTTTTATCAGTTTTAAACAAACACATATGGTTTAATGCAGTGTCCAAGGAACTGCATATATCCTGCCAGTTAGAGAAACTGCTGGAGATGTTTGCACGCAGCCTGTTAGATTACCTTCTACATGACCTTTTCTTTTCAAATGTGTAAAACCCCAATAAATACAATTTTATACTACACATTCAGTTTTTCCTGCAATGTGTTGTAGTTGCTTTGAATTCTGAACTTATGTCGAGGCAAACCAGAGCAGTGATTTACCAAAGCCTTTTCTCCAAAGTGTCCTTCTGTGGTGTGGCTGCACTGATAATAAACCTGTTGTTCGTATGAGACTATGTATTTTCTCATAGACTGTTATCAGTCTTAGATACACTGATATCTTTATGTCTGCTTCCATACACAAACAGGGTTACGTATTAAATATTCTCCATGATATATATGCAACTGATTATCTTTAATTATTATTAATCTTTTGATAGGCTGCTGCCTTGGACATTTATCCAGTTTGATTCTGTAAGAAATACCCAACATTTTTATTAATTGGCTAATTTTATGGATACATTTCAGTTTGATGCTTTTATCACTATGGTGCTTAGTGACATTTCTGTAGGATCAATGTGGACTTACATGGGCATTGACCCAATAAATCATGTCTGCCCTTCCCTTTGGAAAAGATTTTCAGTTGTCTTAAGATGCTCCCAAATGGAGGAGAATAAGCTTTTCGAGACAGGGATTATCCCTTTGTTAGTGTTTACGCTGTGCCTCGTACCATAAGTGCATCCTGTACAGATAGGGTTTTTTGGTGTTAGAAAATATGCTAATTTCAAGAATGTATCAACACAAAGTTTAAACCTTAAAATTTGCAGTTATGGTTGGGGGAGGGGGCAATAACCTGAATGTACCAACTCAGCGCTTGCTCAGTTTTCAACAGGTTGGTTCCCTTTCTGAGTGTTTTATGTCCCGTCCTGTTACTTTTGCTCATGAAGACATGGAATGGAATTTGATTTTACAGGGTTTTCCGAAATTAAATCACTGAAACCACTTCATATTTCTTGGGACATGTTGTGCTTACACTTGTTACTCTAGGGTGGCTCTGGAGTAGCTTTTTAGCACCATTAATACCAAGGGTCAATTGGTGTCTGGAGCCCTGTCAGGATCGTCTTCAGCTCATGGTGCAGAAATAGGATGGACAAAAATTGCTCAGATTCAAGACTGGCTGTTTAACTTGGAGCACAAGATTCAGTAATGTTGGATTTTAGAAATAACCGAACCTGGTAATTTCTGCCTGTTGTGTTCCTTCTGCGTTGTGTAGATCTAAAAGCCTGTGCAAAGTAAGTGTAAAATGCTATGATATGGTAATACTATACAATGACATCTCACCAATTGAAGGCTGCACAAATTGTGAGGCAGTGGAGAATTGGGAGGCTCTTTTCAAAAAAGTTTTTGTTACACAAGTGCACAGGGAGTTTAGGAACATAAGCCATGATGAAATCAGCCACAACGTGTTCTTTGGGGGTTTTTGAGGTTCTTTGGATTTTGAAAATCCCAACTAATTTAATGTGTGTCTGTGGGTTTGTGGGTGGGGAGAGAGAACACTTTATGCATGACACTGTGGAGTAAGGGGATGAAATAAAGTCCAGTATAAATGTGACCTGCTGTCCCAGTTTGTAATGTGACATATTTTATAACAATATGTGCTGCCATCACTAGTAATGGTAGAATAATTATTTTCCCCAAAAGTTTAACTTGAAAACAAAGTAAAAACTTAGACAATTCTTTTTTCTTAGATATACATTTGTATAATTTTTGATCTAAGAGAAAGCATTTCATTCTGGTTTTAAAAAGAGGAAAGGCAATCCCCCATATATTTGGCCTTTCTTGTTTGTTTGTTTATTTGCTCCCTTTTGTTACTATTAAAACAAAACTCCATATCCTGGAATTTGTTTCTTCTTTTCTTTTTTTAGCTGTCTTTGAAGTTGATGTCTTTAGCAATAATTTTGGCAGTGCTTCAGTTTGGTAATGATTTTGCTCTGATACCAGGCTGCTTTTGTGTTCTCTTTCCATTAAAAAAACCAAACCCCAAATCTCTTAGGTTTGTAATTTCCAATTAAAGAAGTAAGGTTTACATTTCCATGGAACTCATGAATAATTGCTTTGTTTGGTTTTGGTTTTTTGTTTTTTTTTTTAATCTCCATTTGTGCCTGTATCTGAGGAGGGGGAAAAGACCTGACAGTTGAAACACACATTTTGAAAGGCTGACTGCTTTTAATTTTCAGAAATGTTTGTCTGAAGGGAGGATTCAAGCCAAAATTTGGGAGTTAGACCAGAACATGTGTTACGTTTCCAGAACCCTGCGGTTATGGGACACAAGTTATCCTGCAGTTTCTAAAACTCTGTTGTTGAAACGACATGTTGAAACATATTTATGTTTCCTGGGAGATTTTTGATGTCTATTGTGTCTTACTGGAGACAGCTCAAAGTGTACTTTTTGAGACTTTGATTTTATGCAATGGTATTATTCTTACTAATTGCTCATAATGGAAACCATGTATTAAGCCTATGAGCGTGCACTAAAATTGTGGTTATTTTTCCTAGAAAGTGTGGATGAAAGTTAGAAACATTGCCCAGAATTATCAGATGCAAATCTCAGTACCCTCCATTCCCAAGGGCTCCTAGTGACTACGCCTTTCCTCACCCACCCCACATTTTTGGGAAGCAAAGCAGAACTTTTGTGCTGTCTGAAATGCATGGGCAGGCAGGTGTTGTCATCAAGTCTCTGGCTCTAGCTGACCACCAGACCTCTCTGCCCCATCGTCTGTACTCAATATTTTCCATATAGGAACTAACATGTTATTTGCACAGGAATGTTAATACTTAATTGGTAATATTTCACCTAAATCAGGTTGCATTTTTGTCTTTTTAGGCTGGATCACTTTTACTCATAGTCACCATGTTATTTTTTTTCCTCCTCTTCAGTTTCTAATGCATAAATTCCCAGTTTACAGCAAATAAATATTAGTTTGTTGGTATGTAATTTCATATTTTGTCATTCTATTTTTATTACTTCAGTCTTCTAGTTCTTCTGTATAAAGACCCTCTTGATCTTTTACGTTTACAGCACTTTCTCGTTTCAAGAACCGGTGAGTCTTATTGAAGTGCTTGTGTTCTGGGTTTTTTTCTGAATAATGAATAGATTTAACAAGCTGGCTATCAATACAACCAACTCATTTGTTACTTCCTTTTTTCAAGGCATCTTGTTTTCATTTCTTCTTTGCCTAGTTTCTTACCATATGATTTGTACCATATGACAACACTTATAGCTGTGCTGTCTGTACTAAATGAAATGTAAAGAAATAGGATTTCCGTTGGTTGTTTTACTACATCCAGGTAAACTTACCTGTCTGTCCAGAAAAATCTGCTATTGAGAAGATACTGAGGTACTTGGCAAAATATTTTATCTTTTCTATCTTCTCTTTATTCCTTGAAACTTGTTCTAAATTTGTATCTGTTTAGGTCAAGCTGATAGGGTCATTGTGCCTACATTCAGTTGTTCTCGTGTTCTAAATGTCCCTCCATTTTCAAGAGAGATGGTTTTGTGAAGTTCTAGAGTGGTTATGTCTTCTATTTTCTGTATCTCTGTATTTACGATGGGCACAATCATTGCTGATGGCAGAAGTGAGGAAGGTGCTCCTTCAGCTCTAGCACAATGACCAATTTTAACAGCATGCTATCTTCTCATCTTAGCACACCCATTTCTGCTTTTTCTCTTCTGTTCATGAATACCTATATAATTTTATCATGATTGACTGAAGTCCCAGATTTCTCTCATATCCAAACTGCTTCGTCCTTGTTACTGTTCATTTTGAACATTATGTGTTTATCATTTAGAAATTCTGAGATAAAGACTAACTGTTGTTTTTTCCTTCATTTAATTTAAACATAAGTTATAATTACATGGTCTGAAGTATTCTTATCCAATGGCTTTATTATTTTCATAGATTTGTGAGTCTCTGAGAAGCAAAAATTCCTCATAAAGAAATGATTCCTGGTGGTATTGGAATATGGTGATATTCTTTGTCCAAGAGCATCATAATTCCGTCTGTATATCTTCAAGCCTAACCCTGGGACTGAGAAGGACTATAGCGGATACTCAGCTTTCTTCCATGTGATGCTGAGGAAAAAGTGCTAACAAGATATCCTCTGAGCATTAACTCAACACTGTTAGAATCCCATCTTCTTGCTCTGAGGACTAACCATCTATGTTTCTCTTGGCTCATAGACTTGCATAAGAGTTCATGCTGGGGTTTTGTTTTTTAATAACATACAGGTTAACTAGGGTGGCTAGTAGAGTTCTTCTTCTGGTGGGACATTTCACTGGCTGATGTGTTACGGATTTATTTCGTTAGGCCATTTATTCTGTAAGCCCCTGGAATCTGAACCTCCACACGGTCTCTAAGCACCTTCTGGAAATACCATAAATCTTTCAAGTGACTGTTGGGATTCAGTCCGGCTCCTCTTGGCTTCTGTACCTTCTGACTTTTCTTCATAACAAAGCTTTTCTCACATTTTGTTCTCACATGAGTCTGATGAGTCTCCAATTTAATAAGACCACATATTCTTTTTCTTTTATGAAAATTATGGACCCCTATGCAGGCTCTTCCTTCAACTCTTTTCAAGCTTGTATTTTATCCATTTCTGGTGAATCTGGCCTCTCCACTTCCTCCTTGTGGACAAACAGGAGAAAACTCATTCCTGACTTTAATGAGCCTCACCCAATGAAACAATTGTTATTTTTAATGGCCAATCATTCTGTCTGCTTGGGGTGGTATGTTTGGAAATGCTGCATATGAGAGTTACTCAATGAAAAAACAATATTTATAAAACAATTTCCAAATGTTGGACAAAGTTTATGATACATTTACAGGGAAGATTCTTGGACTGTCACAATGAGTGTGGATATTCTCACTGTGCAGTATTAAAATGGCTTTTTTGGGGGTTGGAATTATTAATGAAGCCTTCAGAAAGGCTCAAGAGGCAGACAGTTATCTGTCATATTCCTTATCCTACTTTTAAATATGCTCTAGAAAGTTCAGGACTTCTGAATGTTTAGAATATCTGTAATCCCTTTCAGAATTAGTATTTATTGAATTAAATAAGATACATCCCTTAAAAGCAAGAAATTTGAACTGTGAGTGGGGAGAATAAACTTCTCAGTCATATTCCTCTTGCATCTATTAAATTCTTAAGTATGACTTTGAAATCTTTGGTGTCTGTCATTCAGCTACTTTTGTTTACAATTTTGCTGTTGCATGTACCAAATGTGAGAAGAAGACCCAAGTAATTAAAGTACTAATGGAAGATAAAAGAGTTGCAAGGTGTAGAAGGAAGCAGAGTAACAGAGACAGAGATGAGACTGGAATAATAAGCATCCGTCAACAGTAGCCAAGAAAAATGGCATTTTGTCATTATCATGACTTTGTGGTCAGAAGAGAAAGATGATCAGAGCCAAGGGGAATGTGGTGAATTGTCTCTGAAAAGAGTCCTGCAGGTTGTTTTGGTTTGTGTGAGGAGGTTTTGTTGTCTGGGGTTTTTTTTTGGTTTTGTTTTGTTTTGTTTTTAAATGTGTGCAATTACTGTGCTTCAAAGAAAAAAAGAAGGAATTTTAGTTTGAGGGTGAATGCTGTTGTGCAAGTTTCATGTGGTCAATAGGATGGAAGTTCTACAAACTACCAGAAATTCACTTAAACTTTCAGAGTAAAATGATGTTATTAGTTTTTGTATGTAACCTAACACTGTCAAAGTGAAAGACATTCACCCAGAACAGTGGTGTTACAAGGTTAAGGATTTGTGCAAGTGGTTTGGTAATGAAGTGAAGCTACATTTGATTAGCATTACATATCCTGGTCTGCAGACTGATCTATAGGAACAGTGTGAGACAGGAATTAACCTTAAGATGTAGCAGACTCTTTTGGAGAGAGTCACAGTTACAGGCACTTCATGTGCTCGATATATTCTGGTTATTTAAAAGAAAATAACGTAAGAGTGTAATTATATGAAGCTTCTGTTCGATACAAATGTCTATTGTGTAACAACTGAGTTTGTTTAAAAACAAACTCTGCAGTGAGTGGGTGGGAAAAAGTAGAGTAACACATTTCAGGGAAAAGATTTCCTGTCAAGGAGTAAATATTTTTGTTGCAAACTATAGAAGGAGACATGCTGATAAAGTGATAGTCTGTCTTATTTTTGCTCCAAAAAGATCCATTTCCGTACCTAGATGTTAAGCTGATATCCCCATTTAGTATCGTATACATCTAGAAATCTTTCTTCTCTTTACATATCTACGTGCTTTCTACCATGTATACAGTAATCTGTCCATTCAAGATTCTTGTCACATTCTTTTGCAAAAATAAAGTGGTCGTGTTACTTCTCCTTTAAAAGATAATGAAAATAGGTCTCAATCAGATACAGAGCATAAGTTGAGCTCTAGTTATTTGGATAGTCTTGTTTAAAACGTGAACTTTAAAAACTTTTTTTTTTTTGATATAACTCCTCTAGAATTATTCAGTGTACTGGAATAGTGCACATACTCCTCATAGGTGCTGTCATTGTAGACCTTCTTGCAAACTGGAATGTAGTACACAGATTTAGATTCTGGGAATAATGTGTGTATTTGTGATAATTCCAGGAGGATTTTATTTCTTCAGAGAGTTAGTAGGCTGTGAGCGTGTTAATCTCTTACAGCTGTGGCCTCAATAATATGGATAATCTTTATGTGATAAATTTTTCAAAAATTTAAAAAAACAAACATTAATATGGTAGAGCCATCTTTAATTTGTTCTTTCAATCTATGTATTTTGAGGTAATTTATCAATTTTCAGTAACTCTAGCACTATCATTCAGAAGTTCTTTTAGGCTAATTTTTTTGTGTCATCAATATGGCTTTGACATTTAGACCAGCAGCACAGAATAAGTAGTAGCAGGATCAGGCTGTTACTGATATTTTCTCTGGTTCACATCCCCAGAGCTGTGGCTGCTGCTGGCCCTTTTATCACACTCGCTCTGGTTCAGTGCTTCAGATCTTATCCTGCTTTGTCTGAGCTGAAAAATTAATACAGGTCTCCAATTACAATGAACCTGAATTTCATTTTATTGCTTTTTTTTTTCTATTTCAAATTAAATATGAAATTAACAAGGTGTTGCAGGCTGAATGAAAAATTTATATTCTTTGGAAATAAAGCAAATTTTTTTGATCCTTCAAGGAAAGCAAATAATAAGGTAAATGTTCTCTCTTTTTTCTGATAGCTCCATTGTTAATTCACTCATATAGGGACTGAGGCAGAAATCAAGCTCATATTTTCCATTTTCTGGAAGGGACTGTGTGATATCCATAAGTGAAAGCTTTTGCTGATCGTTAAAAACAGACACAATTCAGACTATATTTTCCACAATCACAGCTGTAGACTTGTGCTTGGAAAACATTTATTTCTAGTCTTGAAGGTGTTCTTTGTGGTACTATTCTGGTGATACATTGTAGCATGCCAGGATGTTTCCCAGGAAACTGATGAAACAATCAGATATGGAATTCATCTTGTGGAAATAAGACCTAAGAAACAAAAGTTGAAATAGAAGAAAAAGTCCTGGACAGTAAAGCAAGGTATTTTTTAATAAAGAAGAGGTTACTGTGAAGTTTCAGTTTCCTTTATACTCTGTCACTGCTGTTGGTTTATTTCCCCCAGATGCCTCTTTAATTCTGAAAGCCTGATTTAATTATCTTGAATTAATTAGTTCAATATAAAGCAGAGGACACTGAATTTTAGTGGTCGATTTGGGAGGGACCTGCAGTGAAGTTGTAGAAATGGCATAAAAATGTGAAAGCCTTCAGGAACCCTGCTGCAGGAGCACTTGCTGGGAACATGCTACATTGGGGCTTAATTGCTTTTTCCAGGTGATCATCTTAAAGGGTACAGCCTCAGCTGCATTCACTGTAGTGGGATATACCACTTTAGGAAGTTAATTGCCTAATAGAGTTAATTTGTGCAGGAGAGATTATTAATGTCCTCATTCCTATTGGCTAGGAATTTCACCTGTTCAGCATTTAGTGTGCTCCTTGCCCCTGCTTGCCACTTAGTGGAGTATTGTATCACTGACCTCTGTGTTAGTCTTTCTTTAGTCAGTATGTGTTCTGAGCAGGAAAAAAAATGATTACTTAAAACTGCATTGCAATTAAAATCTCAGTAAGTTTAGATAGCATCCTGAATGTCTGTTCATGACGAAGCTTTGGATTTTGGTAGTTGTATGTGGGGAAAAGCTTTTAGTAGTTTCAGGTATTTGTACACAGTACAAGTCTCACAGACTCTATTTTCCTTTAACAAGGATGGTATTTCAGTCTGCTTAACTAGGGTTCATGCTGTTCTTCCCTGGGACTGGATGTGGATGGGGTTTAAGAAGGTAGCAGTAGATGTTTTTGTAATCTTTCTGTCTGTCTTTAGCCATTTTCATAGTATCTGAGAGGTATTTGTAAGATGTGGTAAATGCATGCCCAGTTTAAAATCCCCAGGTTAGGCTAGAGACGTCTTTAGGACAGTGTGTTATGGTGAGTTTGCTACCACATGGAAGCAGTTGAACATTCTGCTGTTCGTAAGTTTTATTATTTGATTGGAAAGTCCCCTGGACATAGAAATGTCAAGCTATGGTGAGCTTGAACAGCAAAATTTAGGAGTTTTTTACATCTTAGTAGAGGTGGTACCTAGAAAACTTAGAGAAGTCCAGCAGATATTTGAAACAGGTCTTATGGTGTATTTTAGACATCCATATTTTCTATATGAATTGTGAAAAAAATTACACTGATTTTTCTCTGACACTGATGTTTGTAATAAAGGGAATTAAAAATAATATTTAATTACCTTTCTCACTCCTACCTATGCCAGGGTCTAGCTTAGTGTAAGGCTTTTTGCTTCTAAACCCAGCAATATGGAACATGGAGTGTGCCCAGGTTAATGAAGCTTTTCTGCAGCCCTGCTTCCAGGTAAGCCAGCGTTACTGAGCAGTGAGCGGGATGATTGATAGTGCTTAAATCAGAATGGGATGGGGAGATCCCAGACCTCTAAACAAGCTACAAAAACTAATTTTGTTTCTTCTGTTGTATTTTTAACATTTTATCAAGGCGTGTAGTATTTCTACCATTTGACCGTGTGACTAGTTTATTTTTCTTATTTGATTTGCAACTGAACCTGTTTCAGTTTATTACATCTGTCTTGTATGTTCTGTCTGGACAGATTCTTTCCTCCCAAGGTCACTCACAGAAAACGCACGTATTGCTGTGTTTTATCCCGTGAAACTTTTCATGTTGTAAGCAATAGCATAGTAAACTGACAGATCTATGAACTGTGAAGACTTATTTTCATAGGGTAACATTCCCGAGTATATAAAGAAACTTACGTTAAGTGGGGTTTCTTTCTGATTGTTCATGTTAAATTTTTGCATCATAATACTCATCAGGTCAGTAGAATTACATTAGAATTTTTTGTAGCGTGAGCCAGCATGGTGACTTTTTCTGTATGCTTCTAAAAAACTTGCTCATGTGTAAAATGTGCTTTTAATAATATAGATGGCAATACATTATTGAAGAAGATTATTTTATAGAAATATATATATATAAATCTATATTTATATCTAGATTATTTTACGTTTGTCAGCAACATTTGCATTTTCATGCTTTAACAGTCAGGAACACTTAGTAATATCAACATGACAAATATGGAACATTTAGTCCTGTCAGGATGCATTTTTGGTGTGTAGCAGGGTTTATCTTTTTCTAATTAAGTCAGCCAAGGACCCTGCTTTGTTTTCTCTTGTCTTTCTGCAGTGTGGTTGATAAGTCTGAAACAGTCTTAACCAAGAGAGCGGTCAGTTTGTTTCATTGCTGTGGAGGCCAGTCTATTAAATGTCATGCTTCTCTGCCAATGTTGTTATATTTTTATATTTAACATAGGAACATTTTTCTCCTGTATTCCTGGCCATGATGATCCTTTACTTCTAGTTCAGTAATTGTGGAGTTCACTGTATAGTCCTATTTCTAAACCCCTTGTCCACTCAAATTAAAACCTTTAATTGGTAAAAATGAGGTGAAAAGAAGCACTTGGGGATGGTTTCTCAGCCATTTGTTCCTCTTCCTGCTGTTCTTCTTCATTTTCCCTTTTAGTATTGACTTGAAAAGAGAGCAAGTATCTTCTGTTGAAGCTGTTGATTGCTCTCATTTGACAATGCTGCCCAAAGTTTCAGAGCAAAAGAAAAATCTCTCTTCCACCCCAGTTCTGTCTCAAGCCCTTGAAAATGGCCGGTACCCAGGTCTTCACCAAAACATTTAAGTATCTGCAATTATATAGCCATCTAGCCTGTAAATGTAAAGAAGAATGAAGACCAGTTTTAATTTTATATCTATCGTTCTCTGATGTCTGTTATAATAATACTATTCCTGTTTATTTAGATCTACATATTGTACTTGTATAAAAATTTAAGCTATCTCATTGACTAAGTAATATGAGCCATGAAGAACAGCAAAATTCAACATTCTCAGCTCTGCCACTTAGATTTCCTCTTGTTTCTGGAACTTGACAGCACCATTTTCATTAGTATTATAGTATGAATTCCTTATAATTGTGAGTAACCTTTCTAAAGTTTTCTACTTTGTCATTTTTGCTATTGTGACTTTTTCTATACATTTCTGTGATACTATGAAGAGAGTTAATCTGAACAAACTTTCTGATTCATTGCAGCCTGCCTTTAGATGCATCTATACACAAAGAGCACCTTGAATTCACTCTCTGTGTCCAAGGATGTTTGATGTAATCAAGGCTTGAATTCTTTGATAGCAGTATTGCAGCAGGAATTGAAAAACTTTGAGAATACTTTAGTTGACAGTAACTGTCACATTTCCAGGTGTCTTTATTGCAGAAAAATTCCACCCCAGCTGTGCAGATTGCCTATGTATCTCACAGATACAGTTCATCAACAACTGTCCTAAACCAAATTTAAAACCACACATTTTATACCTTTAGAATGACCATGGGCAGTATTTTGTTACAGAATGAAATTTGCTTTCTTCCGGAATTGAGCAGCTGTAGTGTGTCCAGCTGCCATCATCTGAGGAGCTCCAGAACCAACAGGTCAGGTCCTATCATGAAAAAGAAACCAATCACCCACTTTTCTTTGTAAAACAGGATACTGACTCCTGACTGTGAAATTAGGGCTCAAAGAAGAATGAGAAATTTAACAGCTGCCTTCAGCTTCTCTTGAGAAGGCACACATGCTTCCGTGAGGTTTGTGTTCATTATTGTTAGGCAGCAAGAAACCTGACTGCTTGAAAACACTCTTATTCCTTCCACTTGTCCTGGACATTATTATCTATGTCCAGGTGATGACTGTTTCTACAGCTGCTTGTCCTCAGCTGTAGAGGTTGGGTAGATATGTAGATCAGTAGATTTGTTTTCACAAGCAATGACAAAGGCAAATGTGGATTTCTTGGGGGGAAGAAAACTCCACAGGGCAGAACTTGAAATAAGCCGTAAAGAGTACTTTTCCCATGCTGGCATTAGAAGCATGGCAGATGCAGTTACAGCAAGGGAGGAATTGTGCGTGCATCATCTTCTCTGCATGCAACCCGTGTAGCTCACCTGCTGCTTCTTGGGAGTAGAATGTCTTTCAGAGCATGACAGAGCTCTGGTACCACCTCCTTCTTCAGACTCTTGGTCTGGAAGCTTGGTGCTTCCAGATGACTTGCGCAAAGAAGTTATTAAAGTGTAAGATGAGGCACTACTATGTAATGTTAGTGACTGGAGATGAAGCACATTAACTCCAATTTACAAAATTTAATTTTGTTCAAGGGAAGGGCTTACATGTCTGTCTCTTCAAAAACCAGTGATGCGTGTGGCCATGGTGCTTTTTGTCTTCTGTTTGATAAAGCTAAGGTTTGTTGTTCTCATCCCTTCTGTAAATTATCTCAAAACTTTTTGTGTCCATTAAAAATAAAAAGCATTTGAACGTGTAACTTGAAATGGATGGTTCTGTCACTTTAGAAAAGTAGTTTCTCCCGTATGTGAGGCATTTCCAATGAAGAGGGCTCCATAAGAATGGGAGCCTTGAATTTGAGCTGATGTTTAACAGAGAGTTTGTCAAAGGAGAACAAATTGAGAGGAGATATGCTGAGTGACCGTGGTACTGAGCAAGTGCCATGCTGCTTCTCAATCTGGTTGGAGCCTTTCCAGGATTTAAAGCTGTGGTGTTCTCAGTTATCTGCTCTGTTGCAGTTGAACTTGTGAGGCCTAAAGGTGAAAAAAAAACTTGTGATGATTTCAATTAAGTCCAGTTGTGGCAGGAATGAGCTGCTTTGGCCTTATGAATGTTGGGAAGAATATGGGTGATGCTTGAAATGTGGTAAGGCTTTCTAAGAACTCTATTTTGCTGGTACCAGCTTAAGATTGCTAGGGTTCAGCCAGCTGTCTAGTATCCACATGCAAATCTTACTTACATCTTGGATACCTAGAAATAGTGCTCTTATATTTCATAGCAGAGGGATGTTACCAGTATCTAAGCCATTATATATAATTTTCCCCCAGTGGTTTTGTGGAGGCAAAGAGCAGGCATGTTTTATGATTTTCCAAAAAGAGCTCTGAAAGCAGCTCAGTGCAAACACTGTAACCCCTGTGAGGTGTTTATGGTAGAAACATCCCCAGCTGTGAGGAATCCCACTTCTTGGCAATTCCTGTGTAGACTTGGCGGCAATTCGTGTCAACTCTCTTCTTTGGCTTCCTCAGGAATTGGGAGGTTATATTACAGATAGTAAGTAAACAGAGGAGTTGAGTAAATGCAGATTCAAATATGATGTGCTTCAAAGAAGACTCTTCTCAAAAGAGTTTTAAAAGGGAATATAATATGATTGGAAAACAAGGAAGAATTAAAATTTGTCCGTATCATACAAACCCAGATAACAACAGCTTTGTAGCACATTACTACTGAATATTCTTACTCTTTACTCCTCAGCCTTCAGGAATGGAACCGAATGTCTCAGGCTGGTTATTGCTACTTGGTTTATTTTTGTCACAAAAACCACTGTGAAAGAAGCTGCTGCTTTTGGCAGCCAAGCATAAAAAGTTCAAAACTACAGATAGTGAAACCTCTGTATGAAAAGTGTGTTCCTTTGTGGTTGGTGCTGATACACATCAACAGCAACTTCTCCTGTCAGAGGAGAGAAGAGTTTACATTTTGCCAGTGCTATTAGTTTGGGACTCTTATGGGAATCAAATGTATGTTAAAGAAATATCTGAGAGTTTCCCACAAAATTCATAAAGTCTCAATACACTTTTGTTTACATTAAAAGGTCTGAATGTAGTTGTTCGCATGACATTATCTGGTTGCACGCAAAATGACACAGCAGTCTGTGTGACCTTTCATATTTGATAACAGTAGTGTGTAATTGTGGACAGGTTAACCCAATAGACAAAATAATAATAGTTACTTTACTGAGTGATTAAAGCCCAACAAAGAAGGAAAATAGATCTGTTTAGATATTACCCAGCCAAAGAAAATAAGGACCAAGACCTCAACAGTAGCTGAGATTTATGGGATTCTGATGCTCTCTGAAAAAAAGGGCTTATATCAACTATATACTAGCTTAAAATTAATTCAGTATTTGTAACTTTACATCTATATTGTAACTGTGTTTATGTATTTAAGCATGTTAATGTGAGACAGCTGCTACAGTTTCATACAGAGATGAAGGCCACATGATGAGCCGTTTTTGCATGCAATAGAGAGTACTCTTCATAATTTAAAGCGTTGTAGAAAAATGCTGTTTCACTGCAGAACTTTGCCTTGGCACTAAGCAAGCAGTAAGTTGTATCTCACTGCAGATTTATCTGATTTCCACTAGTTCAAAGTTCAAAACCATAGATTCTTGTTATCTGCAAACCTGCAGAAACTATTTATTTTCTGAACTGCTATTGGTAACATGTGAAGGTGAGGAAACTTTTAAAGATTACCAAGGTGTCTATTAATGACCAGTATGCCCATTGATGAAGTCAGATGATGTTTGAAGTTAACATCAGTAGTGCTAATTCCTCCAAGAATGGAAAGAATCTGCATGTACAGTAAAGCAAACAGAAATGCTGCAATTGCACTCGCCGCAGGATTTGTTCAGTGAAGACTGTGCTTTTCTACACTTGATCTTTTGATTTGTGTCATTTGCTGCCATGTAATTCTAGAGCAACTAGTAGTTATTTTTCATCATGATATAGATGTAACAGATTAGATAGCAGGACAGAAAGGAGACACTTGCAGGGAGGAAAATAATGGTGAGAAAGAGGCCTTATTGTGCATGCGGGCCTGCAGAAAGGGCTTTTCTTCTGTCTGAAACCCACAGGTGGTGACAGTGGGGTTAGTTTCAAAATGTGTTAAAGTGCAGTCATGGTCAGTTCAAATTGGTCCCTCAGGATTTCATGCCGTAATAGAGAATACTGCCTACGCTGGGAAATGGATTTTGACACACATTTTGCAAATGCTTTTGCGTGCTACCGTGGTAGTGTTATTAAAATCCTGAATTCTTTGTGCTGCAGAACAGTAGGAATTCACAGCAATGTTGCCATGTGTTCTTTTAATCTTTGGCAAAGAAGCTATCACATTGGTTTTATCTCTGTTGTATACTTCTATATTAATTTTATAGTGGATTTTTATAAGTTTTTCCTGTTCTTCCTTAGAACTGGTTGGAAAGAAAACTTTAACTGTATTTCTTTCCTATCATGTCTCATGGCTTTAAAAAAGGTTTTGTTTTGTTTTTTTTTTCTTTTCTTCAAAGACTTTCTATAGTTTTCTTGCTGTCCTTTCTTTGGTGTCAGCCTATCCTTCCTTTGCCTTCTATATTATGTACTTTAAAAGGTATTGGCACCTGGCCATATATTTGCAAAACAAATATTAGCTTGAATTTGCTCTTGGGATTTTGAGTTTGCTGTGTGGAGCTGCACATCTTCCTGGAAAAGCTGTGGCAAGCAAGAGCCATGCATAATGATGCTCTTTCATGTATCTTTACATGAAAGCTCGTTCTTCATCCCTTCAGTTGTTTTGCTTCTTTAAGCATGAGTAAAATTTGAATGGAATTTGCCCTTTTGACTTATTCAATTTATTCTATTCTTTTGCTTTAGAGTTGTCTTTCTAGGTTACTGAGCTTTCTTTTTCCCTTCAACTAGAGAAACTAGAGAGGCCACCTTTTCCTTTTTTTTTTCCTTTTTTTTTTTTCCCCCTCCTCCCATGAGTAGTCGGAGGTGGAGGGACCATAATGACTTCAGAAAGAGGATGTTTTTGTCTTGGAAATGATCTTGTAAATTGATGTTATTTTTTTATGAATGGGTGGATTACTCCAATTTCATGGAAATACATCTTTACAGGATCAGAAAAGAAAGACCTTTGCGTTGTGGGCTGTGAAAAGCCTGATGCTGTAGCCAGTATGATGTTAGTATTAAGGGAAGCTTTAGTACAAAGGACTGTAGCACTTGGCGCTCATGTGCTGTCTGTTGCTTTCTCTGAAGGCTGAAGATACGGATTTCTCTGATCTCCTAATTTTCCCAGAGATTTGTGCTGAGTCTCCCCTTAGCTCCTTTTCTGCTTTTATAATGAAATTGCACAGCATTGTGTTTCATAGTGCTCAGTTCATTCATTGATGTTCTCATAGCTTGTGTTCATTATCCCTTAATCATAATAATTCAGGTCTTGGTCTGTCCCACAAAATATGACTAAGCATCCTGATTTTGATGTATTCTCTAGTATTTTAAGCAGTGCCTATAGAAGACGCCTATGGAACTTAGTGGAAATGAAGTAAGTGCTCTTTAACAGAAAAGAAGGTAAAATACTGCAGGATTTAGTAGAGGATCAGTTTGCAGTTCCATCTTTTTGAACTGTTATATATAGAATAGCTTGATATACTTGTCCAGGAAATTATATAAGAGGCTAGATAATATAGAGGAAAAAAAAACCCTGATTTTTGTTGTATTTGGTAGTTTTATTCTCATTCTAGATTTTATTCTGAAAATAAAAGGAAACATTTTAGCTGCTCTTTAGTCATGTTTTTCCAGGCCAACTATAGTATGGCATATGTGCCATGATCCTGCTGTGACACAGGAGGGGTGGGAACCACTGGTGACCCAAAAATCCCACTGTTAGTCTTTAACAAGACAACTGAGCCTTCTCACCATTATTTCTAATTACAAGACAGGTAAATTCAGTTCATTACAGGGCAGAGGAACTGGCTCTCAGTAATTGCCTTTATCATCATCCATTTCAACTGCAGTAACATACAACACATGGTGCTCCAGCAGATTTAAACTTGACAGACAGTTTGGGAATGACTCTGTGTGAACAGAGCACTAGTGTTGTCATTGGGAGTTGCACAGCCAGTGTTACAAACCTTTACTCTTTAACTGGTGTGACTAACCACGGAGAAGTGAACAGAATCCTGCAGAGGAGGAGTGAGTGAAAGGGAGAAGGTTGGAGGAAATGAGATTATGATGTTGGCATTGGACAAGTCACAGAAGAATCAGATGATGTGAAGGGTCTTTTAAGGATTAATTAAGTTTAACTAATGAATCTGTCGTCTTTGTCTTTACTGGAGGCTGCTTACATAGTTTGCAGGGGTTGATACAGCCAACTTCTGTTAGCTGTGTTCCTAGCACAAAAATTAGGCAGAAGCTCTCGGCACTTCCTTGGCTTCTCAGCTTGGATTTTATATTAGAAAGTGTTGTAGTAGTAGTAGTGCATGATGAAGCAGTGCATTTATTTGACTGATATATTCTCCTGATAATGGCACTCTTTTGTGAGTAAAGAATACCACACTTCCTATGGACAGTTTTCAGACACAGAGAAACCATTTTAAATTGTCACTAGTTGGAAAAACTAAACGTAAATATTCCTGTTCCATCTTATACTGCCTTTGCAATCTGCCTTTCTGGCAGATGAAGATACCTTCAAAGAATGTTTTTCCCCTCAATGAGAATACAGAAGTATTGGGTTTGTTGTTGCTTATTTTTTTCTATAAATCTCTTTAACTTGCTTACAAATCTTTTTTGAGCATATCGCCCAGCCTAGCAGGTAGTTATTATAATCAAGTACTTTGCAAGCATCCCCTGCTGTGTGGCAATCCTGTTTAACTCAGCTGCTGTCAAGAAGGAACAGTTTCTTTTTTATCATGTAGGCTATTTATGAGTGTGCGTTAATGGTAAAGTAGCTCTAAGAAGAATTATTCAAGACAGCTCACTGTTCATGAGCTACTTACGCAGTCACCGTGTTCAATTGTTTCTAGATACACCTCCAATCCATTCTGCATTCGCTTCAAAACACACTCATTTTATGTTGTCCCACCTGTGTGTCCCTCCTGGTATGTGCAACGTGCATGACATTACCAGATGTGCATTCAGGCTGAGCTGATGGAGCATTAGGTTACAGATGTGAAAGCAGCTCAAATGACCAAGTAGTGAATCTTAATGGAGCACAGAGTATGGTGGCTACGTGGAGATCATGTTTCTGTTTCCTGTCACAAAAAAAACCTGCGTCTGCAAAACACAGCAGTTGACTGCTAAAATGTGCAGACTTCTTTATGTGTGCATGTGTGGAGCTGGTGGGCCAGATGGACTACACTTACTTTGTGGTGGAGCAGGTACTTTCCCACCAAACCCCATCACTCTCAGCATAATTTATTCTTTCATAAATTTCTGAAGTCTCTTTTATAACACCTTATAAGAAGAATCACAGTTTTAAATGTTATTTTCCTTCCTTTTTCCTGTTAAGATTGCTTTTCTCTCTTTTCATTCTTAGTTTCACCTCTTTCTGAAGAGTCTAGTTCTTTGATGGTAGCATATATGTATATTAATGGTGGTTTTGTTTTTTCCCTTGGGACTGACTTTTTTAAAAAAGTCGCATTTTTATTATGATTTCTGAAAGAAACCCAGTGTCTTAACTGCATTGCCTTCTCCCTGCCTCACCACCCTCTCTGTTGGAGTTAATTTGAGCCGCACAGGTACCATACTTGCTTTAGGCCATATGTATTCTTCCATTATTTCCTAATATCAATCCATGTTCTTGAGCCTTTCTATCAGTTGATTTCAGTTCTGCTCCATGCACCATTATTGCATCCTACTTTTAAATCTGCACAACTTCCAGAGTTAAAGTAAATGGTGTATTTCCAAATTTGAAACATCTGCTAGTTACGTGAGTTCCATACTTTATGGTGAAGTGAGTCTAAATGCCAGAAGTTGTTGTGGAAGTATGCCACAGCAGCACCTGTTGATGCCAGCTCCCACAATGATAAGGATCTGAAGAAGGTAGAGTAGCCAGCTCCATCAGCTTTCTTGGCAAAGGACTCTGACACGTTCACACCTTTTCACCTTTCATGAATAAGTGATTATTAGCAAGGACTAGTTATTACCAGTGTTCCTACAGACTAGAGACCTTACTGCAATCTCTGTGGACGGAATCATGGACGGATATCAAGAATGACTAGTCCATCATCAGTGGAGAAAGATCTTTACTGGCACTGCTCCACCATTTTCTAGGACACTGTTAGAGGCTGAAGTTTCTCATTTCTACAATACCAACCAATGTCAAGGGGATGGGGTGGTTTTAGTGCTGGATGGTAGGAGTCTGCAGATCCATTAGCCCAGCTGTTCAACTCAAGCTGTAAGTGATGTAAGATGTTTCCCATTTGAGAAATGGGAAGTAGAAAAGAAAGATTGGTATTTATCTTGGCCAGAAGATGAACAAAGGGACACAGTAGAGGAATTATTAAATAATGAATAGTTCATAGTAGATATTAGGAGCTTTTCATTCCTTGTTCAACAACATAAGGTATTCCATTAAATTGAAAAAAAAAAATTAAAAAATAAGATTAAATTCTTCCTGAGTAGCAGATTTGTAACTGTGGCTTGTCTTGGTAAATAGTTTAATGTCTTTGGAGAAAGCTTGGACATTTATACATATAAAAGTTTATTCAGAAAAGTTTAGGAAAGACTAAAACCCTGACCTTTGGTTATTAGCTTACTTAACTATTAAACTTATGTTGAATCCTTCATGGGGGAGGAGAAGAAAGGAGAGGGGAAAAGCTTCATTGACTGTGGGGTTCTTGCATCTTACTCCTCAGGTTTTGACACTGGTCATTGTCCAGGAACAAGGTCCTGGACTAAAGACTCAGTTGTTCTACTCCAGTCTGGAAGTTTTATATCTTTATAATGTTCCTCCAAAAGCTACAGTTTCACTTGGGAAAGAAGGAAGGGATAAAAATGAGGTTATAATGTGGCAGGACAAAATAGGAAACACGCTCTGATTCTGTATAGTGGAACAAGATCTTGAAAATAAAATACGCTGGTGTATTTAAAAGTGAATTGGAAACCAGGGGTGCAAAGTGGAAAGAGCACACACTGTAGCCCAGATATCCCCATCTCTCTGCTGTATGCTCTCCAGTGTCTCTTGTGTGGCTGAAATATAATAGCTCTGTTGTGAAATTTTAGCTGCTGTGATTCCCGTTTGTGTAGTTTAACAGGAGCCAAGTCTCTGTAAGAAACTGTTTGTTTAAAAAGTTAAATGAAAGGACTGTTGCTATGTGTCTGCTGTATTGCTGCCTGTGAGGGGGAGCTGCCACTCTCTGCAGAGGTAAAGGAAACGATGGGACCAGGGCTAGAGATGAAATGACATGGCACAGGTTGGGAAAAACAAGCTAATTTTTTTTGGCCAGATGGTGAAAAGCTGCAAAAAAGGCAGCTGAGATTAACTAGCATCATGGACAGGTACCAATAATATGCATGAAAGATGGAAGCAATTGAGAGTAGAATCTCATTATTCAGCAGTTCCCTATTCTAATGTGTCTTTTTAGTTTCTCCAGAAAAATGGATGAACATTACACAACAATGAAAATTAAAGAGCTACAAATTTAGCACATAGATGTGACAAAACTGCGGGGATCCATTTGGCTTAATAAGAATATCTGCTCTGTTTATAGTTTAAATACCATGCTACAAATGGTCTCATCCATTAGTTTGAGAAAAATGTAATGAGGAAATAGTCAATGGATTGTCTAAAAGTAGCACATGTGATAAAGTGATTTAGTATTAGAGACATACTGTCTGAATATTCAGGGAGGCCTCAATCCTCCCTAAACATATGGATGTACAAATTCTGCATACACTAAGTTGGACATAAACTTCTTTTTGGAGTTGCTATGTTTTTAATTTTTGTTTCTGCAGAGCAGATACTGAAGGATGCTTTTACTTGCCAGCACCATCTCACTTTTCTGATCACTGAAGCTGAAATTCATTCCAGTTAGCTGTTTTGATCACTTGAAGGGGCTAAATTCAAAAGCATCAGACCCAGTCCACAGAACAGAGTATTTTCTTTTCCTAAGAGAAAGAAAAGAGTTTTGGAGAATTCTGAAGCTGAGCAAATGGACCTAGCCATCTGGTTTTCATCATCTCCCGCTTCAAAAAAGCTCTGACTTCTTCTGCTGTGCAAGAAGAAGAATGGTGTAGGACTCCAGTGTCCTGTTTGTGGGTGAATTCCTTATTAGAAAAAAAAAAAGGGACTCTTCCGTCTATATCACAGATGTGGCCACTTTATACCCTGTCAGCCATTCTCATTTCCTTCCTGAAACTTAATCCATCTGTCGTTTTGACTAATTAAAGTTTGCTGCTAGTACACAATGTGCTTTCTTTATATGTTACATGATAAAACTTAGCTACATTCTGTGCTTGTAGGTGTGCTTGAGCTATGCCCACATGCGATGTTCTTTTTGTTATGTGGTTTATTTTGCAAAGGCTTAAGGAAGGTTCGTCAGGTGTTAGATCATGCTATTTAAAAGCTCTCAACTCATGCAGCAAAATATATTGATGAATAAAGTAAATAGAGTTTGTAATGGATCAGCTGTGATGGGCTGTGATCCACTTGTGCTGCAGGTTGGTGGCTATAGTATTGGCTATTTTCTTTGCTGTGACCCTGTTAGTTGGCTCTGGCCTGTTCTGGAACTTTTGTAACTCGACATTTCTCACCTTTTCAGCTGTGCAGTTTGTATGGCCCAGCAGGACAGTCTGCTTCTGGGTCCTCCTCTGATGAAGGTGCACCTGTCATGTTGTCAAGCGAAATGTGCATGTAAGGCACCATCTGTCTGTGTATCCTGATTGGAGGCGTGTAACACGCTGGTCTCATGGCCATCATGTAATTGAGGCTGTGCACAGAGGCCACGTGAATGGAGATGTGTCGTAGGAGAAGGAAGGCTGGTGCATGCCATGGTTTAATTTAGACATCCAGCCTGGTCTGCAAAGAGAGTAGAGGTAATAATTAATAGCCCCATAATTCTTAGATGGTGTAGTTAATAACCTAGATGTTACTGTGTTCATTTGAAGATCTGCAGCTTGTGAAAGGGTGTGTACACACAATTATTTTCATAATTGATATGTTAGGCTTAGTTGGCGTGATAATGCATAGCAGGTTGATTTTACTAGCCCTTCACTAAACAAAATTTTCGTTGTATGCATGATAAGTGTAATTCTCATAATACTAATTAGGATTTGTAGTTTTAGAGCAGGAAGTAATTTATGGTAAGCTCTGATTTAGATATTTAGAGTGTTGAAAAGCTCTCTCTTTAGAAGCTTGAGTTAACTTTAGAAGGGCAGTGGCTTTGTTGCTTCCACATATCATTGCTTAAGCATCATGGATCATAGGTGATGTCCTTTAACTTTTTGGGAGTGGCTCTGACACCTCCACATATTCAAAGCTGGGCCATCTGAATCATATTTGTAAAATATATAGCTAACTTAAATTGAAGAACTTGCTGGTGTAGTTAAAAATATTTATTGTGCGCTCAGTGGGTTTAGTATTTCAGACCAAATAAAGAATTAAAGGCTTCTTTTTTGTTAGACAGTATCCCAGATATTCCTTTGTGTCATGCGATTTGAGGTTAAGATTTTTGCATGTTCTGTGTCTTTTGATCTCTTTGATGATTGGTTATTGTTGCACACTGTAGTCTGTTAGCCTCTAAACTGAGTCTTATATAGAGCAAAAATAGCTAGAAACATAGACATGCAGTTGGAGAGTTAGGAAACAAAATTGGTGTCTATATGAAAAATTTACTTAGAGGGAAAGAGGAGAGAAATGTCTTTATACTTTGTCAGACTTCATTTCCCCACCAATGATTAGAAGATATATAGATCCCTTGCTAATTTTTTGTCTACAAGGAACAAAATACAAAAATATATTTTTTTTAAAGTGCTATGAATACATTATTCAAGCTGTGAGTTTGGCCATGTTTTAAATTTTCCATAAAAGCAGAAATGAACTAAGAGAGCCCTCATCTGCTTATTTCCAAATATAAATTGGCTATGATTTATAAGACTCCAGTTACACAAAATATATTCTTTCCTTAGGAGAGAGTTTATTCTTCTTTTTAACGCTTAGTGACACAGCTTTTACAGGGAATAACTGAAAGTAGAGCAGGCCATATTTCTGAGGGCCAAGCTAAGGTGGCTATTGATGATTAGAATATGTTATTAATAGTGTGATTTTGCATGTAAGCACATTAACATATATTCACAAGGGGACAGGGTAGTAGGGCCCAACTTTCTGAAGAGATTCAAGTACCCCAACTTGCAGATCTTTCCCTGTAGGGTTTGCACAGTTCTGTGACTTATGTGGTTGCATGAACACCTTCAGGAGAAAAGAGAAAAACCGAAACAAACCAACCCTGCACCCAACAAACAAACTAATCAAACCCTACCACCCCGCTGTGATTCTAAATGGTGTCAGACCTCTTCAACAGAAGGGGGAAGTCACCACTTTGCAGAGCAAGGAGCGAGAGAAGGAAGCTTATATTTTCTATCATCCTAACTGCAGCAGGACACAGGAGGATAGTCCGGATCCAGTGTGTAAACGAGCAGTGGTCAGAACAGTGAAGGGCATTTGATATTTGTAAATATTTGGTAGACTACTTGAACAAGCATTTGGATTCAGAGCGTTAGAGGTACATAGTGATAGAAACCTCTGCCTATCTGTGCTGATGTGTCCTGTAAAGCCTGTCTTGAAGTGATGCTGTTGGACCTCATCATGCTGATCAAAACAAGAAACAAAAAACTACAGGGTGATGTAATAATATCGCTGTTGTCTGACCTACATTAGTACATTCAGCTACAGTCATGACAAAATCTGAATCTGTTTTTTCAAGGGTCTGTGGATAGAGAAGGTAAATTAAACAAATTTGTCATTTAACTCGTCAACTCAGGAAGCAGTCAAAAGAATAAGTCAAAAGACTTGTAAAAGAAGTATGGGTAGAAGGAAGCCCACCACTAACTGAAGAAATAAACTGGAATGGCAGGTGAAAAACTGCTGCCATGAGGATTGCAAAAGAACCTGTCTAGCTTTGATCAACTTATTTAGTATGAGTTTTTTGAGGAGGACTCCTTCCTGATTTATGGAAAGCTGGTGACCAGCCAACTTGCTGCTTCAGAAAACACCCATGTGCACTGCATAGAATGCCCACAGCTCTAAGACAAGCATAGGAGGTAGTGGGCTCTGAGTGGACCCTTTCTGAGACCTTCTCTGGGCTCAAGCAAAGCTCTAAGTTTTCTGAGGTAGCCTTCTGCTGGGGCTCTCTGGGCTAGTAATGGTAACTCAAAGATTCCTTCTCCAGTGGCAGCAGCCCTCCTGTTGGCCTGCCACACTGTCCTTCCTGTGATGATTAAACCATCTCATTGACGCAATGAATGAAGCAGTCTACAGGTGTACTTTTAAGTGGCAATTTAGGCAGCCCATGCACAGTCTTTTACTATGAAAGTGCAATAGCATACCCCCTTTCTCTGACAGAAAAATCAATTTAAGAGATTTCTGCCTAGTTGCCTATTGGTATGACTCTGAAGTGAACTAGGAAAATAATTTTTTAATTGGATAAATACAAATAAAGGTTCTTGGGTTTTATTCTGTTTTTTTCTTTTTTTTTAGTAATTTCTTTAAGTGTAGGATTTAAGCTCTGCTCTTAGTGATCTTGTTCACAATGTGGTTCCATAAATAATTGTACTTGTCTAGCTAGGAGTATTGGTTGGAGCATTGTGGTTTGAGGGCAGGAATTAGCAGCTGAGACTGGTTTTAGGGATTGGAAAACATTTGCACAAGCCTGTGTAAATGTGGTCTCAGCCCATCTTAAGTACATTACTGCATGGACTTCAGTTTCCTGACACTACCATTTGTCCTGGGGCCAGTGGCATCAGGAACTCACTTGGCTGGATGGAATCTAATGTGGCACCAATAACAATGTTTTTATGATTAGCTTTTACTGGATCAACTTCTGATCTAACACAAAGTCCAGCTGCAGAAACCTGTGTGCTACAAAGGAAGGGGCAGCAAGGTACAAGGTTGCTTGTTCATTTCTGCGGCTCTTTTCTCCTTTGTAGGATCCTCCTGTAATTTGTCTGTGAGATCAAGAGTATAGTAGAAAGATCTTTTTATGATTAGTGTTCAGTTTTAAGGTCACACACCTACTCTGCATTCAGGATACGTATTGATCATTTAGGTTCAGTTAGACAGTATACCACATTACAACTTTATAAATACAGTAATTATGCTGATTGATCTAAACAAAAAATTGAATTCTTTTAATTAATTAATGTAAGAATACATGCTGCCAATAAAAATCATATTATTTATTTATTATTCATGGTAAGGCATTCTAACTGGAAAAATGTCCTAAGCAAAAAGGTAGCCAGTACCTTGAGTCATGCGTTTTAAATATTCTTGTTAAATATAGTTTTAAAATGAATCCTGCCACCAAACATGCTCCAATGCAAGATGATTAAAATAACATGTTCTGTACAAAATATTTCTTTGTGTGATAGATATTCTAGATTATTAAACCCATGAGTCCTTGCTTTGTGCAATTAGCACAGAATAGGGAAATTTTTGTGCTCTGCTGTCGCTTGGCAGAGGTACTCAGACTTGGAGCTCTGTAGCTTACTGAAGTTAATGAATAAAAATGGATTTGTACTTAAACTCTTAACAGTGCATAGCAAGGTTTTAGCATGTTATAAAATGTAAAATTATAGTCGAGTATGTGAGCAGCATTAATGAGTGGATGGAGCTGCTTTTACTTAAAAATAGGGGTCTTGACTTTCATGATTAATAAGGCTTTAGTTCTGCAAATATTTGCTAGTCACTATGAATATTAGTTTTCCTTCTTCAGAAATATGCTCTCTTATAATTTCTGTTCTTCCTGTTTACATAGGCAATAAAAATAAATTATGTTCTATCTGGTTATGTTTGTGCAATGAGAAAGAAGGCAATGTAGACCAAATAGGCTGACAGAGTAGATGGTCCTTTTAGCAGATATTTTCAGTGCTGGAACCTGTTTCCTGCTCCAAAAACACATTTTACAAATACTACTCTACCATGTAATTAGTAGGCAATAGCAGCATTGCTGCTTGCTATGAGTTCAGACATGAACAACTATATTTTGTGATGGTCTGGATCCAGTTGGTTTGTTAAGTGTGATAAGGGCATGCCTTTCAGATCAGGCCTGTCTCCTACACTTCTGGATCATCAATGGGATTTAGCAGCTCATGCTGTTTTGTGGAGGGCGTAGCACCAAAACTGAAGGCATGTCAGGAACTTTGGATTAAATAGGAATGAACTGAGGCTCTGGGTAGCATCAGAACAGGAACTGCACATTATTATATGGACTGAAATGTCCTGTTCTGCCTGAATCTGGGCTTGGATTGCTGGATGATGCCTGGTTCTCAAAATAAAAGCATGATGCTGTAATGTACTTACGCTGTTTTCTCCTCCACTGATTTTCATCTTGCTTTCTATAGACTGACTTAAAATAGTAAATCAAAGATATGTAAATATTTTTATTGGCAGGTTTGCTCATTGTCATCGGTTATATACATAGAAGAGCAGAGAAGTCAAAAAGCTAACATCTCTTAATTGTTCATTGAGGAAAATGTCTCTTTTCATTTACTTGTCTTGGAGAAGATACAGAACATTACAAAAAAACCCCAATGTGATACTAAAAAGATTAAAAATCAGTGTGATCTTTTATAAGAGATTCATATGTGAAATTATTAAGGACCCACAAGCAAAAAAAAAAAGCAGTAAGCACAAAATACATTTGCTGAACCATTTCATAACTGTTTGAAATGCCTAATCCAAAAGCCTTATAAAAATTGTGAAACATAGGCTTACTTGAGGCTACAGTGAATAGCAAATTCCACATGATGTCATGGAGCACATTGTATGATATTTTGCACCTCCTAGGTAAAGAAGAGGAGTTGAATTTACTCGTTTAATTATCACCCTAGTGGATTGTAGGGAACTTGGCTAAGAAAAAGTGAGTTGTTTTCCAGGCCATATGTTAGAGGGGTGTGTGTGGCTTTGTATGTTTGTTTTTTTTCCTCAGGCCAAAAGTGCTGGGTACAGAAGGAACAAACAGGGTGGGAAAAGGGTTGAGCAGCACTTCCTCTCCAAATATGGCTAAAAGCTTCCTCTTGTTTTCTAGGCATTGTTTTTGGGGGGCTAAGCTACTTATGTACTTTCTAAGCAGCTTGAAGGCCATTCCTGATTATATGGTTGGTTGACATCTCCAGTCAGGGAATTGCAATGAGTCTCTTGACACCCTTGTACACTTGTATCCAGCCCTCTCTAACTGCTTGTGTATAGGTTTCTGTAATTTTAACTTAAAGGGTTTTGAGATTTAGTTAATGAATATGTCTTATGAGACTTGAATGAAGCAATTAGGAGCGCCTTTGGAAAACTGATGAGAGTTCTGGGAGTGACATGGAGGAATCAGTATCTGCTGCAGGAGAGGTTACAAGGTAGTGTCTGCATAAAGGTTCCTGTCAGTTGTTCAACTGTGGTGGTGTCTGTGCTGCAGGAGATGAAAAGAATGCAGAAAGACTGACATTAGTCAAGTCCATTGACCTGAGTAGTAGAGTGGAGGCATTTTGTATCAAAGCGAGGATGAGCACTAAGGATTTTACTATTCTTTGGTTTTGGAGTATGTGGTAGCTGTGGTGGTTGGCAAAGTCATGTCAATGCCAGTTGAACATTAAATGCCAGATTTTATTTTGGTTTGTGGCTTTTCAGGTAGGGATCTGCTTGAGGATGAGGAGTGTTTGTCACTGCAAAATGCTGTTCAAGGACAGACTCTTAAGTCCTCAGGCAAATAATTCCTATTCTTAAAATCAATGCTTCTGCCTTCAGGACTTAAGGAAGTAGATCTGAAGCTTTATTCCTATTTCTGTGCATTTAAACCTGTAGTACCAGGAAGATGGGCAGTGATCGAGCATGTTCAGACAAACAGATAAAAATCCAGAGAAGTATTTATCAACACCCTTTTCAGGTTTGGTGTCGGCATCATTTTCTGCCCTGCCTCAGGCAGCTATGAGCTATTGGTTTATATTTTATACAGTATTTTCTTCCCAAACAGAGTTATAAGTGAGGGCACTGAATTAGAGATACCTGATGATGTTTGTTCCTGACAGCTCACATGCTAACTTCACAGGCATAATTATACCCAAATGACTCTGGAGAACATCAGCTCCTAGTAATTCCACTACCAATACTTATACAACCTAATTTTACTGACAGCATGCCACCAACAGGGGCTGCTCCTCTCCTTCCCTGTGGCCAGTGACCGGGCACAAAGGTCTGGCATAGAGGATTTTTCCAAAATACTAGTGGTCAGCCATTCTGGGGGTGTCTGGGTTGCCTGTGGAATCCAGGCATCATCTGGTAAGGGTTTGCCATTGGACATTGCCATACTACCATGAACAGTCCTGGTGTCCTTCCATCCTTTAGTTGGAAGGATGTTGGATTTTAGTTGGTGATATCTGCAGGACAGGACCATCAGCAGCAGCAAAGCTATCACTGAAATGTTTCCTTTCACTTTCCTGGTAGTTTCCCAGTGTCCGTATCTGTCTGTTGTGTCCTCTCTTACATTTTGATGATGAGTATTTTGGAGTAGCAGGGTATGTTTCCATCTACCTTATGTTCTAATTTTCTTTTAAACTGTCTGCTTGAAATTAACTTGCTTGTCATGATATCAGCAAAGCTGAAAGAATTAAACACACTTCTTATGCAAAAAATAAAAATCTGTCTTATGCTCTGACATTAAGGGTCTCCCAAACAGATTTTATGAGCTATGAAAGCTGTGTCTTGGTTAGCTGAAATCAAATGGAGCAAAAGTGACAAAATTGTAAATGTATGGGAGCAATTCTTAAGCCATGAAAAAAATGATTTAGTATTTTTTTTAGTGTCATTTAATTGCTATCAGAGATGACCACTGTCATGAGTTATTTGGCCAAACTGACTGATCTTTCCCATTGTACTTTTATTCTGTTGATCTGAAAGCCATAAAATTAATTGTGATCACCCACGTGTGAAATTCAGCATTGCAAAGCAGTCAGCTTTAAGGCTGCATGCTCTAAATCTTAAAAACGGTCTTTACATAAGATGCAAAGTGCATGGCCCTGAATTTTTGATCTGCACAGTTAATAAGTTTGTATTGATGTGGTTTTGTGTGCACAGGTCATTTCTCCTCTTTTGCATATAATTTAAAATATTTGCTCTACTCTTCAAAATATATTCAGTTGTTATAAACCAGGAAATAACACCTAGTTAAGAAAGAAGAAACAGAAGAAACTTTTTTTCTGATGGATTTGAGGTCTAGACATTGTACAAACTGGCTAAAGGATACAGGCTATAGAAAGCATGACTGACAGGAGAAGTCCAGTCAGTAGCTGTCCATATCATGATTTTTGTTGGCTTTTAAAAATGTTTCTTGGGGAAATACTTTGTCCCGATTTTCCTTATTCTGAAGTTTACACTCCTTAATAACATATGTGTCTTCAACTTAGTGTATTGAAAACATATTTAGTGAAAGAATGAGAAAGGACATTCTTTTCTCCTCCTCTTTCTTTTCTCCTAGATTCCAATCTCATATTCAGCCTAACTCTTACAAGGTATTACAACTTGGTACTCTCTTGCCTCCTGTGCCTCCAAGGTATATAAATCCTTTCAGCTCTATCACCTGTGTGATAGATGATTGCTGACATGCAACACTCTTGATCAATCCACTGTGAAAATTCCTGCTGCTGCCTTCATTTCCTCCTGCTCGGACTGCTGTAATTCACAGCTCTCAGGTGCTTAACTGCTCTAATACTCTGTAGGTTTGGTAGTAGTGCAGTACGCTGTCATAACCTGACGTGTTTTGAACCATGACTACAGTGTGCTTTAATTTCTAAAATCTGGGGTAACTTGCTCCCTTCATCTGTATCTGAAGACTTGAATTTATTAGTATGTTTTTACTGGTTTCCTCCTTTTAAATCAGCTTGCATTCATAATAGTTAATTGCTCCCCTGGCCTTAGATGTAGTACCATTCAACCTCATCTCTGTCTGCTACAGTAGATTTTTCATTTGCTTTTAATTCCAGAATCTTTCCTCTTCAAATCAAAGATTCCATGGGCAAAGTTGCTTAAAAAACCAGACTATTAAGTGGGTGGAAATTCAATGGATGTGAAGGAGTTGAACATGGAGAAAGATCATACTTTTATAAATGCAGAAATTGATGCCACTTAGTTCTGCTGCCTAAGAGACGATTAAAGTAATTGAAGTTGATCACAATTAGACCTTCACATTTGTATTGCTTTGAACTGAGACATTTTCATTGAAATTCATCATACATTATTCCTTTGCATGTACTGTTAAAAGTCTGAGGACTGCATAATTTCCAAGAAAGAAAACAAGTCACTGTACATAATGGGCTAAACTTCTAACAATACCCTTGAATTTTACACCCACAATTAACCACCCATGCTCAATTGCAGACATAAATGTTAGCATTTACACATGTAACTGCATGCAGGCACAGGGAGACAAAACCTTTCAGTGTTATCACCCACATTAGGTTTCAGGAAAGAAATACTTTTCTTATAAGAGCCAATTAAATTACTGTCCCATAGCATCAGGGTGGCAGAATACTGAGAGCATACTAGGCCTATGTTTTAATATTTTCTTTATGATAGAAATAGCAAAGTACAAAGCTGGTGATATATGTGTGTTGTAGACTTGATTTATATACATCTGTAAAGGGTTTTTAGGGCCAGATCTTTATTCCACTGAAGTTGAGTGTGAGTTTTGCCTTTAGCTTCCTGAGGAGGAGTGGTTGGTTGGGGGTCAGGAGTGGATGGGGGTTCCACCCTGTGCTGGAGCCGTGGGATACCAACTGCAAGGGTGTGGAAGGACCATGAAGGGCTCTGTGACCACAGGGCTCCCGTAAGAAGAGGATTTTTCTATTTGCACAGATTTTTCTATTTCTATTTTTATATTATACCAGAAATGGTATAATATTTGTCAGTGTTCTGAGAAACCATTTGGGAAAAAAATAAAAGGGTGTGTTGGAGTATGTGGCACAATCGCTATAACAGTGAAAATTCTTCTGACATACAGCAAATCTCAAGCATCCTGTGCAGAAGGGGAGAAGTCCAAAGGGTGCTTAACAACAAACTAGTAAACAAAGAAAATCTAACAAAGAAAAAAGCCCACACCTAATTGAAATAACACATGTATCTTTTGGGCTGTCTATCATGTTAAAATTCTGATAGAAGTAACTGAGTAAGAATTTAGAGTCTCTGGGTCTAGAGTAAGTTTTAGCTTTATAATTTGCCTTGGCACTTTTTCCATGGTTTCCCTTTCCCCACTTCTATGCTTTTCAGCCTTCTCCCATGTTTTGGTTCATTTGGTTTTAATTCAGTCCCAGTTCAGTATTTGAATGCCAGAACAATTCCTCTATGGGCAAAGAAGAGAGTGTGTAATGGAGGCACTGAACGATCCTTAAGGCCATGTTTGTACTAGTAAGAGAAGCAGCCAAGGGCTGTTCTAGGGCCCTAAGGCCAAATGACCTGGCACCGCTTTTGTCTATGCAGCTAAATTAATTTACATCCCCCAAATAGGATGACCTCATCCAAGCTTATTGCTAGGAATAGTCCTTAGCCTGTCCTGCTTGGTCTTTTTTTGAAACCATGCCTAAAACCGTGTCAGATGTTTATCTGTACAGGCAGTCACATGCAGATCCCTGCCTTGACCTGTCTATGGTTGATGGCTGTGGGCCTCACCTTTCCAACCAGGGCCAGGGGTGGGTGATGGTTGGTACAAGTCTCCTCTGTGAACTCACGACAGGTTTCCAAAGCTCAATTAAGATCTTCAGGCATTGTAGTTGCATATGTAGGCTAATGGAAAAAACACAGGATTGATATTCTTCAGGAATAAGTAGAAAATGAAACCAGTTGAGGAGGAGAAATCCCTTAAGTATCTCCAATAATGATAAACTAAAGAATTAAAAATGCTGGCTCTTTTAACGTATACTTATTTTTGTAAGTTATTTTCTTCTGAGATCTTAGTAAATTTAAGTGAAAACTTCCACAATGGGACATGCCAGAGAAGAGACAAACCCAGCACAAACTATTTTGTTATCAGAGAGCTGTAAAATGGAGAGTGCAATGGAGAAAACTATTCTCTTTATCAAATTCTTATTTAACCAGTCCACCCCTTGTCCAAGAATTTCACGCTTGAGCATCCTGTTGACTTGATGTTTGGAGGCTGGTGAAGCAGCACAGTTGTGTAGCAGTTATAACATAGCTGCGCAGTGGTTTAGTCCTCGGCCCTGCTGGACATGGACGGGTTAGTGGGAGGTCTCTGGTGCAGTCCTGGCTGCTCAGGCAGTGTCCAGTTGTCTCAAAATTTGAGGATAGAGACCCCAGCCTCTCTCGCCAGGGAACCTCTTCTAGTGATGAAACACCTTTGTAGCAAAAATATTGTGTTAGTTCCAGCCAGTACCTCTCCAGCTTCAGCTTGTGACCACTGTTTCCTCCTCTTCTGCGCTGCACCTGAGGACAGAGCCTGGTGCTGTCTTTACAGTAACCTCCTCTTGGGCACTGGAGTTGGCTATAAAATCCTTGTGAAACCTTCTCTTCTCCAGGCTAAACAAGCCAGTTCTTTCAGCCTCTTCTCGCTCAGGGCCTATGAATATGGTATTGGCAAAACCTATTGGTGCAGTAAACATTTATTAAAATATTTTAAGGGGTATGTTGATTTCTGTCTCTCCCCATGTGTGTTTAAAAAACCCAAATAACTTAAAAAAATTTCAGGTATGTTCTGTTTTAAAATCTAAAATCACCTGATGGCTTTAAATTATTAGGGTTTTATGCATTCTAGAAATTACTGAGATTTTATGCTTCCTAGACTAGTCAGTGCCTTAATCTCATGTTCATCTGAAGAGTGACTCCCCATGGTTTGTGTAATGCTTTGTGAGTCTTTTAAAACCCAACTGAGGAAAGCTGATGCAGCATGTTGAAAGTCACCCCAGGTTTTCATAGGCTTCTGAAAGCATCTTGTGTACATCCAGCATATTGGTCTAGTCCGATCTACTGCTAACACAAGAAGACTCAAGCATAGCTGGAAAGAAGGGGAGGAGCTCACGTGTTTGTTTGGAAATAGACATTTTGTGCCTGGGATCAGGCTTCCCTGCCCCATGGCTACCATTGCCCTCTAATTATCACAGCTTCTCATCATCACCCATATTTGTCTTCTCCTGCCACCCATTTTACTTGTCAGGAATTTTTTTTTTTTCCCATTTGATGGCATGTGGTTGCAGAGGAATCTCACTCTGAAGGAAGTATTTAATATAGCTAAAAAGAAAATACATTAGCCTTGTTTGTCATTCAGCAATTATAGCTATGTGCAAGACTACACTGACAAGGTAATTAAGTCTGTCACAGGGACTAGATGCAATCTGTGCATTTCTTGCTTTGGGCTGTGCATGCATGCAATGGTCACATTTATTTGTGTTGGTAGAGTTCTAGCTCCTTGGAGAGAGATGGAGATTAAAACCCCCTTAAGTCCTTAACTGGTATGGATCACCATGCCACCAAACGCTCTTTCAAATTAAATGCTAAATTAAACTCTGGGGAGTCTTTTAGAAAATACATTAGGTAAGAATATCCTGCAGCACTTTTCTCATGTACATCTGATGTGGTCTCCGCTGGTAAAGTAACATGAGGGAAAACTAGCTTAAGGCATGGACTAATTTGGCTTAATGTATATGGCTTGTCCGGTCATGGGAGGTCCATTTGATTGATATAGTAATTGACAGATGAACAAGCAATGTTAAAGACAGGTTTAATCAATCCTATATGCTTATAATTACACTGTTAGTAGCTGAGTGAGCATTTAAAAAACTTTAGACAGACAGCTTAGGTAGGAGAGTGGTGTTGTATTTATTATGTGTATGTGCATTTGCTTTTACAACACAATCAGATAACTTTAAAACAAAGAATCGTGATTTTTGAATGAATGAGTAATAGTTTCACTGGCTTCATTTTTTTATCTCTGTTCTTGCTCTGCAGGTCAAGGCAACAGATGCAGATGCTGACCAGTTTGGTGAAATTGAGTATTTTCTGTATGATGGATTTCATTACTATGAAAAATCCAAAGCCTTCCAGATTGATCCACATACTGGTCAGATCTGTGTGTCTCAAGACATTGACAGAGAAGGAGATCCAGCCACTTATGATCTCTTAGTAAAAGCCACAGATGGGGTAAGTTTTGCCTTCTCATACTTCCAGGTTTGTGAATGCATTTGCAAATTTGGATGTGCTCTATACTTTTAAGTAAGAATGTAATAACTATGTAAAAATTGCATGAATTTGAATGAAATTTCTTACCCCTACAGAGGGCACAAACCATAAATTTTATCAAATTGATAAAATTGGCTGTGAAATCCCCAATGACTCTTAAACAAGATGTTGATAAATGCTTCTAGGATGTATTACTCACTGTTAGTTTTCCTCCTCTTCTTGGAAATGGTGGACTCCAGGTTACCTCTGCTCACTGCTTTCAAGATGACAGCAGCAGGAACAAACCTGTAACTTGTGCTAGAGCTGCGTGGATACTGTGGGTGCCACAGAAAAATTCCTTTTCCTTTCTAGTTGATGCCATTGCTGCTGCTGTGTCTGGGTACAGACAGCAGCATGTCTGAAAAATTTCCCATTTTAAAGATCTGGTGTTTAGAAGTGGGTACCATGATACAGCAAGGGCAAGGATGATTGTATGTGCCTGAAAAAGTCTGTTTCAGATCTCGGTTTGGCAAGGAGGAGGAGACATTCATTGTGGAGGAAACACATTGAAATGTCTAGGTGTGGGCACTTGGTCTACCAGGTGCTATATAACAAGAAGATTTTGGTAGTGCGACTCCTGAAAAAGAATGGAAGAAAATAATTCTTGGGTTGATTTTTGTTTTGAAAATACCCGAAGGTGATTTTCAATGAGAGGCCCCAAAGGAGTCCATCCAGTACTTTTCTTTACTTTCTTCAGCTTTAGAGGTGAACTGCAAAGAGGTTGAATAAAAAGGTTACTGGTTGGTTGCAAGTGTTAAAATTAACATTTTTAAAAAGTGTCGTTATATTATTCGGGTCACATTTTGAAGCACGATTTGAAGTGAAAAATATTGAAAAAAATTGAAGTTTTTATTTCACACTTTGAGTATTAACCTTGCATTTTAGATATTGTCCTAAGTGCATCTAAGTTAAAAAAAAATAGAGCTGGACAATAGGAGTGAAGTTCTGACAAGTTTCTCAGGTATCCAGTTTGGTCCAGGAGATTATTTTGAAAATGTGAAAGAAAATAGGTTTATATGAAAAAAAAAACTTGATACGTCTTTTTTGGCTAAATTATTGCTCCAGTGATAAATCTTACATCAAAAGTTAAAGGAAATCAGCCAATGCACTGAAAACATAGATTATTTAATTTTGAAGTAGGTGTGTCATTTATCATCATTCAGCAACCTTGTGTTTTCAGAAGTTCAATAATGGAGAGAGGGGTTCAATTTTTGATTGCCTTGTCTGTGACAGGCAGGACTTGATATTCTCACTGGAACTCAGCACTTTGTAGATCCCATTGATTTCTCCTCTAAAAATTAGCTAATCTAACACCTAAATGCTGAAGCACATAAATTCAATATTAGCTTTCCGAAGTGTCCAGTATATCTGAATTTATGTGTAGCCACTCTTCACCTTTACAGCAGAATTGTAGTAGGATATTTTGTCTCCTGGCATACAGCTGCTGAGTTTGATGGATTAAAGACTTTAGATGTGGGGTTCAAAGAAGGGGCTGTGATCAGGGGAGAAGCGTATGCAGAAAAGAGATAGGAAGAATGAAGGGTCACTGTTGACAAAGGGAAGGGAGAGAGATGAAGAGGAAAGAAAATAACAATGTTAATTAAAAGTGAGGAAGAAAAAAAGCATTTGCCAGGTGGTGCTCAGTTTATCTTACAGCAAAGCTCTCAGTTTCCTCCACCTGTTCATGCCTACTCCATTACATGGTTTTGGTCTTTTCAGGTCTTTTATGCATTGTGTAAAAAGTGTAATGGGAGAACTGAAACTGCACGTGATTCTGTTAAACTGGTGTTAGACAAACATCCCGTGAGAGCTTATGGGACCTCCCTCCCTAATTCAGTGGGGACAAGACTGTTCATAATGTTAGTGTTAGCCTTTTCAGCTCGCAGTCCTAATTTCAGTCCCAAAGTCACATACATATTTGGTGATACTCCTTGAAATGCTTTTATGAAAAGAAGTCATATATCTAGGTTTACAGAAAGGTCTTTGCATTGAACCCCACAGCATCTGTGTCTAGCTCTCTCCTGGGGTCTCTGTCGGGACTGTGGCAGACTGAGCTCCAGAAGTGAGGGTGACCCTCCTGTGATTCACACGACAGCTCTGCCTGGGACACCCCCTGCTAAAACAGCACCCTTGGTCTCAACAGTTATATTTCTGCACTTGTGACAGATCAGAGACAGTTTTGGGAGGCATTTGGGGCACCTTTGAATTTACAGTCAGATAACATTTCTTATAATGATGTTTAAAAAGTATTTTTTTTTCCTCTCTCTGGGAAAAAAAAATAGTCAGATGAAGCTGTGTTGCTTGGGGAACCTTCACAAACACTTGAGAGAGATTTAAATGAAGCATACTGTGAAATCAGCTCTTGTAAAGAGGAAAATATAGGAAAATAGGAATTCTAATAAAAGTATTTGCATGTTCTCAAAGGCAGTATAGGGGATAAAATTGCTACTTTTTTATTTTTAATATGTGCAAATTGGGTCTGCTATGTTTTAATTCTTCTGTTTGGCTGTTTTGTTTGTTTTCACAACATGACTGAAATAGACACTGTGTTTTTTCACGATTTGCTTGGGGGGGTCTCCAGACTACTACATATGCAAATTTATGCTTCCTTTACACTTATTTTGCGTACTTCTGCCTTAAAGAGTGTTAACATGAAATCATTTTAATGCAGGAAACCTTTTTTTTTTTAGCAACACTTTTTTTTTTCTGCTGTACAGTGGAAAATTTTGTTGCTATGTATCATGCGTAATTCAATTATTTTGTTAATTCATTTGCTTTTTTTCATTATACCCATCATCTCTCTCTCCCCCTTTCTCTTTCAACAAAATAAACAATACTGCCTGCAGCTGTTAATGTAAACCTGAAAATCAGAGTCACAATCCAGAGAAATTGAATTGGAATAATGTTAATTAAAATTCTGTTTTGTGGCATCTGTATTATCTGCTTAATGACAGCAATTGTCTGACCTTCAAAGCCAAAATCTGAGTTGCATAACTTTGTGGTGAGTGGAGAGACATTCAGGAGTGTCCAGCCTTGACTCAGGAAGGAGATGGCCACAGAGTTTTCTTCAAAAGCTGGGGAAGACTGGATGGCCTATGCTTGTGAGAGCTGCTACCAGGCATAGACCAATTCCAGCCACAAGCATCTCTGTAGGTAACACAGTGCACATACCAGTGTGCCTTCTCTTTTCATCAGTGTGGCAAGAAGTTTTGAAAATTGCAGAGCACAGGCATGGTGTTCTACCACTCCTTGTCCCCTGCAACTGTAAGGAGTGCCACACCATGTCTGTATACCCCGCCGTGTAGGATATTATCAGAAAAAACCCATGGAAATCATTTCTGCCAGGGAATGATGGAGAGAAGCAGAAGAGCATGCAGCCTGCCTTGGCTCTGGAGTGTGGGGATAGAGCCCTGCAGTCCTTGGGCAGGCCTGACTGTCTGAGCTGGGAATGCATGACAGAGGGACACTAATCCTATATATTCATCCGCTAATCTGGGATGCTCCTTCCCATGTCCTCTTGCTAGAAGCTGCTGGTGGACAGCAACACGGTGCAGAACTATTTCTGTGTGTGCAGGCTATGGGGCACATCTGGTACTGGGGTTCAGAGAGTGCTGTGAAGATCTTGTGAGTGCTTCAAGGACTTGCAGGGTATCTGCTGTGGCTGAAGTTGTTCTGTGCAGCACAGTAAGAAAGTGCTTTTGACAGCAGGGAGGTGGTCTGCAGACCTGCAGTGCAGGCAGCTTTGCTTGAGTCAAACAGCCTCCCAGTGGTGTATTGAACCTTTTGCAACGGTTATGCAGCAGCTGAAACACTAAAGACCTGGCATTCCCTTTAAAAGAAACAAGAATGTTTCTTTTAGTTACCAGTTGATTAGTATTAAGATAATGAGACTTTTAATTGCCATCTTTTCTAGATTTCTGTCTTTGAGTCTGGAGTATTTTGATCCTTTTCTGGAGGGTTTTTTTTTGTGTTAAAAAACCAGTATTTTTGTACGCTGAAAACTACTTCAAAATGCACTTGTAGAAACTAAGAATTTTAAATACAGTGTTTTAAATCAAATCATAAGTTGTATCTAATTGCATATACAAGTGCATCTGCTAAATATGAAGGTACAGCTATACAGAGGATTGTGATCACATCTGTGCTGTATGCTCAAGATTATCACTTACTGACTGTACTCAGGATGTTGTGCTTCCTTACGCAGATGGGTGTTACCATTTCTTGTCAGGAAGCAGTCTTTCAAATTCAGTCTAAATGCTTTGAGAATGTTTGCATAGGCAATTAAAGTGCACATATGCAAAAAATTAAAAAAGAGAGGAAAGACTGAACTTTAGTTTTAAGTATTTTAGAAAAAACAACCTTGCTGTCACAGAACACTTGGCTAAATCTGCCTTGTAGTATTAACTCTGATACCATACCTGGGTTTCTTCAAAACCACATATTTTGCATGTAATTGCATGTAATGACTTTCAAGGTCTGTTGCTTAGAATAGGAGCAAGGGACAAGTAGGTAAGCAGTTACTGGAATAGTAAGAGTATTTTTTTCTTTCATCAAGGTGTGTTTTCTTTTTAAAAAAAGAAAAAAATTAAACAGGCATAATTTCTAATTTGATGTGATGAGGTTAAGTGCAAGTTTTATCATGGAAAGAAGAGACTAGGCTTGGGCTTCAAGGCTGAAGCGCAATTTTGGGGTGAATTTATAGTGTATTCTGAACTCTCTCAACTTACATCACTTGCAGCAGATTTTGAAATTGCCTATCAATGTAGAGTATGAAGTTAGCACCTTTTATGTTACTGCTCATCTTTAAACAGGTACTGGAATAATTCATTAAACATGTAAACTCTGCAAGATACATAGATTGGTATTTATTTAGATTCTGAAGAACTATAATTATACTGAAACCTTAGTGGCACTCTTACTGCCTTTCTGCATAGAAAAATTCTTTGTCCTTTGAGGACAAAGGAGGGAGCCAAACTCTTTTCAGTGGTTGCCAGTGAGAGGGGCAACGGGCTCAAGCTGGAACATAGGAGGTTCCATTCAAATATGAGAAAAAACTGCTTCACAGTGANNGGGAGGTGGTGGAGTCCCCTTCTTTGGAGGTTTTCAAGCACCCGCCTGGATGCTCCTGAGTGACATGTTCTAGCTCTGGGCAATCCTGCTTCGGTGGGGGAGTTGGACTAGATGATCTCTACGGTTCCTTCCAACTCTAACAATGTAGTGAAATTCAGTGAAATTCATCTCTTGCTTCTTGGTAAACTACACTGCTGTCCAATTTTCTTTCTCTTACACTGAAGCCATTGAAATCTAGAGATAAGAGCTCAACATGCATAGGCAAAAGTTCTGAAGAAGTTGAGGCTTTTGCAATAATTTGTGGTGTCTCTTCATTTTGGCAGCATTGTGACTTCAATGCAACATATCTTTTAGGTTTAACACCAAAAAAAAAAAAAAGAAAAGAAAAATATATGTCTTCATGTCAGAGATGCTGTGTATCACAGTTTAGTTTGGAACGAAAACTTGACAGCATGATTCACTGACAAAATCGTTGGAGGCTGTCATGAAAATCTTGATGGATTCTTAAACATTTTACAGCATCAAGATGAAGAAATGCAGCTATTTGAAGTAGCACCATTTCTACTTATTAACCTAAAAGGTCTCTCTTGCCAAAGGCAGCATAATTTAATTTTTTTTGAGACATAAAGTACTAATAGCTTTATATTTTCACACAAATTTGGTCCTGCCAAAGTAAATAAAACACTACTTGCTGTTGTTTTCATTTAGTGGTAATTTCCTGCATCCCCTTTTTGTTCTATGGGAGATACAACTCTCAGGATCCTGACAAAGAAGCTGTTGTAATTGTGACTTGTGCTGTGTCAAACAGCGCAACAATAGTTAAAAATACTTGAACATCTGAGAAAAGGGATTTTAAAATTAACAACTGTTCCTTTCTGTTGCTTGTAACGCCTTTTGACAAGTGTAATCTTTTGTCAGCAACAGACTTGTTTAAATCGGCCTTCATATTTTGAAATATCTACTACATGGTGCTTACTTTTGAGCAGATGCAGTATATCCATGTGGTTGGAAAGAGAAGCAGTTAGTTCCTTCTCACCTGGGATAATACTTAAAAATTTTCATAGCCAGAGTGAGAACTGTAACATAACCAGTTAATATCATACTTGACTCATGTGAGAAGATACCTTGCTTATTCAGGAAAAGAAAGATCTGTTTCCATCATAAATTTGGTTCATCTTCTGAGAGATTAGGTAGTTAGTATGTCTCCAACTTGCTTCCCCTCTATACTTTGAATTAATAAATTTCCAAAGACTTCATAGTTTTTACAGAACTCCATAGGATAAATACAAATTTGCTGGAGGGTGTGGGTTTTTTTCTCCATGTCTGTTTAACTTGGAAGAAGCAGCTAAGCATGAGTTCTCATGACTTCTTGTAGCTTGGTTTCATGTTGTTCCAAACTTTGCCTCTTTTTAGATGCTTTTTATTCTTGACCTCACTTCTTTTTGGCTCTCTTCCCTTAAAAATGTTTCCAATTCCTGTCCTAAGGTACCTGAAATCTGTGGAGCCACAAAGCATCTTCTGACAATGGATTTGGATGGAGCTCTTAGGGCCCGCCTTTTAGCTACTATACAGGGATTTCCTTCCTGTGGGAAACAAGGTGTTGGGGAAGGGGCTCACCATGAAGTGAGGTTGGGGTGTTGTCAGAGAACCCACAAGTTCTGCACATCTCCACTTGCCCATATCAGCACAGAGTTTCATGACTGTTTTAGTAGTTTGAGACTGGTGCTAGCCCTTCATGGTTTTGGTCCCCAGACGTGTGGGCTGGCTGCCTTATTTTCTTTGGAAGTAAACCCAAGCACACCAGGAGGATGTGGGCCCGATCTCCTAGTCTGTGGGTGAAACAGACACGTGCACAAGATCATCTTAATTTTCCACATGAGCTTTCATGGGAATGTCACTGCCACCCAATAAAGGTAATATTACTGCATAGATAAAAAAAAACCTACCACCACCACCAAAAATCCAGATCAAAACAAAAATACCGATGGGAATATGGGGGAGGGTGCAGATAGTATTTTTTTTTTTTTTTGCCAATAAGTCAGACCCTGGGGATATGATAAGCAAACCTTCAAAAATAGTTTTGGGGGAGATGGTCATGCTGCAGGACAAGTTTAAAGGAATAGTATCCAGTCTGAATCATTGGATAGTTTCACAAAGGTCAGATTTAAAAATAATTGACACAATTATCTTGCAGAAATATACAACCTAATTATTTATTGTTTTTTATATCATACCTACCGTGACTGCAAAATTAAGTTTGGACTTGCTCAGCATAGCTTGTCATGTGTACGCACCAACATCTGATCTGCATCAGCAGTTTTGGTAGGTGACTAATTGGTACAAGCACAGCACTCTCAGTGGGACTCTGAAGAGTGCAGGATTCTTCCTCAGTCTGTATCTTGGAGTACTTGTTTGCAGGCTGTGTGGACTTGTAGAACTGCTTTTTTGTATAAATGTCTGTAGTTGTTCACACCCACCCCCCTCAAAATGAGGAAGAGCATCCAGAGGAAGCACGAGGCAGTGCATCTGAGAAGTAAATAACCATTTGTTTCGCTCAGGGCTCTGTGGAGCCTACACTTCAGCACCCACAGAATTGTCTTGTTTCCAGATTGTCACAACATCCAGCGCTTTTCCCTGGAAAATTGTGATTTTGCTGTAGCGTAGTTTGATAAGCCAGCTTGCAGTTGCTTCTCGTTTCTCCAGTTTCATGGTAGAGTAAGGCTAAACGTGGTCCTGTGGCTGCCTGCCTGGTATTTCAGTGGGCTCTTGGTTGGCACCTGTAGCAGGAGCTTCAACCCTGTGGAGACCAGCGCAGCCCCTGGGCTGGGGTCACGAAGAGGTACAGTCCAGAAGCTGCAACCAAGGCCTGTCTCTTCTCCCAGCACTTTCTCTAGGGAAAAGAAACAAGAGCAGAGAAGTTGAGCCAAGCCCCCTAGAAAGCACGGTGAAATGCTGTCTTACCCTGTAAAATCATGAACACGTTGGAAATAATAATATAATCAGTTATGAATTTCAACAGATTGTTTCAGCTACATGCTTCAGTTGAATTTGGTATTGTTCTGTCTCTGTGTACACAAAGTGGAGGTGTGGTGATGTAGACAAGCACATGTACCTACATATATATATATATATATACACACACACACACGTACACATATACATCTATGTATTTGCTGCACCTGGGGAGAAATAACCATCTGCACCAGCATCAGTTGTGGGCTGACCTGCTGGAAAGCAGCTGTGAGGAAAAAAATCTGTGAGTTCTTGTGGACAACAGGATGACTGTGAGCCAGCAATTTGCCCTTGTGGCCAAGAAGGGCAATGGCATCCTGGGGTGCATCAAGAAGAGTGTGGCCAGCAGGTCGAGGGAGGTCATCCTGCCCCTCTACTCTGCCCTGGGGAGGCCCCATCTGGAGTACTGTGTCCAGTTCTGGGCTCCCCAGTTCAAGAAGGATAGGGAACTGCTGGAGAGGGTACAGAAAAAGGCCACAAAGATGATTAAGGGCCTGGAGTGTCTCTCTTATGAGGAAAGGCTGAGGGACATGGGTCTTTTTAGCAAATTTGAGTATAAGAAGTTCCACCTAAACGTGAGGAGGAACTTCTTTACTGTGAGAGTGGTAGACCACTGGAACAGGCTGCCTAGAGAGGTGGTGGAGTCTCCTTCTCTGGAGACATTCCAAACCCGCCTGGACAAGTTCCTGTGCAATGTGCTCTAGGTAGATCTGCTCTGGCGGGGGGGATGATCTCCAGACGTCCCTTCCAACCCCATATGATTCTATGTATAGACACACACACACTGTATGAGCAGAACTGCTTAAACCTGCCAGGATGGTAAATTGAGGGTAGGTCTTGCAGGCAGCAGCCTGACAGGTCAGCTTTGGCTGTCCTGCACTGCTCTGCTCTGCTCTCAGGTAATCAACAGCTGGAAAAGCCTCATATACACTGTTTTGGTGCTCTTGCTTTTAAATCTGAAAGACTCATACACAGAAAGAAGTTATTCCTGCTTTACTGGAGCACCACAGTCACCTGAGGGGCATGTGTTTCTAGGGCAGAAAGCCCTGGCTTTCATCTGTGAAGGAATAAGTGACATGTAGGTGATTACAGTAAAAACAAGTGAGGTTAGACTAGCGAGAACTTGCCGTGTGTAGTGCTCCTTATTATTAACAAAAATAACTTCAGGCCTCACTGTCATAAGAAGCTGAACTTCTTTGTGTACTTAGTCCATCCACTGGAGTTGTTCTGAACATGTAGCTTGCCTAAATGCAGTATTTTGGGCTATTATAGATACTGTAGTTTGGTTTTATCAAACATTTTCATTGCTCAATATTGTTGCAGCACGTTCTATTTCCTAATGATGGGCTGAAGCCTGATGTGTGCATCATTCTATTGTGTACGCTTTTCAAATTGACCTTGTGTTTTGTTTTTATCTTTCTGATTTATCCAACAGGGTGGGCTGAGTGCCCAAGCTTTTGTTCGCATCGAGATAGAAGATATTAATAATAATCACCCTGTTTTTGAACAAGCCATCTATGTGACAAGCATCAGCAGTCACACACAGCCAGGAACAGAGATCATCAACGTTGTTGCCACAGACAAAGACTCGGGAATATATGGCGTTGTCACATATGAACTGGTCCCAGGAGATTTTTCTTCTTTTTTCACAGTGGATGCATCCACAGGTACCGTATGAGTTTATGATTTAGAGAGGCCATAATTACATAACATGTATCTTTTCCTCGATAATGCTGTTTTTCATTTGGAGTCATGTCATTCAGTTGAAACTTAGATTCTCCTGGAAAATAATTCTAGAGGAAGATGGAGGATTTAGGTTTGACACGAAGCCTTTGCATTCACTGGAATAATGGGAAGCATACCGCAAGCCAGTACAATACAGACAAGCAGTATGGCATTTCTCCACTATTGTCAGCAATAAATCTATTCGTTATTGTAAGAAATCATCAAAACAGTATTTTTTACAGTAATATCTGAATTCCTGAAATATTTAGGTCATATTTTTGAGGAGCAATAAAAGACTCTTCAAGAAGCTTGTCCCTTCATGTCTTTGTTTCTGTCCTAATCTTTTTTCCCAACACTGTGCTAAATAAGTCTCCATTCTGATCAGTCTTATAATATCCCGCTGTCTCCCTGTTTGATAGGGAGATGAGTTTTGTAAGGGTTTTTTTTTTGCCCTTTACTTCCCGATGTGACTCCCTCCTGGTTTCTGGAGAGAGGCTCAATGAAGGTGTGATGATGAGAACAAGAAAAAAATTATGCCAAAAGCAAATCTGGGTGAATTTTTTCAAAGATAGGTTGAATCTCACAGATTGATTTAGTTTTCCTATGGCCACAAATCAGCCCCTATAGCCTGTTTTCTAACCTTAAAATAGTTATTAATGTCATCTGGAAATAAAATGAGCAGTATATCCACAAATGTCCATGGTTTCTTTAAGGGAGTGGTTAACTAAACTGCAGCTGCCATTGTACTTGAGAGCCAGCCCTTGCGTGTGAATTTATCCTGACCAACGGTTTTGCTTCCTGCTGGTCGTGGCACAGTATATTACTTTATATGTTTTAAGATTTTTTTGGGGTGTTGTGTGTGTATATATTAACTGTTTGTCAATGAAATGTTGCAAGGTTGTATTACTTCAAAATGGTGCCTGTTTTCACTTTCATACAAGGTCTGCAAAATATTCCGATGAACAGGAAAAACTAATCTTCTTAGGAAGTCGTCTGCTTGTCTTGGCTATTTCAGATTTTATTTAACTGTGGACTCTTAACTGCCTGTCAAATCAGATTCTCTGGGGCATAACTGATGCCAAAAATATATAGGTCAATCAATAATCAGGGAGCTGGATCTCCGCAGGTATTTAAGTGGTCATTTTAAAGTGCTCCAGCAGGCTTGTCAGAGAGAGCCCCTGTGGATCATGCTATCAGTGCTGGCTTTGCAGCAGTCCTCTCTTTTGAAAGGTTTCTTCCTCAGATTGTGACCTTTTGGCCTTTTTTTCCAGTTTTGGCGCCTTGTATAGGAAAAATGTCATGCTTAATCATGAAGACCATACAAGTTTATAAGTTACTATTATCTTGCAGATCTATCATGGTATTTTATCAAAGGCAGACCAAATTCAGGGTGAAGTTGCTTGAGGTCATTATTGCTGAGATTTCATGATGAGAAGAGCATTAAGGCCAGAGACACTATTCCCAGCATTGCAGTGCTTGGAATCTGATTGTACTTAATCAGATCTCCTGGATAATTCATGAGGTCTGACTGTGTCTAATTTTAACATTAATATTAATAGTGTGTTTTGGAGTTTTTCCTAAAGAATACACTTTTTCCTTTTGTATTCTTCCACATCTACCTACAACCATGTTTCTGCTCAGTTGTAGCAACCATTCTGGCAAGCAGAGTGATTTTTAGACTTTCAGCAAAAAATTAAACATTATTAACAAAATAAACATTTGAATTGCCAACTTGTCACATGGAAGTTTTACAATATTTGCAGATTAAATAGCTGCAAAAGCTGTTCAGTATTCAGAGGAAGAAGCTCTTTCTCCTTACTTCCTGTTAGGACAGTGATATTTTCCAGTTTCTATCCTGCTAAAGCTGTCTTCACATGCTGTGATACCTGGCCTAATTTAGATGTGTCTCTGAAGGTTATGTGAAGGACTTTATCTAGTTACGTGGGCTGCATTTTGTGAACAGAGGGCAATAGGCAAGTATGACAAGAAATAGGAATTCTTCAGGAGGTGGATCTCCAAACCCATAAGCCAATAAAGATGATGTTACTGTTTTGGTCTTTGGATTTCTGGTCCTGGGGACATTCAGTCTGTTACTGATGTGTTCTGCAGTTTTTTCTATTCACAGTGTGGCTTATTCTGTTTTATCTGCTCTTTTAACTATTTGAGGACATAAAAGGAGGCACAGAGATGGCATTGGAATCTTCCATGAATTTGCTTTCCCAATAGATTTTATTTTTTTAAATGATTATTTTTTCTCACTGATAGAGCATTTAGACACGAGGGACAAAAATCAGTGCGCTAGTCTTTTTGATTTATTATGTTTATTGTAGCCCTTAGTATTATACATAGAAGTGGACACAGATATTTTCAGTATTATGAGATTTAAATTAATTAGTAGTTAACCATTTGTCACATTACACTATAACATATTAAAATCATGTGCAAGATGACACTGTTCTCTATGGCATATGTAATTTCTATTTTTGGCCTCTAGATCGTGGACTTGAAAATTTATCTCATTATGGTTGTCTTTGAGGTGTTTTTAGAGTGTTGCACTTAGAATATTCTCTAAAGAAACACATTTTTTCCCCCTATCCTTTTTTATTTTTAGAAGAGCAATTGATAAAATAATAAAATAAAAACTGTAACCCAAATTCCTCACTGCTGCTGGCTGTTGCTTTGTTAAAGTTAAAGCATGGTATGGATGGAGATCAAGAAAGCTTTTAGCTTTCCTTAGTGAACTGTGTTCACAGTACAGGATTTCATAGCAGCTAGTCAGCCACTGACTTCATAGAATATATCAATGGTGCTTTTGATATGTAGATATTATGAGGTCGAGCCACATCCAAGCTCCTTGAAGGGGCTCCATCTTTTGTTTCAACTACTGTGACATATGGTTTTCGTATATTGATAAATTCAATGGGAGAGGGAAGGAAGAGCCTTTCATTGAGCAGATGATAATTGTCCCATTAAACGACTTTTTTGAATTCTAAACAAGTCTTTTTTACTGGTATTCATTTGCTATTTTAAGTACTGCATTTATTGTTTGTGATATGCTCTTATACTCGTAAACAACATTTATTGCATTTCCCTTTGAGAAAAAATTGAAACGAAGTATTTTTCCTTTGATTGATGATAGACTGTCCACATTAAAAAAACACTGTAAGAACTGTGTAACTAAAAAAATGTATGGATAGGGAACTGTAAACCAGTTCCTCTGCTGGTTCGTGACTCTTGCTATCATTTGTTTCTAGTGTTGGTGTAAACAACATCTTGGCTTCATTATGTTTCCTTTTGTAGATATCTGATCCATGCGTGATCTATGAACAATACTCGTGAATTGGTTAGAACAGAACAAGTTGAAGAACAGTTATTCTGGCTAAGAAACTGTTTGAGATAAATTTTTAATTACCTGCTCAGCCATAACTATAAATATACTCTTTCAGTTAGTTTGTTAGGTAATGATGTGAAAATAAGAAAATATAAGTCATAGGATGCAATCACAAATGTGGCAGAAAACCTATGCAGTGCTCAACTTTCAGACTTTGGGATTAACGATAGGATTTCTAAACTTTCATTATGGTACAAACATTAATATTTTCTTTCACTCAAGGGTATATGATTCATTTTTCCAGTGATCTTAGTAAACCCCTTTTTGAAAGCAAGATAAAAAGATGTTATCATCTTACTGTAGTTTAGGTTCAAGGAAGCTGTTTCAAATGAAAAAAAGTTAATAATAGTCTTTGAAAATTATTTTATGTCAGTGTGACTTAATCCTATCAGTCTTCAAGTACAATGGTCTGTTTGTATACTCAGAACAACTCCCCTACCCAGTCACTGTGTACTAAGAAAACTCTCGTGAATGCTAAGTAAAAGGCAGCAGCCATAGATTTATGTTTATTTGAAGGTATTAGTGATTTAAACCCAGTCTGAAAAGAATGAAGAGAACATAGCATTCACGCAGTGTACATTACAGCAGTACAAGCTTTTAACTTACCTTCTCTTAAGCAGATTTCAGTCCAGCATCTTGTCTTTTTATTAGTGCCTGCTAATGGATATGAATAGAGGGGTTAAGTGTAGTGAACAGTCCCTCCACTGCTATATCTGTTATATTTTTCTTGTTTTGTCAGTGTGCAGCTTGGTGCTGTGCTGCTTCCATTATTGTACTATGTAAATGCTATTTAATGTCAAACTGACTTAAAATAAGCTTTTTGATTTGGTTCAGAGTACCAGAACAGATTCATTCCAGTTAAGGATGATGACAAGTTTTTTTTTTATTGAAGAACATTGAAATATTGTTTAGCAGTGACATCTTAGGAGTTTCTCATTGCATAAAAAAGTTTTGCTTTATTTTTATTACAATACAGGTTGAAACCAAAAGTTGAAATAACAAAATTTCTTTTTTGGGAAAAAAAAGAAAGTCCAAACTTTGCTTAACTCCATACAGTATTTAATATATAGCAGATTGTAATATGCATCAAAGTAAAATTGGGATGCATCCTTTTTAAAGAAAACAAGGCCATTTTTAAGATGATTAATGATGTTTTCATACAGTATTGTAGGAAATAATAGTTTATTTTTAAACTACTTTTGGCATTTTCATACAGCATGTAGTACATTTGCTAAACATATGAAGAGGTTCACATAAATAACATTTAAAATTAGGAGTGTTTTATTTTGGAACATTTTGAGGCCACTTTTTTTTAAACTGCAGTTTGTTCAATTACTGTTTTTCTGATCTTTCATACGAAATTGATAGCATATTCAGAATACTGCAGATCAGATGAGTATGTCTGAGACATTGATTTATCTCACTAAGTTTTCACCGAGTAATTTGTGGACCTTTACCTTCTTTGAGATCTCATCTAATGAGAAATCTAACATAAAGAATACAGGAAACAGTGTATTCTCCTTGAAGCATGCAAGATTTGCTGTAGTAAGTGTGAGAGTGTAGAATTTTGTCCTGAAAGAAAACTATGCAGCAGAATAGCATGAAAAAATATCCATGGTGCCAGCTCTTAATGTATGTGTCTCTTTTTTCTTTTATGAATAAAATCTAATAGAATCAACCATCTACAAAAAGAAAAATTTCTACAAGTTATATGCCAAAAAGTCAACCATTCAATAGTATGGTGCCATGTATACTTGAAGTTTACTGTGCATGATACAATGCAAAGTATTTAAAAAATACTCTAGCCCAGCCCCTTTCTTGTAGTTAAGTCAATGTCAGACCTCAGAATAGAAGAACCCACCAGATGAGACAAAGAGCAATCTTCCATGGCATTGGTATGAAGTGGGCTTTATAACAAGAAAAATGGAGAAAAGGAAAAAATTAGGCCAAAACCTCCCATTTTGGAAGCGAGGAGTAATGTGTAATTTGTACTGTAAAGTTCAGAAAATCAATGCTTTTATTTGATAGAGACTGTACAAGTCTGAAGGACAGATATGCTTCGTGTTCTCAGTTAAGAGCAGATAACATTGACAAATACCTTCTATTGGACTGTTAAAAGTAATGTAGGGGAGTCTATTTACTAGAAAATCATTTTGTGGGGGCTAAGATGAGCATCTGAAATGTGTCATAATGATCTTAATATAAGAACAGCAAATAAATCTTATTGGGCTTGTATTTGGCTTCATTCTGTACTTCTGCTAGAAACGTGTCTTTTTGTAGAGTGCCTTCAAAGATTATATAATAATATATATAAAATATATGTATTATATATAACAAATTATATATAATAATATATAATCTCTGGTTACAATGGCAGTTGAGTTTTGTTACCACGTTGTGGCTATTTTTGCATCTCAAAGGTGTCAGCTTGATTAAAAAGTTTCCTTGATTAAAAAGATGTTTTTGGAAAACTCCAATGAACCAAGCAAGCAGAGGTGATCTGACAGTGCTGGAACTGTGGAGTTTGCATGGGGAAGGCTCTGCCTTTATCTTTGAAAATACAGCAGTTCACCACCCAGAGTCCTGCCCACTTATTGGTGTATGCTTTGACTTTTGGTGTGGAGTTTTTTAAAGCCCATATTTTACATGGAAGTGCTCTCTTTGTATGCAATCAGACAACAAAGGTACTGTGAATTACTGTTATGTCAGAGTAAAGGAAACAAAAGAAGGTACAACTAGAGGAAATCTCCCTGCAACAACAAATTAAGTCTCTTCAGGTATATGCTGCTTTACTGAAAAATTAGTGTGGGGGGGTTTTGTGGGTTTTGTTTTATTTTCTGTTAAGGAAGAATTATTTAAACATGTAACAGTGCAATATAGAGAAAGCTACATCAAAGTAATACTTGTTTTTTTCTGTATTAAGTTTAGTTTTGATGTTCTATGATGAGTCATAGAACGTTTGTTGTGCTAACATTAGCATTTTGCTAAGCAAAAAAACTCTCAAACCCTAGTCCTGCCCTATGAGGTTTATAGTAGATTTGAAATAGGCTGCAAAGGATTAGCATGACAGTCAGTTAAGTATCTCCAGGTTTCTTTTCATACGTACTGTAGAAAATGAGAATTTTTGAGGAGCTGAATGTTAGGTTTGACAGTATTCTGAAGAATATACAGAAAATATAAATTTGTTGACAATTTGAGGGGCTTTTATGTTGAAAGTTAAAATGGGAGGAAAAGGGTCAAGGAAAATGTTTCATTTGACTTGGAAGTTAGAAATAAAGGAAATAAAGCAAGAGATTCACAAGTAAGTGAGGAACAGAAATCCTTAACAGTGTAGTGATTGCGTAGTCACCAGAAAGACCTAATTGAGTTCTTCCTTTGCTTTGGGCAACATTTAATCTGTTTGAGTTCTGCTGGTGGTTACACCACCTAATTAAAGTGGGAACTGTAGGACTCTTATATTTATTTAGCCATTTTGGGCAAAGTGGAGCAGCTCTCCTGCTCAGAATAGCTGTATGTTCTGGGAACTTTATAGCTGAAGCACTGCTTTCTTGCTAAATGGTGAGTGGGTGGCCATTCTGCTGCCAGCTGCTTGTTCAGAATGCTACTGCCCAGCTGGTAGCTGATGGGAGCACGTTCAGTTTCGCTCTACTCACTCTTCATTGAAAGCTTGTTCAGTGAAACACTCTTTCTAGAATCAACGTAGAGGTTTGGAAAGCACTGAATAGATCTGATCCAGCCTCTGGTTGAGAGCTTTCTTTGATGGGCTCTTACTGTGGCATGTCTTTTCCTCAGGGATTCATCATCCCTCATGAAATCAATAAGCAACTAAACTTTTTAAATGTGATATTATTAATTGGTAGAATTGTTGCTTTAAAAACTTGGCCTTCTTTAAACTCTCAGCTCTTCAAGATCATTGGAAAAAAGCATGGCTTTTCTGTTTGCAATTTTTCATAGGATTCATGAGCATGACTTTAGAGTTGTCCAGTACCTGAGAACTTTTACGGAAGATCCCTTATAAATAAGTTTTTCCCCTACAAAATAAATAATCATCACGGTAATTTGTTTTGTAGTAAACTGTGGACTGTGCATAGAAAGCACTACTGAAATATTAATATTGCCTGTAATTTAAATTGTAAGAGGAAAATAATTTAGAGAATTTAAGATTTTGGTGGTGTTCAGATAGAAATAGGCTAAACACTTCATCCAAAAAGCTGTTAATACAAACGTGAATAACACTTCTTTAAGTTCAGTCCTACAGTTCACTATTTCTGAGAATGAGCCAGCAGTGTGTCCAGGTGGCCAAGGCAGCCAACAGCATCCTGGCCTGTATTAGGAATAGTGTGGTGAGCAGGATGAGTGAGGTGATTGTCCTGCTGTATTCAGCACTGATGAAGTCTCACCTCCAGTTTGAGTCTCCTCTCTGCAGGAAAGACATTGAGGTGCTGGAGGGTGTCCAGAGAAGGGCAATGAAGCTGGTGAGGGGTCTGGAGCACAAGTCTTATGAGGAGTGGCTAAGGGAGCTGGGGTTGTTCAGCCTGGAGAAAAGGAGGGTGAGGAGAGACATTATCGCTCTCTACAACTACGTGAAAGGATGGGGGTCGGTCTCTTCTCCCAAGTTACAAGAAATAGCACAAGAGGAAATGGCCTTAAGTTGCACCAGGGGAGGTTCAGGTTGAATATTAGGAAAAATTTCTTCACCAAAAGGGTTATCAAACACTGGAATAGGCTGCTCAGAGAAGTACTTGAGTCAATAGCCCCAGAAGTATTTAAAAGACAAGTAGATGTGGTGCTGAGGGACGTAGTTTAATGGTGGACTTGGCAGTTCTGGGTTAACGGTTGGACTTGATGATCTGAAAGGTTCCTTCCAACCTAGACAATTCTGTGGTTCTATGATTCAAGTTGTATAACTGTGTTTAACCTATTCACAGTTAAATGGCAGATGTGAAGGCTGAAAGAGACCAGCTTCACATATTTCTTGTGAAAAGAAGAAAGGGCTTTCACTGCCCCTTGAGCACTAGGAGGCATGTGATCTCCTAAAGTAGTAGAGTATACTCTCTAGAGACAAAAGAACTTCAGGCCAAATACTGCATTGCAAGACTTTGTGTGAAAAGCACTTGCATAACAGAAAACTGAGCCTACCTAGATGATACAAAAACATTCTTACACTTTCTTAGTTGACATTAGAGGCTGATGCTCAGGTGGATGTTCTACTCGTAAATAATGGAACTGCCTTAATTGTAAATTCAACATTTTGTAAACATGTAACATTTTGTATGTTGATGAACATGATGTTGGCTCACTAAAATTGCCTGTAGTATTTAAAATAGTAGTGTTGTGCTTCTGAGAGAACCACAGGTGTAAAACTGTATATATTACCTTATAGATCCAGGCACTGGTTCCTTACGTTGCAGACTGCCAACCTGGATGAATTTGAATGAAGTGCTCTGGAACGGACTTTCATATGCTAAGCTAAGTCTTGTGATTAAACACAGTATTTTTAAATAGTTATAAACACTTTTTTTTATATTTTTTTTACTTATATTTCCTTTTTTTAAGAAGCACATGAATATGCTAGAGAGGCACACTGTTGAAAGCATTTAAGAGTGCAGGGGTATGAGACATCTGTGAAGTACAAATGTAGATAGGAGACTGATACAACTTGAGTCAATTATTTACTACAAAAACATTAAAATATTGAATAATTTCAAACTTGCAGTGCTCCTCTTATTTACTGAAATAGTATTTGTGTAACCAATATTAAGCTTTTTAAAGCCTTTTCCTGCAAGCTGAAGCTGCACATATTACTGTAGATAGACTGTAAATAACAAGGTAATTCCTCATTAATTCTTTCCTTTCCCCTGACAGTTATTAAATCAGATCTTCACACAGTGCATTTTGCAGAGTGTTGTTATGGTTACCATCAAGAATGCAGCTTCAGTAAAAAAGGTGCATTTTAAATACAAGTAAATTGCTAAAGCCTAAATGTGATGCTTAGATTAGAGAATGGGCAATGAGTCAGATAAAATTAAATAGAAATGTCAAGTGGAAACACTATTGTTGTTCCCTAGAACAATGGTGGTTTTAATGTTAATGCAAGTCTACACCTCCTAACTGCATTCACCTCTTGGAGGATCACCCTGAATGGTTTTTTTTTTTGACATGTAAAAAGCACGTAAAGGCAAAGTTGTACTTGTGTCTCAGCACTGAGAAGCTGGCTGTGCCGGGTTGGGCAAGACGTGTTCTGAGCAGGTCAGTGGGTCAGCACTGATCTACGCAGTATTAAGCATCATTAGGGTCCAGCAGCCAGCTTTGAAGGTGAATTGAGGTAATGAACTCTATGTACCTTTCTGCCATCTGCTTTCTGTCTGAGCTGTGTCAGGTCATGCCAGCTGACCCATTCTAGGATGTTTGCTGAAGAAATCATTCCATCATTTAAAGTGGATAGGGCATTCAGTTTCATGGTTGTAGAGAACACTATTGATAGCTGTTGATTTTATTCCTCCAGCTGTGTTCTAAAGTTGCTTTTTCTACTTCACGAACAATGAGAAAGTAATGGAAGCTATTTAATGAGTATGTATTTCTATGCAATCCAGGCTTCGTTACTGAAGTTAGTGTGTCCTGATTTATATTTTTGCCTCTGCAATGCTTGACTAATGGAAAATGTTTTGTTTACCTACAAACGGCTATTCATATAGGGATAGGTTTTGTGTTGCTTATGTGTGTACCCTGTGGAAAAATAGATAGATTTTCAAACTGGACAGCTAGAAGCATATGGAAATCCTGTTGGGGTAACCAGTACTGGTTTTGCCATACAAAAACTTTTGCTGAATGAACCTACTTCAGTGATCTATGCTGTTGCAATGTTAGGAAGGAGTACAGGACCATGAAGAAAATCATAAATGTATTTTAAAAGAATCATGATATGCAGGACTCTGTCTCCTGGCTTTAACTTTTGAGAAACAGCACTTAGCAGCTGGGGCTCAGTGTGCATCTCCACAAAAAATAAGAACAAAAAAATTTCACGAGAAATTTTGTCATTGCCAGAAGAAGGTAGTTGCCTCAGAGTCCATGTTTTTGCACATTCTCGGTGCACATTGGCTTCATTTTACCTTTTATTGTTGATAAGCACAAAGTGGAGAGCAAGAGCTTCCTAGAAGTTAGTGCCCCAGCCTGTACAGTGAGTGAGGAAGGCTGAAAGTCATGATTTCACTTTGCACTAGCCAGTGAGCACGGGTTGTTCTGCAGCAAAATCCCTGGAACTCTCTACGTGGCTGTGCTGAGCTCATCTGCACCGGTGCAGAGCTCTTCCCACACCCAGGCATGGAGTGGCACTTGCTGTCATGCAACCAGTATTGCAGATTCTGTCTAAAATGAGAGATGCAAATCATGACAGGCAGTCTCTGATTTATAAAGGTTAGTATCTGAAGGCAGTTATACCCATGAAGATCTAGTTGAGAAAATGATATTGCCAAAGTGTAAGTGAGGCTGAATATTAAAGCTTCATCTGGTCTGTAATTATATGATTGTTCACCTGTGAAGCAGAATTGGTTCCAGTTCTCCCTCCTGCAGAATGAGGAACTACCAGAGGTAAAATATTCAAGGCACTGCAGTAATATAAACAATAAACTTAAAAAATGGGAATTAAATGTTATTAAATGCATCAGATAAGACTGCCCATATATATGGGGAGCCAAGCTATTAGAAAGAAGATGTCATTTTTCACGCAGTGACTTCTTCAAGTGAAACAATACTTGTGTCTGTATGGTCCCCTGCTGGGAGTTTTGGTCTTGGTAAAATGTTCCTCACAGAGCAGCTGTCTCATTATTCCCTTTCCATCATTAGCTTCTCTAGAAACCGTTTTTCATAATGGAAAAATATATTCTGTAGCCCAGCGATCTAATTGCCTTTTAAGTTCTTTGAAGCCATAAATTGCAGGCTGCAAGTGACTATACCAATAATAAGCCGCTGTCTTGTTTTAATTACAGAACAGGAAAGAAAGGAAACCTGTGGCTCATCTTCAGCCTGTTTTTTAGCGAGGCATACCTCTGCTGAGTTCCGCACACCCAATGTGTGACTTTTACACAGCAAGTTCCTGATGTGTGCTTCTTGCAGTTAGCCCAGTGTTTCTGCCTTTGCGGTGTAATGCTGGGGGATCTCCTGCAATGTATCTCAGCAGATCACATGCAGCCAGCCTGCTCTGAGGTGTGCTGGCAGCTACTTTTGACCCAAGTGGTTGTGACTGTCCATTTTAGTCCCAGTCTGGTGCTTTTACCTAACTGTATAGTCAGTAGGATCCCAGATACTGCTTAATTCTACAGCTCCTTTCCCGTTGTGTGGTGCCATAACACAGCCTAATGTGATGTGTGATGTTTCTATGTATGATAGAGCTGTCTCAAATGTCTGTGTAGATTATATATTACCAGACCCAAAGCTAATGCCCAGTCCTACAAATTCTAAAAGTATCAGAATGTCTATAATTAAATTATAGACAGAATGTCTATAATTAAAAGTCAAACTGGGTTATAAAATTTCCTGCATATTATAGTTTTCAGGCTGGAAGGAGCCATATGGAAGACATATACTTTTTTACTTGGAATCTGTCACTGTTCTTAAGGCGTCCCTGGTCCTGCAAGAGAGGACAGAGTTGGCGAGATTCCTTTTCCTCCCTAGGACACAGCAAAAGAATGAAGAGAGAAAGCAAAATCTTTATCCATTTTATTTTCTGTCTGTTTTCTATAGCTGAACTGGCATGGGCTGTGCAGTAGTCTGTTTTAGTCAGCAGAGAAAGAATTTTTGTTTCTGAAATATTACTGTTCCACTAGGTCTTCAGAGTTCCACCCTTGTTAAGGGATGTTCTGAAGTCATTAGTTACTGTATTGAGAGTAAGAATTTCAAAGTGATGCTTTTTTTGTAGAAGTTTTCCCACTCTTCACATACATCCTGAAGTATCCAAAATGGGAATGAGATATTTTTGGCCTTGTCAATATAAAAATACCCAATCGGTCAAGTTAGTAAAGGCAATCCATTTGATTGGTTTCATTAAATTTGACATTTAACTCCTGGGGAAAAAATGGTTTAAACCCTTTTTCCTTCAAGCTACGGTTGCTCAGATTACCTCAGGAAATGTCAAAAGTTTATGTCCTTGGAAGACTACTTTGTTTAGCTGCCTGACTTATCATAAAACCCAATAATTGGAAGACCAAAAAAGAAAAAAAAAAAAAGAGGCCAAAATAAGGTTGACTCTTGGAAGTGCACCAGTTATTGGCATAGGAGTTGGATCAGCAGTGAATTCTGAATCTGTCAGTATCTCTGTTGTGTTTTTACTGTGGTTTGTCACACTGGAATAAGTATCCTTTGTTAGTGGAAAGCATTCTTCCATGATCCTGAAGATCCTCTGAATGCATTTTAAGCATCTCAAGACACAGTTTGTTGTTATAGTGTCCTGGAAGTATAATTGGAAAGTATACCACATGCACATTTGAATATTTATAAGCATTTTATATATTTTAAATTATTCTGCTTAAAAATGCATTGTAGAAAATTAGTGTTTGTGGCTTCACACTAAATTTTGAGAAGATTTATTGTAATTGGATCATGCACTAATTCTTCTAGGACACTTTGGCTTAAATCTAATTTTTACCCTGTTGGACAAATAGGATCACTAAATGTCTGACTTGAATGTCAGATATCATCTCTACTAAACCTGTCTTGAGAGCCAGGAAACCACAAAGGTAGCTCAAACTTTAAAGGTTTGTTTTTACTGAGCTGCTAGAGTTTTGTGTCTTCACCAGCTTCTACAAAAACCATAATGAATTCTTAAAAATATCTCTTGATATGAAGAAAGTTGTCCCTATTAGTTGAATCATTTGAGTTTACTGGAAGCTTACTACTTAGCTCCCTGCAATTTTAGCATTTAGTGTCTGTTTAGTTAAACTCAGTCATTGCTAAGAATTTTCTTGTGTTTGATCACCTCTCATCTTCATTTTCATATGTTGAAAAACTTACTTTACAAATGGTTCCTGTGTGACCACCAAAGGGTGTTAGAGTGTATTTCTGTCACGTCAGAATAAGTGAAAGTGATCTTCCTCCTGATCAATGGTAGAGAAGATGCTGCAAAGGATAAGACAAATCAGTATTAATGCTCTCTAGCTTGTAATTACATTTCTTTATTCAATCTTTTACCTGGCTGAAAGCACCTGGTCTTCAACTGTTCGCCTCAGGTTTTAATTAGTTATACAATTTATGAATTGGCAAACATACTGTATTGCTTTATGATCTAGTGCTTACCCATACCTTTTTAAGTACTTATCTTCACTTCATCTAGACCAGACATTTCAGAGTGTTCTGAAGGCTAATGATTAATTTGTGGGTTTGTATCTTCATTTAGAAATCCTTAATTTGCTTGCAAAGGACAATGAATGACTGTCTCTCATGAAACAATTAGCAAGTATCAGTTTTGGATATTTGTTGTGGACCGTTATGAACATCCCATAGAGAGCTGTGGTTTGGATGTAATTCTCATTGCTGCGACTGAAGTCTTCATTCAAACAAAGCTTTCTTTGAAGACCATCCAAGCTTTTACTGTAGATGAAGATGGCCCAGGTTTCCTACTATGTTCATTCTTTCTACCCATACGACCATCTTAGGTAAGAATAGCTAGATGTGGGTTTCTGTAGTTACAGAGAGAGTATTTGAAAATTGAGCACAAGTATCTGATATTACTAAAGGCTTGTTTTAGCAGTCAGAAGAGAATGTGTTTGGAGACAGCTAGTCTCATTCATCAGTTAAAGGATGAAAATGTATTTATCTTGAGGAAGGCACATCCAAAGTGCTGTTATTCTGGACAGAAAATTGCATTTTCTTTTCAGAGAATTACTTGTTTCATATCGTTTATATAAAATATAATATTTAGCAGCTTACAAATTCAAACAGACCTTAAACTTCAGTACTAATGGATTTTTTACCAGAAACTTGTGGTCAGACAGCAGGTGATTGTTTCCCAGACACTTTAGACAGAGCCCAATGATTTGTATTTTGAGGCTTCATTCCCGTTTATATGGATGTGTTATTTGGAGACTTATTTGAGCAGCATGTTTCTGTAGCCTCTTTGAAATAAAGTTAACTTTACTCTTTGCAAAGATAAATTAGTCTTTTGCAATGATAAAGTATTCTTTTTCCACTAATGCAGTTCCAGATTCCTATAGACTAATACTATAAAAAGTGTGGTTTTTCTAACATTGTTGAAAACTCCGAATTAATCTACTGACTCAATGAAGTTGTTAAAGATAATCAGAATTATGGACACTGTGTTTTGACACAGAACTTGCATGTGTCAGTCGCTTTGTGTATGGTGAAGATGATATAATTTGAAAGTTTGGCTCTCAAAAAGGAATTGGGAGTGCTGCTTTTCATCCACACTGTCTGGCCTTCTCTTCGAGTAGCGATACATGTTGAAACTATTTTGAGAGCCTGATGAATTTTAAATTATTTCATTGCTCTTTTATTTCTGCGTACTTTCAGGAATTATTTACCTGATCTCAGCACTTGGCCACCTGGCACATTCTGCCCTCTTCCTGACTGTTTCTGCGCGGGATGGGGGTGGCCTTCCCTCTGCCACCAATGCTGCTGTCACAGTCAACATCCTTCAGACTGCTTCAGCCCCTGCCATATTTGAGAGATCCCGGTACACTTTTTCAGTTCCCGAAGATGCACCTGAAGACAGCCCAATTGGCACTGTCAAGGCCAGAGAACCTCCAAGTAAGTTGCATGCTCAGTCAGAGATTATATTCTTTTTTTTTTTTTTTTGTGACAATTAACTGGAAATATCTGCAGATAATTGTTTGTTTTGTTTTTTTTTTTAACTTTCATATTATTCATTCAGTCTGTTGAGCACTAAAAATAGTATTTACTGTTGATATTTACAGCAACTGGTGTAATCATTGCTGTATCAGGATGCTCTTCAGAACAAATGGAGGTTTGTGGTACTTTCCTTGGTGGTCCATCAGGATTGGCAGCTGCCTCCCTTTTCTTCCAGATGTATTTCTAAAATTCTAAATGAGAAGATGGGAACCATGTTGTGAAAGTGTAAAGAAGGGGTTTTGTGACAGTGTGGCTCGTGTTCAGGCATTAGCCATGCAAGACAAATCTCAGAGCAATACTCATGATCAGCGAATATTCAGAAGTTTCAGAGAATATATCTGAAGTGCTGCCATTGCTGCTGCAAAAAAACCCCACACACCTCAAAGAAAAAAGGAATGCCCTCTCCAAGCCCAAACCCCTCCCCCCTCCCCCCATCCACACCCACATTTTCTCAAACTATATGGTGAAGTCCAGATGAATATTTATGGGACCTTTTGAAAAGGTATTTAATCCATTTGGTTTTGTTATCATTTTTAGAGGGAAATGGGTTAGCTCCTACCAGGCTGAAGTCATAAAAGACACTGTCATGATTCCACTTACCAGCTTGATGATGTCTTATGTATATTTGGTTAGTCAGGTCCTCCCATTGTCGTCTTCTTGGAAGGACAATGAATTGACCACTGTTGTCAGGGTGAGGTATAGCCTGAAGAGCAGCCTTGGTAATAAGCCTGAACCTTTTGACTGCTTTTGCTTTAGGTAGCATCTGATATGTAAATATAGCAATGGTCATCCATGAACTAAGTTCAGTAAAATGCAGTTCTTTCAGAGAACTACCACCTGTTTCATTCCTTGCTATAGCGAATGCCTGTGTGTAGTGAAATTACTCCCATAAGGCTAATTTATTGGAGTGGTTTTTTCCATATTTTAGATCAGGGAAAAACAAGAGGCTATTATACTCTTTTCTGTATAGACTTTTATCATACCAGTGAGATGAAAATCAAATGGTGCACAAGTGGACAAACTGTATACAGTCATTTTACTGAAGGGTTCCCAGTAGAGGAAGTATAAAAAGCCCAAGAAATTCTCACGTCTGTGTAGCTTACATTTATTCTGCTGAATTTAACAACATGCATTCTTCACAGATGTTCTTACCAACCTTCATGTTATCACTTCATATTTTATTACATTTTTTCATTGTTATTTCCATTTCTAGATTCTTTAGAAGTGGTTTCTTACAGAATTTCTTCTGGTGATCCACATGGAAGATTCTCTATTGACCCCCAGTTTGGTATCATCCGCACCAAAAACCAGCTTGATTATGAAACTCAGTCTGTTGTGGTGCTCACCATTCAGTCACAGCTGGGTAACTCCCCTGTCTACAGTAGCACACAGGTCAACATATCTGTGATAGATATTAATGACAACCCTCCGGTATTTCTCATCCAGTCAGATAAGGTAACTATTTCAAGTACCCAGCCTCCTGGCTCTGCTGTTTACATCGCTCATGCAGAAGACAAAGACAGTGGCCTAAATGGGGCGATCAAATATAGTATTGCAAGCAAGCAATCAAATGCATTCAGCATTGATCCAAGCCTTGGAGTGGTAAATCTCACCAGGACAATGTTTGCGGATAAGCAGCAGGAATACACTCTACACATAGCAGCTGAAGACTGTGGAAGTCCTCCTCTGACTTCTTCGCTGATGTTGACGGTGATTATCGAAGAGCAGAAGTTGGGCCCTACTTTGGTTTTTCAAAACTTGGTGTATCAAGTAGAAGTCAGTGAAGCTACCTCTCCAGGTGCCCAAATCCTTCAGGTTCAAGCCCATTCATTTGATCCACAGAGCTTTACCTCCAAGCTGATGTATTCCTTAGAGCCTAGCACAGATTCTGTTGCATTTGGAGTTTGCTCTGTTACTGGCTGGATTTATCTTCGGAAACGTTTGAACTATGAGTGCGCACAGATACTAAGTTTTAGAGTCCTGGTCAGCACCTCTGAGCATGAGAACCTCAGACAAAATGCAAGTACATCGGTAATAGTTAATGTCCTGGATGAAAATGATAATTCTCCCATGTTTATGCACAAGAGCTACTTCTTTGAAATGGAGGAAAATCCAATTCCTAGGGGTGTGGTTGGCACTATTACAGCTGTTGACAAAGACTCAGGAAGAAATGGACAACTTTCCTATTTCCTTCTGTCTGATGGAAAGTATTTCAAGATTAATTCCAACACAGGTAGCATTTTATGATTTCTAATCTGTCTAATATTGCTTTTGGAAAGCAGCCTACTTTAAGGGAATGGAAGTGTAAAGCTTTCAGGAATGTCTGCTGTGAATCTCTTGGGTCGATATGTGAATATTCTAACTAAGAGCTTCACAATTTTGGGAATGAAATAAATCTAATACATGTTCATGAAGAATGAACTAACCCTTAGGGTTTGATTTTTTTCATTACTTCATTCTGGTCACTTAGTCATAAGTTTCAGTGTCTGAATATAACAAATAAAAAGGAGTTTGAAGTTACGGCTTCAGTAGTTCATATGAGGAACTTAATTGTCTGGGATCAAGTAGAGTTGAGGAATACAGATCAGCCATAGATGACTGTAAAGGTAACTATGACATTTGACAGTTAGAGTGCCTTAAAATATTTGTGAAAACTTGTGTAAGTTACATCAAAACTGGGTTCATGTTGTACATGGCACCACAGACATAAAATTGGCTCAGAGAAATTTTGCAGGGCACAGGAGTGTACACTGCAGTGAATCCCAAATGCCTGGAGTAATAGGTACTGTGTCCACACCATATAACACCACAGACCACAGCATGGAGAGCCCAGAGGAAGGGATTTCTGTAGGGAATGCAGGCACTATAAACAATCCAGTTTAGCAAAATGATAGGTCGTGAGCAAAGATCTGTTAAAAATTCTTGTTCCTAGATGTCCTGTTCTCATGGGGACTGAATAGGGTCTCCTAGAATTTCTCTGTATGAATCTCAAAACAAAATTGTCCTTTCAAAGCAGGTTCCTGCTGTGTATGTTTATGGAATTTTAAAGGCAAATAGAGTACTAAGAGTTGACCAAGAAGATCTGATATGTGGTTATGTGTATGAAGGACTTTGGTCAACCACAAATCTACAGCTATACTGAGTATGGTTGAGCAGAGAGAGAGAAGATTGGGTCAGATTTATTCACTGCCTTAACTAGAATGTATAGGAGACATCAGCGTTCCTGATTAATATACAGACATTGAGTTGAGAATTTCCTGCCCAGGGGCATAATAAAGGCCATTTGACAGCAGTTAAAACCCTGTGCTCATATATTATCTGTCCTGAAGTGTGGTGAAGAAAAGGCCAGATGGGTTTCTTTGGAAGGTCAGTGCCTTGGTTCGTACTGTTTTATACCTTTGCTCCAGGGCATCCACTGTATAATAGAGGATGTAGTAGGCTAATAAAGTTCACGTGCAAGCTGTGATTGACAGAACATTTATGTGAGATGGACCTTGGAAAGCTGAGGTTTTAATGTCATGAGTAAGGTGTATCAGAAGACATGCATCATTATTTCATGTTAAATGTGTAACTGCATGTAGTAAGATGAATGCTAGCATATAATAAATATCAAACTCCCTTTCTCCTGCTTTTTCTTTGTCCATCAGGTGAAATTATAAACTGGGTTGCATTAGACCGTGAAAAACAAGCTCACCACCAGCTGACCGTGCTAGTGACTGACCACGGGTCCCCACGGCTTAACGCCACAGCAGCCGTCTACATCTCAGTGAGGGACCTGAACGACAACGAGCCCCTCTTCCCCCAGGCAGCCCCCGGGCGGGAGCTGCGCCTCAAGGTGGGTGCTGCCAGTGGGGTGCACTGCCTGGCTCCGAGCACCACCCTGCGGCAGGATCCCAAACCCCCCTGCTGTGAAACAGTGACAGTAAGAGACCGAAGCAGAAATGTAACCCGTTCTTACCCGAGACTCGGGTATATTTGGGAATTTCAAAATTTATCAAATGATCACACTTCTCTGCCTCATATACTGTTAGATGTGAAGAATATATATGTATAATTCTACCTATGTATGCAGTAGAATCTCTTAATTTCTCAGGCCTCCAAGTTTGCTGTTCTAAAGATTTTTGAGTTAGCAATATACAGAGACTATGTATAGAACTAGAATTGTAGTTATTTAACTACAATTAGTTAGAACTGTATTATTTAACCATTTCCTGAAATGCTCTTTGCATTGACCTTAAATATTACTGAAATGGAAAAGAGAGCAACAGCTAAATTCTTGTGTATGGCAAGGAATTTATCTTAAGAATCACTGTTTTTCATGTGTATTTGCAAATTATTTATAAACTGTTCAATGACAGGTTTTGGAAGGACAGCCATCAGGAACACTTATTACCACTGTCTTTGCAAAAGACTCTGATTCTGGAAACAACGGTGTTGTATTATATTCAATAGAATCAGGTAAGAATTACGAGTGTTATTTATAAGAAAAGATACATTGAAATAACTAGAGTTTCAGAGATGCCATTTATACATACAGGACTTTATGTCTATTCTTGCCTCTGTTAGAATAAAGGTGCCTGTGCAAATAGGAATGAGGACTGTCATACATTTATGGAGTATTTGAGGAGGTGCAAGCAGCTACTTTCCTCCTGCCCCCTTCTGCCTCATCTTCCCAGGGGTTTGGTTGCTTGTGTGGTCAGTCAAAGAGCATTGAAACAGCACTCAGAAAATATTAGGACCATGATCTTGTTCTGTACAGTTTAGTGTTTCAGTCAGTTGTTTTATATCTTAAAGGAAAGATGATATCCCTTTTCCCATGACCAATTGAAAATTTTCCTCCTAAAAGAATGGTTCGTGACACTCTGAGGAAGGGATCAGAAGGATCAGCAGATAATCTGGGCAAGCAATGAGGGTTGTGGTTTTTAGTTCATGTTTCACCCTTTGTTTAGCACTGTTAGCCTTATACAGCGTGGCCACTTAAAAACACTTCTCCTCTTTAGCTTTCCTAATAATTCCTACATGTAGTAGTTCACTTCTCCTGTAAACTATAGAATCCAGTTTTGTTTGCAGTGAAATCAATAACAGACCAGTTCCTAAATTGGAACATGTGTGTGACTAGGGCACTAATACTGGTAAGAGACATAGATGTGATCTTTGTTTTTGCCGCATACCACTTGCTGTGCTTTTACACAAGAGACAGCTCTGTCTGTAACTAGTGAGGAAAACACGTCCGTTCCTCCTGCTTTGCTTCATTATTCCTTCAAAACAGCAAGAGGGGCCAAGACCAGAACTATTTATATATTTTTTTTTGATACTCGCTGTATTCTACTAGTTTAATGTAATCAATACCTTTTAAGATAGTTATTTATAGTCTATGATAATTTACCTATAGACCATATTGTTTCATCAGAGCAAGAAAACATTTCCAGTGCATTTTCTCAGGTGTTGTTTTCTGTCTAGGCAGAGCTCAAATGTGGGCTTGGTTGGTTTAAATTCATAGCAATTATTTGTCATTGCAGAGTAAAGAACAAAATACTGCAAAGCTACATTACTCCTCACTCTTAAAGAGCAAGGGAACCTCTAGCCTCCTCTTGCCCAGACTGAAATTACCAAAAAACTCCCATGGATTATGTTATACTATGTCTTTATGTACCCTTTTGACTTCTGTGGAGTAATGGAAGGACTTTAAGATCTAAATCCAGAAGGGCCAGGGAACTAACTCTGTTCTCTTTCACCAAGAGATGCATAAAAAAATGAGATATTCAACAACTCCATTGAAAATTTTGCAGTTGAAATATATGTAGATAATAAAAAACTGTAGGGTCAGTTTATGGCCACAATATTATTCCCTTAATTTAGATACGAGTGACCACCTCCTTCAGGGGGAATTGGAGGGAATCATAAACTTCTGCTTTGTGAACAATAATATCTTGCACAAAATGATTCCCCTTAAGAAAAAGGGAATGAGTAATATCCAATCCTTTGTTTGAAGGGTGATGGCCAGGCAACATGGGAAGTGTTCTTCAGGGGTCTCTGTCTGTATACCTAACTATATTCCCTTCCTTCAAACAGCACATTGGATTTTCTTACTGGCTTCACTGTAGAGCCCCAGAGGGGAGTACGTAAAAGTTCAAATTATAAAAATTACTAGCAACACAAAATATGACTGGTCTTGTAAATGCTGTCTCTAGAAAGAACAAAAGGATAAAATCAGCAGCAAAAAAAACCCAAAACAAAACAAAAAAACACTAAAAAAGCTCTCCCATCCTTGGAACTAGATATTTTTCTGATAAACAAATCCAGAAACAGCTAAGCTTCTCTGATACTAATTTTTGTTGTTGTTAGTTGGCTCACAGCCTTTAACATCTGGTCTTCAGTTTCATGGAGCAGTTCTTTCCTGCTTTATATTTAAAATAGTATTTTCTAGTTCTGGGACATTGTTCAGTACTAAAATATGAAGAAGAAATATGATGTGATTTTCAGCCATATTTGTTAAACACAAAAACAGGTTAATTGGAGGACTGCGTGCAGACCAGTACTCTTTTCAGCAGTTGAGGGACTGCCACAAGATTAAGAGCTATGAGTGTCCATGTCAGCTGTTAAGCTTGTAACAGTCAGTGGCTAACTTTTAATGTTCTTGAGACCTCAAAGAAATGCCGAAATAGCAGCAATAGAGTCAGCTATGCAGGAGGGCTAATGACAAATGCCAACAAATTATGTAAGGAAAAATCTATAAAAGAACTGAGGTTTACACAAGAGATTAATTTCAGCCTTCAGAGAAGTGTTTCTTTCAAAATGCCCCTCCCTCTTCACAGAAAATTCAAACAAACCATCCTTTAAACATCCATGTGTATGGGATGCACGGTCATATGGCCATACCCACCCTTTTGTGTTGTCACTCAAAGAGTAGCCTAATTCAGAGGAAGATGAATCCCAGCTATGTGCACTATTCCTTAGTGATGCTGGCAATTGCAAAGTGATTTGCCTGGCCTTCTTTATGACTATCAGAATTAGTCTGTCTTTATAGTGCATCCTAAACTCTTGTTCTGTGTGTTAAGGCCAGCACTGGAAAAGTAGAAGCTTTTACAGTTATATTTGGACCAGTTCTGCAGATGCATTAGCACTTGAGCACCAGACTGTTAGGAGAAGCCTAGGTTACCCTGCTAACACACACTGATTGGCAAGGCTTGTACGTATGCCTGTGGACAAGAACTTGTTGGCCAAGGTGATTTGCCGGTGGCATGCAGGGGCATTCCTCACTTGTAGAGGGCTGCATTTCTGCAGCAGCCCCCCCTGTGTGTAAGCTATTTGGTAGCCATGGCATTGCCTTGCTCTTTTTTTCTCCTGCATGTCATTTCCTGCAGTCCATGACTGCAGTTTCTGTGGTTGTGTTTGAGAGCACAGAGTTGAGAAAGTGCCTGGGCCTTGGAGAACCTCATGTAAATGGAAGTCTGGCCAACAGTTTGGACAATTCAGAGGTGGGAAATTTAGATGAAAAAGTGTATCTGTTTATTGGGAGAGTTGTAAGCACAAGAAGAGACTGGGGCCATTAACATCTGGTTATTGAGAGATTTAATTTTTTTCCGTTCCGTGCTTCACCAGCTCTTCTCAATGACCTTCATTCTTATCCATATCTCCTATAACTTCTTTCTTTTCTCTTCATACAGAAAGGGACATCTTTAGTGTATGTGATGTAAGCAGCAGGTGCCTATTTCAGGTGACCTGCAGAGATGAAAGTTGAGCAAATGTGTCTGGAAGTGCAGGGAGCTTTTTGTGAAAAGACGGACATATTCTTTGAGCATAAAACTTAAAACCACCTTTTCCCTTATTTCTTATTTTGAACTTATGAATGAATGAGAAGGAAGATTTGGAGTGTATTTAGAAAGTGAGCAAGCTCACATGCACTTGCCCTCCAATAATCTTGGACAAAAGTATTCAAAAGTGGTCTATCACTTCTCTTAGTACATGTCATCTATTAAATCAGTTGAAAAGCAAGACCTATCTTTAGTGAGGCTTTTGAAATTCAGAAAAAGAAGAATTTGCTTTAGCTACAAAATGTAGTATAAAAGTTTGATTAGTCTGTCTGTAGATGAAGGGAAATCCATTTCAGAAGGTTTTTTTTCCTTGAAGTTTTTTCTGATCTGGAATCAAATGGCTACACTTTGAAATTGTCCATGAATAAATTAAAAATAGAATGATTAAAAATACCAGAAAAATAGAAGTAAGATGTTTCAGTTTTGACTGTCTTTATAGTGCAGTGCCAGATAAGAAAGATGAAAATAAGAAACGCTTTCAAAATGGAAGTCCCAAGGGGTTTTGGTTTTATACAACAACTCTTTCCAACATTATCAGACTTTTCTGTTACTTTTATTGCCACCAAAATATGCTCAAAACTGACTTGATGCAATGATTGCTTGATGTAATATTTGTATTTTAGTGGAATTGTAGTCTCTAGTAAATAATTCTATTGGTAATTTCTTTTCTGAACAGCTTTATTTTATTTTATATAATTTTATTTTATTTTATTTTATTTTTTTTTATTTTATTTTATATTCAAAAGTGTAAATTTTGACCATTTCTTTCTCTTACCAAATAAGCTTCAACCCCTCAGAAACTCTGTGGACTGACACCTATTTCAGTTGAGCTTAGTTATCTATGTTCAACCTCTTGAAACAGAAAAAGAAGTATTGGTCTTTCTGCTAAGATGTACTGACTATCGCTGATGGAGCAAGGGTGAATCCTCATAGAATCATAGAATCTTCTGGGCCAGAAGGGACCTTCAAAGGTCATCTAGTCCGACCCCCCTGCAGTCACAGGGACACCTCCAACTAGACCAGGTTTCCCAGGGCCTCATCGAGCCTCACCTTGAATGTCTCCAGGGAAGGGGCCTCAACCACCTCCCTGGGCAACCTGTTCCAGTGCTCCACCAGAATCATGCTCAGATTGCAATTATGTACTTGCAATGTTTTTGTTCTCTGATTATTTTTTTTAAACTAATTTTTATTTTTTGTTCAGTTTGGTAACTGAATCTCCATTTTGATAGAAAAATGAAGTGAATAGTTTTGTGCACTTCTGGGTTTTTTTTGTTTTGTTGTTTTTTTTTTTTTTTTGTTCTACCTAGCAATTATTTTAAATGTCAGATTTAGCAAAATGTTAACTATGTATGCATGCAATTCACATTATGTGTTCTGTTTTTCATATCTCCTCTGCCTTTTGCTTTGCTGGGATTTTGTGTCATGAAGCATTATATGGAACAAAATAGTATATCTGCGAATGTAGACATACTGTTGGGACCTGAACCAGGAAAGTAACCAACAGCTATTTATTAAAACAGTAATATAGCAGCATTAATATTTTGAAATGATCATGAAAAATGAAGAATGCAGGACTGTCTCATTCAATATAATTGTCTCTACATATTGTTTCCTTTTGTTGGCAATTTCCTTATTACGTTCCAGACTGCAAGAGTCAACCCAGAAGGGGCTCACGGAGCATTAGAAACCTAGTCAGTCAAAAATAGCAGAACAATATTGAAAAAAACTCTGATTTCCTGATTGTGAAAACTAACTATCCTTTTTTCTAACTATCCTGCGCAGTGTTTTTTCAAATTCTACAAGTGCATATATTTTACAGTTGCAGGTGAGGTAATTGGATACAGAAACATACATCTATATGTGCAGCTAACTCAAATTCGTATATGCAGATTTGGAGAACATAAACAGCTTCATGCTCACTTACATGCCTATGGAAATATAGTTCTTTATGGGTGTTTTGTGTACTATTTCTGCATTAAACTTATTTTTACCACAGTTGCCTATTAGAATAGCAGCTGTTAAGATGTATGACTTTGTTTAACTCACTAGCACACCCTATTAAAAATTCATACAGCAAGAAGTTGTTTGCATATTATTTTAAGAGAAGTAGTTATGACAAAATAGATTTTCTCAAGTTGTGGTAAGGTATGTCAAGTAATAGATACTTTCCCATTTTACTGAAAATTGGAGAGTAATTTGTATTGAATTCCTTGAAAATGGGAGAGGTGGGTGTCTCTCTCTTTTCCCAGGTAACAAGTGACAAGATGAGAAGAAACAGCCTCAAGTTGCACCAGGGGAGGTTTAGATTGCAAATTAGGAAAAAATTCTTCACTGAGAGGGTTGTCTAACACTGGAACAGGCTGCCCAGGGAAGTGGTTGTGTGACCATCCCTGGAGGCATTTAAAAGAGGTATAGATGTGACACTTAGGAACATGGCTTAGTGGTGGACTTGCTGGTCTTAAGGGTCTTTTCCAACCTGAATGGTTTGGTGATTCTAAGTCGCAAAGAGCTATTTACTTTTCTATCGTAGAATTTTTCTTTGGAATTCTAGAATAAATGTAATATGATGTAGCTGCAACTAGTAATTTTAATTAGAAGTTGCTTGTTATTAGCACGTGGCCAGTCATTGATGAAGGATGTATGCATAATTTCCAATATTCACGCATTGCTCAGCAACAATTTACTGTAAGATTTTAGCTGGCCCCAGTTAGCTCCTGGTTCAGAGCACAGGCAAGGCAGGCAGCATCACTGCAGCTGCGGTGTCTGAGGGGTATATAGGACTCTATGCTGATCCAATGTCTGCGAGGGATGTGAGCCAGCTGTGTATCCAGCATCAATTACTTGACACTTCATGCCAGTTCAGAGACTAAAACTTAATTCTTTCTCTGGCCCTGCCTGCCTACTTATATTGAAAGTAGTAGTGCCAGTTCTGGGGTGTTTGCTGCTCCCTTGATGCACACTCCATTGGTGTGAGTGATGTTGGTACAAAATTGAGTACTCCATAGAATTTCCCTCTGTAGCTTTCGAAATCCAGAGTAAGTGGTTTATAATAACTATGTACTCGATGAAGGAAGAAGTGAGCCAAATGAGCCAGAGAGATCCAAATGAGTGCAGCAGGTTCACTTTCCTCTGGGTTCAGCCGTTACTCACTGTTAATTACAATGTTCGGTATTATGGAGGCAAGCTGAAGAGATCTACAATAACTCTTACCCATTTTTTTCCCCATAGAAGAGGATGTGGGATACTTCCAGATTGATGCTGTCAGTGGGGAGTTAAGAACAAGCCGGTGTCTGTCACATGCTGAGAGATCAGACTACAGGATAATGGTCACAGCCAGGGACCAGGGCATGCCTTCGCTTCAAGGACATGCTGCTGTTTACATCCAGGTACTTATCTTACTTATTTTGTGTGGATAGGACAGTTATATTAGAATTATAGTTTCTTTGAAGAAACAATTTTGAGAGAAGCAAGGGAAAGGAAGAAGTTCAAAATAATAAGCACTTTGTCTCATGGTAATTTTCTTTGTCCGTTTTTCTGTTGAGGGAGGAAATAAGAGGACAGACTGATTTGTTAAGAGTACACAACAGCATTCTGGGCTGTCCTGTGAATAGGCGTTGGTGCTTTAGTAGGATGTTCATTATGAGCACTGGAAAAGAGAAGTGAAAAACCCACTTAGGCAGAATTAAAAGCAAATATCAGGAGAGACTGAAAGTGAGGGTGAGAGTTCTTTTCTCCACTATGTTACTCTCTTTTTATTAAATTTCGTCTCTGTAACCCAGTATAAGGATAGCTTATTCCTTTGTGCTGATTTATACAGGGCTGCTCTGCATGGGAGTGTGAAATCCAGCGTGTGCTCTTTCCACAGCCAGCCACCTGCTGTTCATCGAGCCACAGTGGGGCTGCTTTGTCCAGGCTGCCTGTGTGCTCCTTTATCAGCGGCTGAATGTCACTGAGACTGCTATTTTCATGTCACCCAAAAGAAGGTTAATTTTAGATAGCTTGGGAAAACAAAGCTTCAGTCAAGACAAGGCAAATGCAGTTCCCACAGTTAAAGAGATTCTTTCATTTTAAAGCATTAACTTGGAACACTGCAGCAATCTCTAATGAATAATGTCATAATGAATGAAGGACATAAACAACCCTTAAAAAAACACGTCTATCTGTTTGTGTTTAGCAAACAGCATAATGTACAGTGCTTTCTTTGTCACATCTGTCCCTGTGATGCTGTCCTGTAGAAAGACAGTTGAATTGCTTTAGAGTAGGACCAAAGATAGCAGTATTCCAGTAGTCGGCCTCTGGACCCCTGTGATTCAGAAGGTGAGAGACAGTCTTGTCCTTTTTTTTGTTTTTTTAACGTGGGAATGAAAGATAGAGTTATGGACTGGCCAGGGACCGTTTGAACTCTTATGCAGCATGTTGACTTCATTTTGTGGCTTTGAGGCATACTTAGAGTAAATACAGTCACAAATAATAAACAATTACACTCTCAGTTAAGGGAAACAATTTTCATTACACTATAATATACAATATACACCATAATAACAATGGGAAAATATCGCAGTCTTTGTGCTTTTGTTGCAGGTAATCCCACTTCCCAGTGGAAGATCTGTCTTCTCTCAAGATTTCAAGCACTTTGTAGTACTTGAAAATTTTAAACCTGCACAAGTGTTGAATTCTCTGAAGTGGCCTGATAATCATCTAACAACTAACAGGAAACTGCATTTCAGTATCGCTAAAGAAGATGATGATGTTCATTTTGAAATAGATAGCTTGACAGGAGACCTTTTTCTTTCCAAGGAACTTGACTATGAAACAGCTTCGCACTTCCTGTTGCAAGTTATTATAAAGGATTATAATAATAATCCTCCACAGAATAACACTGTCTTCCTAAGTATCGACGTGGAAGATCAGAACGATCATTCTCCGTATTTTCAAGATGACTTTGTAGTGATTGGTATAGAGGAAAATGTACCTGTTGGCACTCTGGTTTACACGTTCAATGCAAAAGATGGAGATGGCAGTTTTCTGAACAGCAAAATACAATATTCCCTAGAAATGAGTAACATGGGTGAAAATCCATTCCTTATTCACCCTTCAAATGGCACCTTGACCACAGCTTCTCCACTAGACAGGGAGATTACTCACTCTGTGATCCTTACAGTGTCTGCAGCAGACCAGGCAATAAATCTGACTGATCGCAGGCTTGATTCCCTGGCTGTGAAAATTGTTATTCTAGATATCAATGACAACAGTCCCAGTTTTACGTCTTCACCTCTTTCCTATGTCACGGAGGACGTGGAGGTGGGATTCCTTGTGCACCGCATAATTGCAAAGGATCCTGATGAGGGAAGAAATGGAGAAGTTACATATCACATTCTTTCAGGCAATGAAAACAAAGCATTTGTATTGGATAAAATCACAGGTACTGTAACTTCTGTTCTCTGGAGTTTCTTGTACCGTGCTTCTCACAGTAGTATTCAGGAGTGTATACAATGCAACACTGAAATACCCCGTTACTATGGTGCTCTACCCAGCTACTTACTGTCCTCAGGGGGAATTACCTTGGGCAGAGCACCACATGAGGATGGTAGTACTACATGCGGTAGGGAAGCTCAGTGAGACTCAGCTCAAAAATTTCTGCATGACACTATTACTGTGTTGTGTAGATGCACTGGAGCCCCTTCCAATAGCACATTAAGGAGTGCGGGAAGAAAGTGTGTGCAGTGAAATACTTCATTCTGATTTCTGCATAGTGTGTACTTGAAGCCAGTGCACACACATAGGTTGCTACATGTACACACAAGGAAAGGCAAAGTCAAGACCATGGAATGTGCATTACACTGTGGGTGGAACATCTTCAGTGGGAGCTCAAAGTGCTGATGAATTTAATTCTTCAGCCCCCTGAACTTCTCTGGCTCCTCAATGGGTTCTGTAACTCTTATACCATCTGCACACAAATCCAAATCTCACCCTAATAGTTGCAGTATTTTACGGTTCTTATTCTGATTTTTAATCCACTATGTGATACAGCTGATACTGATTTGTAAAGCTTCTAATTGCATAACTTAGGTGCAAAAGAAGACAAATATATAAGTTAAAAAGTTAAGTCCAGACTTAAATAAAAAGGAATCTCTGAACTTCAATTGAATCCCAGTTTCCCCTGGTGTCAAAATGAGTATTTCTGGGCCAATTAACACTCTAAAGGGAATTGCAGGTCTGGAAGCCTTCAACAGGAGCACAGCATGCACGGTGATGCTACATTGAAGCTGTGAGTGCTAGAACAACTGGGCTCCTAACCTGGACCAGAATACATTTTTAATACCTTCTTTCATTAAAATAGGACTCTTAACTACAGCCCAGCTTCTGGACCGTGAGATTCAGGACCGCTACAGATTGACAGTTGTAGCTCTTGATGACGGCAGCCCAGCTCTCTCCGCCACGCAGGTTCTAACCATCATCGTTCTTGATGTGAATGATGAGACACCGATATTTCTGAAGCAACTCTATGAGACTGCAGTTCGTGAAAACCAAGATCCAGGGGAATTTGTTGTAAAGGTGGAAGCTGTGGACCGAGATGCAGGTAATTTCTGTGCTTTTGCTCTTAATTTTGTTGTGGACCATAGTAGATTGATGAGATCTTGCTGCCTGCTATGCTTGCGTGTACAGCTGTTGTGCTTTTTCCAAGATCATGTATGAGTTCTGACTTTCAAAACAATGCTTTTTGTTCAGACCCTCGAGCTTTATTCCAGGCCTGGAGGTATTCTGACTTGCACACTGGGGTAGCTTCATCTCTGACTGATGTATTAAATGTAAAATGTGTGCTTTCATGATGCAGAGTGGCTCAATTTACTGTAGCTTTCATGTGAAGATAGACAGCCTGCCCTGGCTTTAAATCAGCAAACAATGTTCAACTCAGTCAAAGTTAATATTTGAATTTTTTTTGCTCTTAATCAGAGCAGTTTGAATAGTTTTAAAACTGTTCACTAAACAGGACCAGCAAATATGCAATAATCTTTTCTGACCAGAGAGGGGCACTGTCATCCAAGATTTTCCAGCTAGTTGAGCTGCGACAGGATGGTGGAATCTGCTCCGGATTACAAATAGTTTTTTTACATACGTGAGAATGTTAATGCATTTGCTTTTCAAACATACACAGAATGGATGAGTAAGAAGGGGTGGTTCATGTGCTCTTTGAATCACAGGTAAGGACTAAGCATGGAAGAGTCTTTGCTAAGCAACAAAAAAATTCTTCCAGGTTTTCAACTACCTGTTGTATTGAAATGCATTTGACATTGCAGGTAGTCTGTGTGCTGGAGAGACCATGTACAGTGCATGCAGTTGGTGTAGCACGAAGCAGTTACACAGAGTCTGCAGTAAAAATAAAATCTGGAAAGAGAATTAAATATTAACAATACTGATGCAATTGGCCCAAAGTTTGTCTCAACTTTGTGAATGACTTTCTTTTTAATTTGGGTGCACTTTCTGCACGTCTTTAAAATTCTTTAAAGTGGTGCTATCCAAAAAATAGGTAAAACAATAGATACTTTTAGCAAAAGAAATTTCTGTGTTCAGTAAGATTTGTCGTTTTAATGTAGAGCACATATTGATTACAAAAGGCTGACGTGAGCTCAATAGAAGTGCTGTATAGGAGAGACATTTTCCCACAAGCATGTAAAGTATTTAGAAGTTAGGACTGGGTGGGTAGCCCTGTTTATGAAAATCTTCATGACAACTGAGCAGCTTTACAGTCTACGGCTGTGCTTCATTCTTCCAAGTATTTTTTTTCTTTCACGAACCACACTATTAAAAAAAAAAAAAAAGTAGTATTTGAAGTACAAAGTTGCAAGATAATAGAGAAAAGAAGTGGGAATTTGCTTGAATTCCTCTCCCTCCTTTCTCCATCCTTTATTTACTGCATGTACTGTGGGAAATACAGCAGAAGGGAAATATTGGGAGCCATTAGAAGGAGGGAACAGGGGTGGCTTGGCAGGGTGGAGAGGAAAGACATTCCAAGTGTACTGGGTGGCACAGTATAGTGCTGCCTGTGCAGACGCTTTGGGCAGGAGCACTGTTGTGGTTGATGGTTCCTTCCTGCTTTTTTTTCTTTTTTCTTTTTTTAAGTACATTTTCCAGTCCTTATTTTGAGTCCTTTTCTCACATTTGCCTGATTTGGCCTCACATAATGTCTGTGTAACAGCATTGTCCCAAACGAATACTGAAGTGATGCTCATAATGTAAGAACATAGGATTTATATAGGAGTCATATAAACATAATGCTGCTCTTCTTATGTTTTTGTAACAGAACTTTTGAATAAGAAGACTCCTTTCATGCTGTTCTTTATTTTTTACATCACATTTTTTTCTTTATTTTTATTTGCTCTTTACATTGCAATTCCTATCCTGTAATATTTGGATAGTCTCAGCAGAGGACTTTCTTCCCATCACAGCTTTTTTTTTTTTCTTTTCAGTTCATATGTTCCCTGACTGACCACCGGGAGGAATCCTATTTACTCACAGTATCAGTCATCATCAACCTTTTTGTTTGTCTTTTTATTTAATTCCCTGTAAAGGAAGAGGGAGAGCAAGCAGCCATCACCTTCTTTGTGTTTGACCCAAGATCCAAGCTTTCAACTTCCTTCCAGCTTGAAATGTCTTTTCTTTTTTTTTTTTCATTTATTTTTTGAATCCCTACTAAAGTTTTTCTTTGTAATGATTTTCTTTCATGTGGATCTCGATGTTTATGTCTTATCGTATGGAAGTGGGAAATCATACAGCACATGGGAAAGATGCAGCATATTTAAGATAGGTCATGGGATTGTCTAGAAACACGTCTTTGCAGAAGCTCTGACTGAACTGAATTAATGTTTGTCAAGGTCTGCTATTAAGCTGATAAGCACCTCTGTGGTTCAGTAGTTATGCCTGCAGCCTTAGAAGAAACATCTCAGAAGATTGATAGGGACTGTGGTTTAGTTACACGACAGGGCTCGCTGCCATTCACCAGACATTTTGTCTTGCTCATGGATTATCATGGTTTTAGCAATACTAGTATTACAAAGATGAGACTTGAGCTTAGATTTGGGGTAGTGGAGACATTTGTTCCTGTTGCTCATCACTGGTGTTGGCACTAGACGTATCCACAGTGTAATGCCCTAGCTGCTGCTTCCAAGAAGCTGTGGGAGCACAGGGGCTGCCTGTGCTGTGGTGGGGGGAACAGGAAAAGGAGCTGGAGCAGCTCTTCCTTGGCTGCAGCTCAGGCACCAGGCATCCAACCTGCCACTTGGCCTGCAGGGAAAGGGAACCAGTGGCAAGGAAGGGGCTTAGCTCCTCCTCCAGCTCATAATCTGAGGAATAATAGTTTGTTTCTTGTTTCAGTTTGTAATTTCAGCCCCCAAAATGTGACTAGTACTACTGAATAATTAACCAATAGGTTAGATCAAGTGCAAATGTGTCACCTGCTGTGCCGTGGTATGTGAACGTCTAGAGTCAGCACACTCTTCTCTTGGACAGGCTGTGCAGCTTTCTCCTACTGCCAGATAAATATGAGAAAGCAAGCAGTAGGTGCTTGATAAATAAGTGTAATGAAGGTGTCCCATATCTGTGCCCTCTAAGAATTAAAAGTTTTCATTTCAACAGCATGTCAGTAGTCCACTTGCACAGCACCTGTATTTCCAGTACTGTCTGTAAAAAATGGTGTGAAATCTGCCAGTGAAGGCACTGGGTTGAAACAGTTTACTTGCAGGAGACCAAAGGTTAATAGTTAATATCAGCCCTGCAGTGTCAAGTGTCTTTTTTTCCATCTGTAGAATTGTTAATTAAGGATAGATAAATGCAAGCAGAGCTACGAATATCTTTTTAAACATAGTTGAATATGGGCGGATCAGATAGTGTGTGTTGGTAACCTTAAACTTTCAAAGCATTCTCCTTGATTGTCCTTACTGCTGTGATTTTTCTCCTTTCTTCTGGAAAGCTGAAAGGATTTCTGTAACTCATTTTTCCTACTGCTGTGTATTGTGTGAATATGTCCCTTGACTTTAGGAGCAAATGCATTTACAGTAATAATTCTCTTAATCAAATTTCAGTAGTGCTGTCAAATACTTAGCAAAGCTATTCAAAGGCAAACAAAGGAAGTCATGGATGTTAAAAACTGTAGGCTCTGTTTTTTCTCTCACACTGGTGTTTCTCCATAAACTCCAGTGCAGATTGTCCTGTTTTCAACTGCAGCAGAAGAGAACAGGCAGGCAGTGTTTGACTCTGAATTTCATATGATGAGGAGTGCTGTAGTTTTCCAGGTGTGCCAACTGTCCCTAACCTACTAAAAGGCCAGTTATTGGTTGGGAAAACACAGAATGATTGAATGAAACTTAGAAAAATTTGGAAGAAAAAAAAAAAAAAGGCAAAAAAAGAAGCATAATAGTACAAACCCTTCAAGTATAATGTAGAATTAAACTAATTAAAGTTAATAATATAAGTGTGATGGAGTTGACATTATACTTTCCTCTGGAGGGTGTTGAAACTAGAAGAAAATGAAAGAAATTATTTTACAATAGGAAGATCTTGGAGTCACATTTCTTGTTCAACTCAGGCAGGCAACTTTGAAAGAAAGGTTTTTCAAAGCCAGTACGTTTTTAGCCTATTTTCTAGAGAAAGACAGGAAGGTTAATATCCCTGTACTATATACAAATGGTAGGTCTGATTAGGAACTGAATGGAATTGGCATTCAGAAAAAATTGGACGGAAAGAAACTCTCTAACCTTCCCTTCTGGAAATCTTGCACAACTTTATAAAACCAAGCAGTAGCATTTCAGAGACTGGCTACAAGAGGGAGTAGTCTACAAGGCCTGAGCTGTACTGTGGGAATATCCACCAAATTGGCTTTTCTGTTGGAGAGAATTAGGAGATGGTTGCCCTATGAGCCCTGATGGGACTTAAGCACCTGCCTGCTCCCTATTATGAATATTTAGAATTTGTGGGCATGCCAAGAAGTGGGTATTTTCTCTGAATATTTATACTCTTCAGTATGGTACTGTATAGAGATACTGGTATTGGTTCTAGTGAAGTGGAGAACCAGAGCAGCTCGGTAGGTGTCTGCCTGACATCCTGTTGAGAAATTAACTATCTCAGGAGGATCAAAAGACAAACATGTGGATTCCACGGTCTAAGTTAATGCTCTCCTGTACCATGATGATATGTCAGTGTGTTTGGAGACATGCCCTGAGTACCTAGAAAAGTTGCTGGGTTCACTTTGAGTGGCTGGAAAACTTGGGCACAAAGCAGCATCTGGACAAGGATTTTGAAGATCCAAATTTTAGATTTGGATCTTTTATACTAATTAAGAAGCTGTTACTCACTGCATTAAAAATAATAATTTCATCCATAACCTATTTCCCAGAGGGGAGAAAAAGAAAGAGACAAATCTGTAGACCTGAATGTGAGGAGAGTGGCTTTGTTTTACTAAGATTTCTACTCTCCTTTTAAGGACTGAATTCCTTGCTCCAATATGAAATCTTACCAGGAGCTGGTTACGAGAAATTCAAGATGAACCTGGACAATGGAGAACTCATAACAACTGCATCACTGGACAGGGAAACCGAGGAGGTTTTCAGCATTAAAGGTAACAGTGTGAAATATCTGTGAGTGCCTGTAAAATGTGAAATGAGAATGGGTGTGGTGTTACTATCAGTCTTACTTTTTTTTTCATGCCATCTCAATAAGGTGAAAGGGGTAAGATTTTCAGGTACAGAAGAGCATGCTTTTTGTATAGCACAAATAACTCTTATTCTGCTATTAAGGAACATCTATTGTTGCACCCACAACAATTGAATAAAATTTACTTTCTTTTTATTAATCTTAGTTTTGGTTCGAGACAGTGGGACCCCATCACTGTCGAGCACGGTGACAGTTATCTGCACAGTGCTGGACGAAAATGATCACTCTCCCACGTTTCTTCTTCCCACCTCTGAGATCCATATCCCAGAGAACCAACAACCTTCTGTTGTTTACATTACCCGGGCTATCGATAAGGATGCTGGCAATAATGGAGCTCTAAGATACAAAATAATCGGTAAGTTACACCCCATCATTTTTGTTAGTATAAACAGGAGTATCCACATTTTAAACTAATCTTGAATTTACCAGGCCTTCCTAACTCCCATCTTGTCCACATGCTTCTTTCATGTGGGGGAAAAAATAAGATCTTTCACCCCTTTGTCAGCATTAATAAGAGCTTTCCAGGCATGCTTTCTGAATTTGAAATAGTATAGAAAAGAAAAACAAAAACCTACCAAATGCTGGAAGGAGGCATGAATCATGAAGGCATAATTTTGCAATTCTTGTTATAGTTGTAGAAATTATGAATGTAAATATAGCCTTGCAAATAAGTACAAGAATTAATCTAATTTTGTTTATTTAATTTTATTTATTTAATTCAATTTCATGAGAGCTTCTTTCACCCAGCAATTAGTAATGTCATACTTGGTTTTCATATTGCCAAACTCTCCCTATGTCCTCTATGCCAATGTAAGCTCCAAAGCCTCCTGAAATATCTTTGCACAAATACAAGTTTGCTGTGCTTCCTTTGGTTTGTGACTCTCAGCAATAGCTCAAATATAGGCAGATAGCTACTGTGGTAACAGCCAACATGTTTTTCTTTGAAGAAATAGTTATGAATTCCTTTATGTTTTCTTGGTTTTATTTTCACAATCTTTTATTATCTTTAATTATCTTTGGTCTTTTTACACGTTACAAAGTATGTATGCCATTCGCTGTTACTAAAAATGCTGACTTTTCTGTCCACTGCTTCATATTTACCTTCCCTTTCCCCCAAATCAAGACCTTGCACAACTACTCACTTCCAAGAGACAGGTTTGTAGACAAGAATAAGAAGCAAGTAATTACAGTTGTCAGCAATACTTTATAGGGTTCTGGAAATTGTGACTAAGGTTGGGAAGAGGTCACTTTATGTGGCAGCATAGTTGCAGGAGATTTTATAAGGTGTGCTGCTTTGGGGGAAAAATGACATGCATCTGGCAAAATAGCCACTCCATAAACTGATATGACTCTTTGTATTTACTGTCATTGACATCCACTGTTTTGATTGAAATGCAGGTTTTAATTCATATAAGAGGAACAAAATATGTGAAAGGTACATGAGCGCACCAGCTGTATGAGCAATTGGATCATGTTATTGCAATTAACATAGCGGTATTCACAAGGGATTCTTTTTTCAAAAACAATTGTTTGTGATCATTTTATTTTTTATGTCTTTGAAAGGTGGAAATGTTGGAGGATACTTCACACTGAATAACACTTCAGGAAAACTTCTGGTCACTCGTAGTTTAGATAGAGAAGACATCAGCAATTTCACTCTTGTAATTGAGTGCCGTGACCTAGGCAGTCCCTCAAGAAGCTCCACTGCACAGCTCTATCTAACAGTCTTGGACGAAAATGACCACAACCCATTGTTTGAAAAGACCCAGTATCAAATCTCCATCAGAGAAGACCTAGAGGAAGGCTCAGCCATCCTGGACCTCTTTGCTTCTGACAAAGACGATGGCCTGAATGGTGAAGTTACATATTCCCTCATTGATGACACCTTTGGAGCATTTGCTATTGACAGTGTAACAGGATCTATAGTTACTACAAAGGCACTGGACCGGGAGGTCAAGTCCCAGTATACATTTAGGGCTGTGGCAAGTGACTGTAGCACCCATTTACCAAGAAGCACCACTGTCAGTGTTGTGGTGCTCATTGATGATGTCAATGACAATGATCCCGTTTTTTTTCAGAATCCTATCAGGGCCTTTGTGCCTGCTGAAACGCATGTGAATGAGACCATAGCCACTGTGAGAGCAGAGGACATGGATCTGGGATCAAATGGAGCTGTTGTTTTTAGTTTGATGATGGCGGAAACTGTATTTCAGATCGACATGAAGACAGGTGACATCATTCTTCAGGAGCCCTTGGCTTCCAAGGACTTCAGTACCCAGCTGCTAGTGATGGCTTCAGATCAAGGTATCTCACCTCGAACAGCCACAGCTATGGTCATTATCTTTACAGAAGAACAAGAGGAGGAGATTTCATTCAGCCATAGCCTGTATGAAGCAAGTGTGCCTGAGAACAGTGCAGCGGGTGGGTATCATATCCCAATTTGTGTTCTTGCAGTGAGTAGCATAGGGAAAACTTTTTCTTGTGCAGTGGCAGGGAAAAGTTAATTTGGATGTAGCAAATACCCATCTGCCCTTTTTCAGTGCACAGCATGAAAAAGAAGCATGGTCTGTTAGTTGGAGACATTGTCTGGCTCTTGAGTTTGCTGCCCTTGTACAACAGTGATGTTCACATTAAACAGAAGGCTCCCATGGGGTGTATTTCTTTCCCTCAGCCTGGGAAGACCTGAGCAACAGTGGGTTCACTTTTTTAGCAAAATAACTTTAATGATGGGTATCGTTATTTCACTTGTCCGTGCACAAAAGATTGGATGAGATGAATAGTGTGTACCAGTTGCAACATGACATTTGTTTTTGCAAAATCCTTCATGAACTGTAGTAGATTTAAAAATACTCTAAAAGCTTACTGAAGTTTTTGACTTCCCAGAAGAAAAAGAATGAGGGGTAGGGTGGGGTGAAGGGGAGAGAAGTCCGGAGGCTGTAGTACATCATCACTCAAACAAGCTTCTACAGTTTATCTCCAGGTATAAGCTATGCTACCTTTAGACAAACCAGCTTCAGTCACAAGGTGTTTACAGATTTCTTTGGTTTTATTCTGTATAATGAGCAGAATTACTGTAGTAATTCTTATCATTCAAAGAATATTAGCAGTTATGACTCCTGGCAATTAGATGTGGTACCTTTTTCTGCTTCAGAGGATGGGCTTATCCTAATGAGGGGCAGAAAGGAGGGCCTTTAACATCTTTCTGCCCACAAATCTCACTGTAGAATTGACCAGATATATTTAGAGATCTGACCTGCACTATATTCTTGGTTCAAACACTGCCTCGTGAGGTTCACCTTGAACAAGTCATTTATTGTCTTTATAGTTCAAATTTCCCTCAGTAAAATGAAAGCAATATTCCTTTGTATCCTAAGGGTATTGTGAGACTAGTGAATTCTTGGATCTTGAATAACAGCCCATATATTTGATTAGAATTGATTAGAATTTGATTAGAAATTGGTAAAAAATAAATGTGTTAATAATTTTGGAAAACCGATCAATATTCTTGGATAATTATGAACAGAATAGAGAATGAAGGGTGAAGACGGGTGTTGCACTAATTACTCCTGTGATTACTCAGCCTTTCCTCTCTCTGTGCCTGTTTGGAGCTACAAGTCAGATTTTCAGCAGTATATTTTAATATCAAGATAATGCTGCAAGTACTACAGATGTTTCAGTTAACAGACCAAAACTAGGCATTAAGGCTTTTTTTTATTTTTTAAATTAAGTGACTTTTTCAAACCATAGATTAAGTATTTTTGTTTCAGGCTATTTTTAAAAAGCTGTGATGAGTGATCAAACCAGGTTAGAGCGTCCTTCTAGCTCTCTCCCTGTCTGTCAAAAAACATGTGGGATTTTGGAAAATGTGGAAGGCTTCCAACAGGAACAACTGGAGCATGCAGCAGCCTAGTGGTTAAAACACTCCCATGAAATATTGAAAGGTGTAGATTCAGGCAGAGGTGTGTTTCCCTTTCATTCCTTACTGAGTACTCTGAGTACAGAACCTATGGGTTAAGAAGTTTTTTTTAAAGCAGTGCTTCATTTATTCTTCATTTATTCATTTATTTCATTTATTGCTTCTCTTACAAATACAAAAAAAAAAATAATCCTAAATACATTTGTCCTGACATTCAAAAAATACTTTTTATTCTTTGAATTTGACCAGGATTTACAAGTTGTTTTGGACACCCTAAAACTGATTTTTTTTGTGAATGAGTCACAGATACCCCAAGGCCTTCAAGCTCTGTTTTACTCTTGTCAGCACTGTACAGTAATTAATTGTATGTCGGGATAATGGCTGCTTCCAGAAGATACAGATCAGATCTCACAGCATTTGTGTTAATCTCTCATTTTCTGTTTTACCATTTATCTACCCATTTGAGAGTCAGTTGTGGTGATGTATGGGGACCCTCCATCCTCAGTGTCTGGAAGGTGGAGAGACCCAGGGTGTTTCCAGCAGCGAGCTCTGGGCTCTCAAATTTTGTCTCTCCCTTGCTGTAGCAATCTTCTATTTTCAGAAAGTGTTGTGAAAATTTATTTGTCAGCCTTCCCGGGGCAGTAAAATCAAAACCCTGGAGTCTTTTCAGGAGAGATGGGCTTAACCTGTGTTAATCCTGCATTAAAATTTCTTTCTATTTAAGAAAAATTAATAAAAGGGAAGATAGATTTTGTTAGGAAACAAGTTTAAAGAATGAACATAAATTTCAGAGCTTTACAGCAATAGGCAAGCTAATCTGATCCTAAATTTTCTTAAGCGTAGATACATTTGTGAGTCAAGGTAGATAATCCAGCCTGAAATTGAGGAGATGCCCCAAGGAACTGAGATAACAGAATGTTCTCCCATTCAATCTATAGAAAATGTAAACGAGATTCTATTTTAAGTTGTTTTGATTAAAAGAAATTTAGCAAAGCTTCAGGGTATAAACATTAGGGTTTCATCCCCAAATTTTAGTTTGTATATTTAATAAAATTCTGTTTGCTAAGAAGATCAAATTCTTTTAAGAGTATGAGAGATTTTACCAAATACTAATACTTTTTTTACTCTGTTTGTAGTATTTACTTATATAAATAAGCATAAATAAATATCAAATATTTTACATTTCAGTGGGAAAAAAGCACGATTATAATTAAAACTCTCACAAAAGTTAGTGTACAGGATATGTGTGACCCTGGGATGCCTGTAAGTATGAATGGTACCAGTGTATGCAGTCTGGGGGAGATTTACATTACATACTGATTATTTGTAGAACTGGTATTAATAAATGTGGCTTTTCCTCCTAATTTTATTTCTGCCTTAACTAATAGAGTGGGAAAACTCTAAGTTTATTTTAAAAAGAATAAAAAAATCTGAATAATATAAACGACGAAGGCCAAAGCCAAGGGTACTTAGTTTTAATTTAGTCTAAACTTGTCAATTGGGTGAGTGCCTCAGGAACTGGTCCTTGTGGTCAGATTTTCTTTAGGTGTTTAACCTCCAAGTTTAATGGCATACAGAAAGCCCCTTCTACCTTTTGTTTAATATTACTTATTTAAGGTCTTTAAATATTATAAACTGCATTACAACAGGCACTCGGAAGCCAGTCAATAAATAACAAAGTCACTGCAGTCTCCAGAGGGTGAGAAACCATTATTATTCACTGAGCGTTCACTTGAATGGTTGTTTGCATAGCACTTCATTGGAGACAGATTCACCAGCAAAACTTGTTGACTTATCTGTTTGGGTTTTTTTTCTAATAGATATAAAATATGATGCCTCTTATTCTGTAAGTCATCTCTTACTCTTTATGCTCAGTTAGCTTTTTCTTTCATTAGCAATTATGACATCTCAAGAAGTAATGGCAACTAACTCATAAATTCATTGCATAGTGTTTCAAGCCAACCTGACTGCGTTCTGCTATGGTCCTGTTCTCCCTCCTTCCTCACTAGCTTCAATGTTGTTCTCATCCTCGTCGTGCTGTTTCAGTGTGCTTTGCAGCCAGAAAGCTGACTTTCTCTTAATTTTCTCCAGTTTATGTGTCATATGTTATGACCTCTGCTTGAAACAGTATTTGAATCATGTGTACTTAAACTTGCAAGCTCCAGTGGATGGGTACTATCTTTTTACCTATTTACCTATATAGGACCTGTTTGTGTCACAACAGACCTCAGAGTTTGGTTGCATTTTTTTGACACTGAACTGTAAAAACATACTGATTGAATGAGTCATTTTCTTTGAAAGGTACCAGAAACAAGAAAAATATTTTCTGCCAAAAAAGAAGTTTGAAACAATTTTGAAAACAATTCATGAAAATATGAAACTTAAAGTGTTAGGATTTGAGGTCCCAGAGCAATAATCTATTAACTGAACCCCTGAAAAAAAGGGATTAAAGTAGAAGTGCTCCTGCTTCTTTTACTTCTGCTAGTTTTTCTTCTTAAATATGCAAGCAAACAAAAAGTCTGCTGACAGTATTAGAAGATAAATAGTGACATTCTTTGGACCTTGGATTTTTTTTTTATCTTTAACTCTGCTCTGAGGATGATTGCCCTTGCAGGCTTCTCTAGTAAATCAAACTTGCCTGGCAATGAAAATTCAACCAACAAGCCCTATTTTAGTCCTCAAAAAAACAGTGCAACGTTCATATCAGTCTTCATCTATTGGGAGGTTGGATCTTTCAGAACTTTTCTAGTAAATATATTGACTAGTACAGAAAATTATATCTGTCAAAATCAGCATATTTCTGCTTTTGACAGTCAGATTTTAGGAGCAAATGACAAACCACTTAAAACAAAATTTCCTGTTCTTAAAAATTAATAAGTAACAAAGCTAACATAAAAAAAGGTAGCAGATAGTTAAGAGGAATGTTTCCTCTCATTTTTACACTAAAGATAAAGTCCTTTCCTCCAACATCCAGAACATTGAGCATGAACAACATGCCCTTTGTAATGTAATAAAATAGCTAGTTGTCTGTAATGCTGTTTGGAAGAGTTCAGGTTGCACAGTACCCTCATTCCATCCCAGTTGCATGGAATCAATTACAATTAAATTACATAATTAAAATACTTTAAAATCAATTACCATACATACTAAATGATTTCATAACTCACTTGAGAAGAATATTTTTTTGGAAATATTGATAATGCTTTTTAAACTTGCTACGTTTTTGTTAAACATGATGATTCTGAACAGGATAGTGTATTCTGTTCCACATTTTTCCTCTAATCCTAAACAGGATTTTTATTTCATGCCTCTTGTATTCTACATTAAATCATTGCTCTTTCCATTGAATTTGGATTCTGCTTAAATTGACACACAGATATGCACAGTTTCATCTTTTCATTCTCTCTGTTAGAAGATGGCTAATTAAAATTTTAAAGAATATTTAATTTCAAGTGTTGTTTAAAAATCCAAATTGAGTTCAGATAAATGAAGGATAAATAAACTTTTTATTGTGGATCAGGGGTAATATGCATTCCTATGATGCACAAAAAAAGGACTATTTTCCTTAAAAGAATTAATGAAAAAGTAAGATTAAATGACCAAAGACAGCATAAACTGAATAAAAGGGATACATATGACTTCAGGTAAGAGGTAATTCTATTGGTACATGGGAGTTTGCAATGAGGAAAAGTTAAAACTCATAATTTTATTTAAGCAGGTGATGAAATTATGATCAGATAAGTAATTTACTAGGCAAGGAAGGATTGTCAGTGCCTTGCATATGTTGTAATGCAGTGAAAGCCATGGAGGAGTTGTATTTATTGTCTACTGTTTTAATTCATGAATAAGCAGCTAACCTAGTATAGAGGAGTTTGGCTATGCATCTGCTATTAATTACAGTAATATAAAATTAGAATAAAACCTTCTGAAGTGGACATGATGAAAATGTCTTGTTGCTTCCATAGGTACATCACTTCTAACTATAGAAGCTTATGAACACAAACTTACAGGAGAAAACATAAAATATAGCATCTTCAGTGACAAGGAAAACATATTCTCCATACACCCCACTACAGGTACCTTTTTATAAATTTTTTTTGTTCAATTCTCTGTGTGTAGCTTAGAGTGTGCTCTCCAAAATATAGCAAGTTCCTAACACAAGAACAAGGGGTAGATTTCTTAGAACATTACTGTCCTGTTAGATTTGTAAAACTAGGGATATGGAAAGACCTGCACTAGTGTGAATTTGACAAGGAAAGAAGTTGTACCCAGTATACTGGTTTCAAATGCTCAGCTCTGATTAACTAACACTCATCAGGTGTTTAGAGTTGATAAACTGCTGATTTGTGATCCAAGCTGAGACTCCATTTTGTTTCTTATCATAAAGTTGCCCCAAAACTCAATAAATATAATCCTTCAAAATATACCTAGTGTAGGAAGCATTAGACCCTTGCTGATTTTAACGGTCTTTGCACCAGACAAACCTTGACAAGTCTGAAAGTCATGTTTGCTTATTTTTTTGGTGATTGTAATTATGTTCTGCAGCAGATCTGTGTTCATCTGCTCTTCAGTGAGGAACTTCTGATGGCAGGAGAATAGTGTATTCCCCTTGTGCTCTCATCTAAGGCATGTAAGAAAGCATAGCTTCTCTGGTTGCCTCTCAGCTCCTAAATATCTGCAGCAAAAGAGTTTGCTTTCTGAATAGCTGGAGTCTTTCTGGGGTGGCATTAAAAACTGTCAGCGGTTTTCCTCAGAGTCTAAATAGGTTGTATGCTTAACAAATGGCTTTCTCCCTGAATTTCTGGAGGCTTTAATTTCTGGTTATTCTAATGTCTCCAGACATCAAGTGGTGTACTCCTGTAAAGTAACCATGTTTGATGCTGATGGACAGTTAAAATAATTTTGTTTTTTTTTAAATGAGGGCCGCTTAAAGTGCATATACTTGATTTCCAATTCCTTATTGCACTGAGATAAAGCTGGAAATATTAATTTTAAAGAATATCTTAGAGTCAGTTTATCCCCAAGAAAGTGAATCTTCTCTGATATCACCTACAAAACAACTGAAAAAAAGAATCAAAATGAATTTTCTTTATTTTTTTTTCTCAAGTCAATCTGAAAAAAGTTTACACGATGTTTTTAACAGTCTCATAAGCATTTTCTTCACAAACAATCATGGAATTTCTATAGCAGTGGATGTCAAAAGTCTTCATTTGAGACACTTCAGCCATTGAGGTTACTTCTATTTCCTTTCTTCTGAAACCTGTCTTCTGTTTCTTATAAACCATTATTTGAAGTGTAACCTTTCAGTACTTTTTAAGAGTAGTTCTTACCTCAGTATTAATTTTGGTGCCAGTAACTCTCTACCCATTGTTTCTACATCAGAAGTATTTTGAGCTATATCGATGCTCTTTCTATCTTAGGTATTCTAAACAGCCAGAGGTGTGCTCTACTTGTCTTTTCAAGCACTGAGTTAATTAACCCCATTTTGGAGAAGACTTTGTGCTCTTCTAGGGAATATATTATATTGTAGAGTCATATAAAGCAGGTAGGAAGTAACCCAAAGACATAAACTAATTTGTTCTCTGCCAGAGAAAAGGAATTATTTTTGCCTAAATAGACAGAAGTTTGTCTATCCTGTTCTTAAAAAACCTCCAATGATGGTTATTCTGCAAACCTCCTCAATAGTCTCTCTTGGCAGTTGGAAAGTTTTTATTCGTATTTATTTGAATGTGTGTTGAAATAATTTAAAAGTATTACTTCTTTTTGATAGAATAACAACTGGGGGGAGGTGGGGTGTGCTCACTGCATCCCAAGTCAGTGTTTTACCTCTATGTCAGTCAGATACAGAAATTGGTACAGCTGTTGCCCAATTTGGGTACAGTCGGAGAACTAGATGTGGCAGTCTCAGATGAGCACCCAGAGTCTCTTCTGACACAGGTGACACATGTCAAGAAGCACATGGCACACCGCCAGTTTCTTCCTTTCTTTCCCTCTACGAATAAATCTCCTTTGTTTTAGGACATTTTCAGTATAGTGGCTGGTCATTGAAAACTCAGCTGTCTGGGATTTGTACAACAACTAGCGTGCAGGGGGTGATGTTAGGTAGAGGAAGGACATGCTGGGAAGCTTGCTGCAATTCTGTCGTGTTCAGCGGAGGAGACGACAAACATTAGGGATTTCATAACTGCATTTGTGTTTCTCCTGTGTTTTCTCCTGACTACGTAAGCCCTCTATCGATTTATTTTATTTTTATTTTAATAAACCAGGTGCAATCACAGTAAAAAAGCCAAAGTCTCTTGATTATGAAGTTAAGAATAAAATACATCTTTCCGTTTTGGCTGAAAATAGCTTGAATTCAGCACTTTGTGGCGTGACAGTTTTGATTCAAGATGTGAATGACAATGTACCTAAATTTGAGCAAAGCTATTACAAAGTATCAGTATGGGAAGGCCAAAGTTCTAAAACAGACATTTTACAGGTAAGTGGAAATATACCTGCCAAAGCCTAGTACTGTACTTTAAAAAAAAGCTTGATTGATGTGTTCCTGACTACAGTCCTTCTAGGTCTGTTCTGGACCACTGTAATTCTGCAACTTAAAACCTGAGAGTAGGGTTCTTGATGTTACTACTGCTGTGCTTGGATATTTAAAATATTCAATTACTTTTTTTTTTTTCTAGACCACATTTCTGATCTTTCATTGGAGTTTAAGTTAAAAGAGAATTCTCTGTCTTCTTAATAGTTGTGCAGCTGGACTTCAAATTATTCTTCTTTTTCTTTTTTTTTTTTTTTAAGTTAGTGTTTCTCTCTTCAAGTAGTTGAAAAATACCATACTAAGCTGTTGTTCTGGTTACAATATAAGGTGGGTCTTGCATTAATGCATCTACTGAAAGGTCTATAGCAATAAAAAGAATACTTTCAACTCATCAGACTAGTAGAGTCAAACCCAAGTGTTCAATTTAAAATCTGATGCCTAAAGAGCAGCTTGTCTCAATTTAAATGTGCAAACACTTCTTCCTCTGAATGGATCCATTCTCTGAAAGTGTTTCCAGCTGGCTGTGTTAGAGCAAACGAAGACAACAGTTGGCCTAGAAGAACGCATAATTTCCTCAGTACATGTTCTGGCATTGCAAGTCAGGTCACAGTGAGGGTCATGTCAGGTACTAAAGATATTCCTCCTCTAGAGAATAAATAAATGGAAAGCTACAAATGCCTCCAGGGCAAAGTGAATAGAAACTGATGGACATTGTATTTAGAGAAACATATGTCCAGGAATAAAGAAAATCAAAAGGCAGTCAACCCAGATGTGTAGTCAAAATTTTATGACAGAATACATTCTATTATGTTTCCTTTATTCAGTCTGACTGGTTGCCTCTGCTATGGTTTGGATCCTGTACTCATTATAATGCTTGAGCAGCAACCAGGAAAATACAAAGACAATTCTTCAAAGAGTCAGAGAGGTCTTTGAGAAACCTGTTCACTGCTGTTGCACGTTATTTATTCTTTTGGTTTTATAGCTTTCCTCTGCCTTTTTTACATTTTCTGTTTCATATTTTAAAAAGTAATTAATGAATTATTCTATGAAAGCTCTGAAAACTTATTAATTTAATTATGCTACCCTTTGTCCTTTTGTACAGCAGTAATACTGGGGCAGTCCCAGGTCCCTGAGAAAGTGCATTTTTATGCACTAAACAGAGACAGTGTTCTCACAGCCACCTTATAGTAATATAAGCAGTGTGAAATGATTGCATTCAGCCCTGGTGCTTCATGTAGCTGAATTTCAAATCACTCAGGGAAAGGATTCATGTGCATCCTATTGCAATTCATGAGCAGATTTTGTTGCCTCACGTGACATGTTTGAGACCAATATGAATATTTGCTTAAATCAGTGCAGTTGAAAGGAAAGTAGCCAGGAACTGTATAGTTCCTATAAGGGTTTTCTTTCTGCAAACTTATTCTGCCATTTTGAATTAAGCCTCGGTTTTGCTCCCAAACAGGTATTTGCAACTGACCTTGACAGTGGGCTGAACGGAGAAACTGAATACTCAATTTTATCTGGTAATGAAAATGCAACATTTCTAATTGATTCAGCACGAGGGATTTTAGCAACTAATACAGTCCTAGATCATGAAAACACTTCATCTTACAGGTTTGTATGCGAGAGTCTTATAAAAAAGTATTCTTATTTTTGTTGCCTTTAACTTGTGATTGCTCTTGTTATGTATTTTATAGTTTTCTCTTGGTATTCATTGCCTATAGAGGCTGGGTACAAGCCAGACAACACTGAAAACAGCACTAAAGCTGCTCATTTGTACCATGGATTCTTGTGTACTTCTCAAATTTAGGGGAAGAAATGTAGTCTTGTTTAATCCATGGCAACACTTACTGATGTGAGTGCGATAATTTGCTGTAGGAATGATGACGGTTCTTGAACTTTAGCTTATTAAGAATGGTACAGCCATTCCCTCTCTGGAAGCTCTCAAACCAAATCCAAGAAACAGGGACACGTTCTGTTCTTTAATTAGAATATAGTCCAGATTTTCTTCTCCAATATGCTTCTGTAAACTGTTCAGATCCTTAAAATGTCTTGTATAAAGTCTTAATTTTTTCCTGTTCTCCAAGAAATTGAGTAAATATGATCAAGTGGACATAGCAGTTTTTCTTTACAGATCATGCCATAATTGGTATTACAAAGCAAATAAATCATGCCTTGAAGAGAAAATATGAGCAAGCAGATTCATTAATATTCCCTTTTTATATGTTACACTCTATGCAAAAAGCAGATTTCTGTGTATGTGTCATAGAAATTACCTTTTTTTCTTCCTCTTCCCCATATGGTTGTGGCATCAGTTACAATATTTGCAAGTTTTCTTATCCTCTGGAGCCTAAAAGTTTTAAACAACCAATCAGAATTCTTATGAACCAGAACAACTCTTACAGAGCCACATCAAAAAGATCAACAGAATATGATTTTTTTGGTAAATATCAGTGTAATTTGATAATAGTGTCCTAAAGGAAATACTTTGTTTTAACTTAATAAACAGAACACTTCATTTGGATTTTATTTTTCATTTTTTCATTGAATCAAAAACATCAGTTCTGATTTTCAGATATTTAAATATCATAATACATTTTATTTGTAACTAGTACTTCAAAAGAATGCCTAGAATAAATCCTTCAAAGGAAGGTTGTTTACTGCTGATGAAGCATTGAACATGTAAGCATAATAATTCCCATATCTGTCTTTAACTGGGAGCCTGATTTATTTCAGTATTTATGTTGGAATTATAGTCTTTTAAATTGACCATTTGTTCAAGGAATCTGAAGCTTCATATTCTTTCTCTTTATTAATATGCTTTAATCTGTACATTTTTAGGTGAGAAGTGAATAGCAAAAGAGGCTTTCAAAACTGTTTTCCTGTTTAATTTCAAAATATTACCACTGGTTCTTTCAAATTTGCAAGGAGTTGTTTATTTTATCTAAATGGAACATTTTCATCCCCAAAAGTTTTAAGTCCTTTATAATAGGAATTATAATGAACGTGTTGACAGAACCTGAATTTAATGCCTTGGCTGAAATGTTTCTATGAGAGTTTTTTCCTGAAACCTTAGAAAGTGATTATTTTTAGTAAAATATTTCCATATGTATACCTTACCAATATTCATTCTAAAAAAAATACACTTTCTATATGGAATTATATATGGTCACTGATTGAATACTAGCCTGCAATTCAAGTTATGTGTTCTGTTGGTGTCAGAAACCACAAGGACGCCCAGAGCAGAACTGGTGTGGTTCAGGAATGGAAGCGCTGTTCTCCAGGACTTGAGTTTACAGCCTTGGTATTCCATATTGTCATGTGGACATTTAGGAAGTAATATCTATTTGACACTTTGAACAGAAACTATGACTTAGAAAATAGAAGAACTGAAGCATTCAGAAGATGTGCAGCGAGACCCAGAAAATATGGCATGACCTGCAAACAGTTGTTGATACACAAAGCCTTTAATTGTAGATGCCAGGCTCTGACTATATCCTTTCACATAGCCTGATGTTTTCTGGTTTTTGTCTGTTCCTTTTTTTATAGCACCTGTTGAGTTAGATTTAATTTTGAATTGCTTTCTGGTTAGTTTTTAACAGTGGGGAGGAGTCTGTGTTTACCACTAACATTTGCTCTTTATTGTTAGGAAGCTAGTTCCCACAGAGTAAACATCCTTTTATCATGGTTTATCACTTTGTTGTTTACTGTTTTCTTTGCTACATTGTTTGTGGGAATCAAAAGGTTGTTAAAAGAATCTACTAGCCATCCTTATGCAGGTGTAAGATGTCAGGGTACAGGGAAATTCTCTTAATCTGCCAGTGAGATTCTGGTCAGTGTGAATCAGTGGGAACTTCGCCACTATCAAATGATGCATGTATTCTGCACACAATTCTGCAAATGTCTGCAGACATTTTGGTTGAATATTACTTTGGATGTTTTCAATTACCCAATTTTGATATTCCTGTTGTCGCTTTATGAACAATGAAGAGAGTCAGGTTCCTCCATAGAACAATTTAGTGCTTAAATTTTAATTTCTGCTCTGAATTACCTGAGAAACGTGTCTTATTTGAAAGAGTCTTGCTAGCTTCTTTAACCACTTACGATTGGTATGAAATTGGGTGAAATGAATACAGATACATATTTCCTTTTCTTAGTATGATTTTGTTATGTTTTTGCCACCTAGAATCTCCTGGACATTTTTACTGCAAGACACAAAATATGAAACTCTAGACAGTCAACCTTACAGAAAGAATGATGGAACTTAAAAGAGTTGCAATGTGGAGCAGAAAGGGCTAATCTTTTTGTTTGTAACTTTTCTTTTCCACTGGTGGATAATTCTGTGATTTCTGACCTGTAGTTATAATTTCTGCTTCTTTAAATTGTAGGTTGGTTGTACAAGCTGCCGATAAAGGAAACCCCAGACGTTCTGCTACAAGTATTGTGAGGATACAGGTGTTAGATGTTAACGATAATGCTCCAGTTGTCCAACCACTAGGTGAAGTGGAGGTCCCAGAAAGTAAGTATGATGGAGAGTTAAATTTTAAGATTGGGATTTGTCAAACAATAGCAGTGCTCTTTGTGATTTATGTAGCCAAGCAACTGTAGTAAAAAGGATAATGGTTCATATTAATACCAAAATATCAAAGTAAATTGTGATCTGCTTTTGTTCGCAGAGGCATTATTCTTAATCTTTAGACATTTTGTTCCAAACTATTCTTAAACACAACCATAGGCAATTCAGAAAGAGGAAAACAAACTCTGCAGAAATACATCTGTAATTTGTTCATTTTGGACTCCAGTGTCATCTTCTTCAGATGTCTTCAATTTCTGCTTTTCTCCAATGAAGATACTTGGTTTTAAAATCAGCATTGCTAGAAATGAGAAATTTTGAACTTCACTGTGATGAAAGAAATAGTATCTGTAAATATGAATGAAACTTATAAATGATCCAGTTGATGATCATGAAGAAGATGACCCAGGACCTCCTGAATTCTCACCCAGCATATATCTGGTATGTTGAGTCACATTAGCTCAACATTTGCAGACCTTGCGTCTTAAGCCCAGTCTTTTCAAAGACAGGCATCATACATGTGATGCACTAATATACACAGCAGAAAATTTATTAATATTTAGGTTCTGAAATTCTAGTACTCCTGTTAACAAAAGATATCAAGGCTGTCTTCCTAGTGAAATTTTTTAGCCTTTCCTAATCTTAACTCCTACTGATTATAACAAGTATTGGAGTCATGGATGCACAGCAGCTGTAAACTGCTAGCTACTTGTTTAGATTTTTGTATTCTGTTTAAGACCACTTGCTTTAGGATATTGCACAGCATTTTTCATAGAATCATAGAATGGTTCGGATTGGAAGGTCCCTCAAAGATGTAGTTCCAATCCCTCTGCCATGGGCAGGAACACCTCCCACTAGACCAGGTTATTCAAAGCTCCATCCAACCTGGTCTCATTTTTGAGCTCTAATGCCCCAGGCAGGCAAATGGGAAATGGTTTGGTTTCGGTCTGCTCCAGCCTTTCTTACATGATCACTAATAGGTGATCACTAATAGGTTCTATTTGCAATCCCTGTCAATTTGGCACATGACATAAGTTTCTCTATCCAGTTTCTCATTCTCATAGGACTATACATTGAGCTCTTAAGATTTTTGTGCCATGTAGGTCTTGATGGAGGTCTTAGGTCTCTGTAGTGGCCACCACCTTCTTTGGAGAGGCTTCAGAATTGCATTTGCTGCTTCTACACAGACCAGGGGACTCTGATGCCTCAGTTAAATATTCTTGTGGAAATTTGTGCCTTTGTTAAATAAATTCATGTCATCTAAATGCTTGTGGAAAATAATGAAAGTTCCTGTTGCTGGGAAAGAAACAGTTAATGCCTGCACTGGATCTGGGAAAGCTTAAAGAAAACCCAAATTAAAATTGGGATAAAGCAGATACATTTGAAGAAATGTACTGCATTTGAAGAAATGCACTACTGTTTCTGTAGCATTTCTGGATATTGTTCTTATTCTAAAACACAAAGTCAAAATAAAACCAGAAGCTAATACAGAAAGATTACATATATGTAAGATGCGATATTATAAAATTGGCAAAATCTTCAGAAATTTTAATATCCTCTTTTAGCTATGACTTGTTCTTAACATTTCTGTTTCAGATGCCCTGCCTGGTTTTATAGTGACTCGGGTGTCAGCAAGTGATGCAGACTCCAGGCCAGCACTTCAGTTTGGTTTTATTTATGATGATAGTCCTGGAATGAAATTTGCCATCGATCAACACACCGGTGTAGTCACAGTGGTGGAACCATTAGATTTTGAAGAAACTGTTGTGTATAAACTGAGAATCATTGTTTCAGATTCTGTACACCAAACAGAAGCAGACCTTACCATCCTTGTTTTGGATGTCAATGATAACCCACCAGTGTTTACTCAGGATTTGTATCGGGTAAGAACATGGCCAATGGACAACAAACATGTGATGTCTTTCTGTATATGAGGATAAATAGTAGGAGTGCATGTTTATATTTGCATTAATGCATTTATGCTTAAAAATGCATTTGAACACTGAGGGTTCTGAGAAACCCCATCCCCTTCCTAGGAATTAGTTATAAGTGTTTGACCATCCTCTCACTAAAGAAATGCTTCCAAATGTTCAGTCTAAACCCTCCCTGGCTCAGCTTTGAACCATTCACAGACATCCTATCCCTGGACACCAGGGAGAAGGGCTCAGCACCTCCTTCTCCCCTTTCCCTCCCCAGGAAGCTGTAAACAGCAATGAGGTTGCCTTTCAGCCTTCTTTTATCCAAACTAAACAAGCTCAAAGTCCTTAGCCACTCTTCATAGGACATTCCTTCCAGCCCTTTTACCAGCTTTGTTGTGCTGCTCTGGACACATTCAGAACACACCTGAGCATGATTTTTAAAATGTGGGGCCCAGAACTGCACGCAATATTCAAGGTGAGCCTGTACCAACACTGAATACACCTGGATAATCACCTCCTTCCACCGGCTGGTAATGCTGAATTTGATGTACCCAGGATGCAGTTTGCACTCTTGGCTGCCAGGGCACACTGCTGGCTCATATTGAGCCTGCTGTCAATCAGCACCCCCAGATCCCTAAAAAATATGGAACACTTCATGAATTTGCCTGTCATCCTTGCACAGGGGCCATGCTAATCTTCTCTGTATCATTCCAATTTTAGTATATGGGCTGCCAAAGCGAGCACAATATCATTCAAGGCTCTCAAGGGTAGGCTGCTAAAAGGGTTTTGACCTGGCTTCATCAGCCCTAGGATTTGGGCTCAGGCTCAGCAGATGTAACGGCTTGGAGTTAAGGTTAGGGATGGGAGAGAGACAGCCTGGAGCTCCAGGTGAATGTAGGGTGTAATACGGCTGTCACAGGAAAGGTCAGGCTGCCAGAGGAGGTGTTCCTTAGGACTTGTTTGTGTGGAGCTAGGCTGTGTGGCTTGGGATGAGGCCCAGGAGAGCCTAAAGCAAGGATCGTTCAGCCTGGAAAAGAGAATGCTCAGGGAGGATCTTACCAATGTGTGTGAATACTACTGGGGGGAAGACAGAGCTAGAATCTCCTCTGTGGTGTCCAGTGTCAGGACAAGATGCAGTGGGTACAAACTGAAATACAGGAAAGTCTTTTTTTTTTTTTTAAACTCTAATAGTGACTGAATACAGGTATAGGTGGCCCAGAGAGGTTATGGAGTCTCCATGCCCGGAGATATTAAAAATTCAACTATGCACCCTGCTGTAGGTGACCATGCTCTGAGCAAGGGTTGGACAAGATGACCTCCGGAGGTGCCTGTCAGCCTCAGCCGCTCTGCAGTCCTGTGAACTGAGCTGTTTGCTTGACTTGGTGCTTTTCGTGTGTGGTAGATGTGCTCAGAGCCAAAAAATATGAGGCACCACAGAACAACTTGGATTTAATAATGCTTCATTTATAAATTTCAGACATATTTAGTCAAGAAATAAGTCTAAATATTTGGCTTAGTAAAAAATTTCAACCTCTGAGCATATGCAGACACAGCAGTTTAGTCACTTAGATAACTATGGGAGAGACTGTAGGTACTTGTGAAACTTTCAGGTGCCTGAAAAGACTCACAAGTTTAAATTCTGGGGAAAAAAAATGGACTATTAATGTTCAAGGGATTTTTAGACCTTGCCTTAAGTTTTCCTTAACCCTCATATGTGTCTGATTTTGGAGTACAGTTTAGGCAAATACTTGCTTATGCAAGTGCTAAAATTTTTTTTGTAGATTGGAGCAGATATTAAAGGCAGGATTATTAACTGATGCAAAACAGTGTAGCTCTGTGGGCTATGCCAACGTAAACAGCTGAGGTTTTCTCTCTACAATCCTGATGTTTTCATGTGTTGTCATAAATAACACAGTAAGATACAGTGCTTCTCTTCAGTTGATAATATGTGTAATTCCTTATTCATAATCCTGTAATTTTTACCCTTTTATTGTCCTTTCAAATGTTTTCATATTTATACTTTTCATATATGGTCTCATAGATACATGGCTGCTATATACATGAAATCACTCTGTTAAAATGATTTAAACTAACACTTGAAATTATGACAAAGGTAGCTGCTGTATCATACTGTTTGTTTGGAGTTGGATTTAAAAAGTGGAAGGAAACTTTGGTCACAAAAGTACCGAGGACTTCCTTGGTTCCTAGATTATATGAAGAAAAAATGGAGCATTTTTAATAACTAAATTATAGGAATAATCCAGTGACGATTAAGTGCTCTTGTGCTAGAATTTTCAGGGTGCGTGTGTTGTTTTTTTTAATGGTCAATCATATATTCTATCTGGGAACTCCTGACTGTATTCTGCGTACAAAAATCAAGGTGTTCCTGAAAGCAGGGAGAAAAGCTAGCTTTAGTTGCAGTTCATTGTAGGTATTCCTTCCATTCATTAGTATACTATTGAAAAAAGAAATTCAGTGATTCACTCAACTCATTGTCATAATGAACTGGAACTAGATGGATTTTATTACCACTTAAAGTAGTAAATTTTAGCTCTATTGTATGCATCATTTTCAATATCTCAACTCTTTATAGATTTGTCCCAGAAGAAAACAGCTAGGTGAAACCTTTTCCAAAGATGGGAACTGTGTTTGGTTTTTTTCTAGTAAGATCAAATGAAGGAAATTTTTATGTTCAAAAACTTTTATTAAGCTAAATCAAAACTGTAATTTTGCTTTATATGTCAGGTGAGCTTGCCAGAGTTCATTTCTATGGATGCCATTGTTCTGACAGTCTCTGCTGTGGATAGGGATTCGAACCATAATGGAATGATTTCCTACAAAATCCTCTCTTCCTCTGAGGGATTTTCCATTGATCACAAGAACGGTGAGTCTGTAAGCATGGTTTATTATTTCAGCTTTTTCAATGGATATTAAAGAGTGCTATTGCACTTCCTCACCTGTTGCCAGTGATCACTTGAGTTCTGAAAGTCTTTGGTGTCCACCATATGTTTTGGCTAAATCTGACATTACTGCTGAAGAAGTGACCACATTGAAGACTGGAGTTACCAGTTTGTCCCTGAGCCATGCACAAGGCATCTAGTCACAACATCCTATAGGTGCCGTTTCTCTGATGTGATTTGATAGGAAAGTTGCTGTATGTTTTGCATCAATACAGCTCATGTATTACATTTCATTCAATTTAAGTTTGTACTTACCATTTTTCAATGTAAGTTGAACTTATCATAATGACCTATCATACTGCCACAGCTTGGGCAGTATGTTTTTAGGGTTTCTTCTTTAGAGAGCTTATATTATCCTGCAATTCTAAATGTAATTTTAAAGTTTTCTAAATTGAGAAAAGTCTCTCCAAAGTACATAATTTTCTTCAATAGTTAAGATATTTACTGATATAAATTTTCTTGCCTAATGTAACACTCTACAGGCAGGTAGAAAACTGTGTGTTCTTTCTTTGTATGGATGTATACGCAAGACTTTGGGGAATATCAGCTTCAGAGATTACTAGATACTGCAAAAATGATGTGTAACTGTTGTTCAGTGAGCAAGTTCTTACTGTTTATTTGTCCTTCCCAGGTGTTTACATGAATTTTTGAATGCAATCTTTGTTGGGTGATGGTAACTACAAACACTGAATATGCAAATATCACACCCAGTTAAAGCTGTTTTTACAGCTTTTTTACCTGTTTGTTACTCTGTTCACCAACTGGTCTTTATGTTTGGCTAGTGGCTGTTTTCAACCGTGACAGAAAATTGTCACACAGTGCTGTCTCTGTGCTTATCTATATACTGTGAAGAATGAGGTAGATGGTTTATGGACATAGTCATTGAATGGGTTGGGTTGGAAGGGATCTTTCACGATCACCTAGCCTAATCCCCATGTTTACATAAGTAATTTGAACGAAAGGTGTTTACATAACTTACTGGCAAACCTATCTAAATCACATAACAGCCCATAATACTCTTACTGGATTGCAAGCAAAACAGGAGAAGTAACAACCTTCAGTAATGATCTCACACAGCATAGCCATCTCTAATAAGGATCCTATATTTCCTTAGCTTTGTTTTGCCTTTTATTTTATGCAGTTTGCATGTTTGGCCTGTTGCTAAGAAGAGAAATTGTTCCTGGTCTAAATGCATTATGTGTATTTGATACTGCATCGTTGTGGGTAGGCCTTGGCTTCACAGCGTTAGCTATAATTTCTTAGAATAGTTTGGATTTTAAGGGACCTCTAAAGGTCCTCTAGTCCAACCCCTCTGCAATAAGTAGGGACATCTTCAACTAGATCAGGTTGCTCAGAGCCCTGTCCAACCTGACCATGAATGTTTCCAGGGATGGAGCATCTATCACCTCTCTGGACAACCTTGTTCCAGTGTTTCACTACCCTCATTGTAAAAAATTCTTTCCTTATAGCTAGTCTAAATCTACACTCTTTTCATTCAAAACCATTACCCTTTGCTATATTAAAACAGGCTTTACTAAAAATTCTGCCCCCATCTTCCTTTTAAGTCCCTTTTAAGTACTGAAAGGTTGTATTAAGGTCTCTCTGGAACCTTCTCTTCTCCAGGCTGAATGACCCCAATTCTCTAAGCCTGTCCTGATAGGAGAGGTGCTGCAGCCCTCTGATCATCTTGATGGCCCTCCTCTGGACCCGTTCCAACAGGTCCACGTCTTTCCTGTGTTGAGGACCCCAGAGCTGGACACAGATGGGGTGGGTCTATGAGACTGATATAGAGGGAGAGAATCCCTTCTTTTGACCTGCTGATCATGTTTCTTTTGATGCAGTCCAGGATGTGATTGGCTTTCTGGGTTGTGAACACGCATTGCCAGCTCATGTCCAGGTTTTCATCCACCATTAACCCCAAGTTCTTCTCTGTAGGGCTGCTCTCAACCCCTGCATTTCTCAGCCTGTGTTGATGCTGGTGATTGGCCTGACCTAGGTGCAGGACCCTGCACTTGACCTTGTTGAACCTCATGAGGTCCACACAGGCCCCCTTCTCAAGCTTGTCCAGCTCCCTCTGGATGGCATCCTGTCCCTAAGCTGTCAACTGCTTCACTCAGCTTGGTGTCCTTTGCAAATTTTCTGAGCGTGTACTTGATCCCAGTGCCTATGTCATTGATGAAGATATTGAAGAGTGATGGTCCAAATACAGACCCCCGAGGGACACCACTCATCACTAATCTCCATCGAGACATTGAGCTGCTGACTACTCTCTGGATGTGAGAGTTACTTTGGGGTGTACGGCCATTACAATTTAGTCATTTTCAAATATGACTGATTAGATTCAACTTTTGGAATGACTTTTACTTGCCTTAATGAGTGGGCTTTCATTAATTCTGTTTTATTTTCAGGTTCAGTGTTTACTACAGGACCAGTGACACAGCTGGAAAAGATTTCCATTGTTCGTCTCCTGATAGAAGCCATGGATGGTGGCAGCCCTGCTCTGAGTGCAGTTACCTCTGTAGAGGTGCATGTAGAAGATATAAATAACTATGCCCCTCAGTTCACAAGGGTTCTGTACAATCTTAGCGTGAGTGAAGATACCTCAGTTGGAGCAATTGTCCTCATGTTTTCAGCCATTGACTGTGATTGGACACATGAAAACACCTATGCTGAATACTCTATTATTGATGGCAATGCTGAGAATTTATTCTCTGTGGAAACAAGTGTCATGGAGTCAGAGACATCCTACAAACTTGTTGGCAGTCTTGTTTTGAGCAATGTTCTCGACAGGGAAATGGCTTCTTCTCACCGTTTGATTCTCCTTGCCTCTGATCATGGAACACCTTCCTTGAATTCAACTGCGACTGTGCTAATAACTGTGCTGGATGTTAATGATAATTCTCCAGTATTTAGCAGCCCAGAGTACCATATTCATATCAAGGAAAGCATCCCTGTAGGTAGCCATGTTACTGAAGTTTCAGCAAATGACTGTGATGCAGGCACTAATGCAGAGGTCACTTATACTATCATCTCTGGAAATGACAGGGGACATTTTCACTTGGATGGGAAAACAGGATCAGTGGATTTGGTGAAAACCCTGGATTATGAGGATACCATGAAATTCACTTTGGTCATCCAAGCCACAGATGGAGGAACTGATGTAAAAAATGTGGCTTTTTCTGTTGTCCTTGTTAATGTCCTAGATGACAACGATTATGCCCCCCTGTTTTTGTTTCCCAGCATGAGCTGCATTGTCAGTGAAAATCTCCCTACCTTTTCTTTTGTGTGCTCTGTTAATGCCCTGGATTTTGATAAAGGCTCCTATGGACACCTTACATACTCCATCCAGTCTTCATGTTTGGCTCATCGTGAAGCTCCTAGAGACCATGACATGTTCTTCATCGATCCTTTGACAGGAGATATTCATACAAAGCAAATGTTTGACTATGAAAGTCAGAATCGGTACTGTCTCATAATCCAAGCAAAAGACAAAGGTGACTCACTGGCCACTGTTACAGTTCAGGTAGATATTGAGGGGAGAGATGAATTTGACCCCATTTTTACACAAGATCAGTATTTCTTTAATCTCCCTGAGAAGAACGAAGCGGGCCAGTTGCTTGGCAGAGTGACAGCATCAGACAGCGATGGTGGACTAGATGGAGTTGTTCATTACTCCCTGATAAAAACTTCTCCATTCTTTTCTGTGAATCAAACCAGTGGTAATATTTATTTGACTCAGACTGTTCACAGAATGAAAAATGGCAGCAAAAGGAATGATGACACTCTGGAATTATTGATAAGAGCTCATAGCCCCAAAATTGAGTCAAAGTTCACAGTATGCACCGTTTTGGTAAATGTTTCTGATTCTCCTGAGAGTTATTCCATAGTGTCAGCGTACAGCCTGACCATTAGCATTTCAATCTCCTTGATAGTGCTCCTACTGCTTGCAGTCAGTCTTATTGCACTTATTCTGAGCCATAAGAGGAAAGACCTGATGAATTCTTGTGTGAAAAAAGAAGCAGTATCCTCCTCAGCTACTGATGTGAATTCATCCAGTGAAGACAAGGACTTCCAGAAAATCCAAAGTACTGAGAGCAGTATGCTTCCCATGGGTGCCATAGCAGAATGGCTAAGCCTAACGGGAATCAGAGAGGGGAAGGATGACGGTGTCCCCTGCAGGCATTCAGACTCCAGTGGCCACAGTTCTGCCGAAGGAGAAACTGCAGAGGACGAGGAAATCAAAAGGATCAATGAACATCCTTGCAGAAAGAGTGCTGACTCAGCGCTGAGTGAGTGTGGCTCACGGGTGCCAGATTCGGGTATCCCAAGAGAGTCTGATCGGCTCTCCTGTCAGTTCGGAGAAACAGATGTTGTAACTACCATGCAAAGCATGGAGAGCATACAGGCCATTAAAGGAGAAGGCAGAGAAGCCCGTGACACAGCCTACTCACATAAGATGTTGTCTCAAGCACTGAAGAAGATTGGAGTAAAAGAGAGAGACATAATGACAGACCTCACAAGAGAATACATCTTGGTGTCAGATAGGCAGGACTCTGCCTATGATTCACTTGCAACTCTTGGCACCTCCGATGAGGAGTCCCGAGGTGGTTATAACTGGGATTATGTGCTTAGCTGGGAACCCAGATTTCAGTCCCTTGCCTCAGTGTTTAATGATATTGCAAAACTGAAAGATGAAAACATACACATTCATAGCTTCCCTAATGAGAGGAAATCTCTTGTTTTCCCTCCTCCCTTGATAACTTCGGTAGCTCAGCCTGGCATAAGGACAGTGCCACCACGAATGCCCAATTTAACATCAGGGCAAGCATTTAAAAAATACCCTCGTTCTCCCCTTATCCATAATCTTAGATATCCTCCACCAACCATGACCCCTAGTTTTTCTCCTTCTCTCTCTTTACTTACAGTACAGACACCTACAGCTTCTCCAATAATGTCTGATGGGAAAATGATAGGAACATGTCTTATTGATCCAAGCCATGAACTTGCAACAGAGGAAGAAATACAAGTCTAGGTTATTAAGTGATAATAGTTTATGGTAAAAAATAGGGCTTCAAATTTATTTTGTTATTGTTTAACAGGCAAAATATTTCTGTCAGAGCTATGTCACCAATATTCTTTCTGTTTTCATTAGCTGGAGAAATTAAAATATCTAATAGCCACAAAGTTGGTAACTATTCAGGTTGTTCTTCCCAGAATACACCATGAGGCCATGTTGTTGGGAGCTGTGGATTCCTATGTAAATTGCACAGCCAGGTGCCTGATAACCAACTTGACCAATTCCACTGTTTTTCTCATAAAATATGTCAGTAACAAATAAATGGTAGTAGTTCTTTACTGTGGAAAAATGTTATTAGCATGCTGGTGGATTCTTTCCACTTCTGTGGTGTTATTAGAAGAGGATACTAGAGAGAGCTATAAATATGGCAGGAGTGTGGATGAGCAAAGAATAAAGTAAGGATTCCTGTCAAGTTCTTTCTCGAATGTTTGCCCAGACTTCCCACACCTCGGCCTCTGGGTCTCAACAGCCTGTTGGGCCTGCTGCAGTTCCATCATCTGCTGTGGCTCTCTGGTGGGCTTTATTAGCTGTCTTTGTGCTGTGGAATCCCACTTAACAGTTTCTGTGCACCTTTCATTTATCTCCTGGTGTAAAACCAGCAAGTCATGATTATCATATTATTATGAATAATAATGGCTCACCCTTGGAAAACAGAATAACCAGTGATAAGATAAAAGCAACCATCTTCTGTCTTAATAGATCTAAAGTAGGTACCTGTTGTCTTTCTGTCCTATTACAGAAGCTGTCCTGGTTCCCAGATAGCTGTAGGAACAGACCATGTCACAGTTCCGAAGGGCTTGTATGCCTCCACCGTGGTCTTTGATCCTGTGCTGGGCATATTTCTGCAAGACCAGATAATCTGGCCTTATTTGTTGTATGTATCATACATACAGCATTTTGTTAGCATAAGATACACACACGTGCCTATACTGCTGTGTATGCTTGTATATTGTATCAGATCAATAAAATACACAGAAAATACATCTAAAGTAACTCTGGTTTCTCTGCAGTGCCTATTTACAAGTCTTTTGTGTCATGTGTATTCAAACCGTGCTATAGGGAAGGGTCTAGTTGGTGCCCGGGAATCTGTTACAAGTTGGATGTGTACAGAGGTATAAATTGTACAGGTCATAAGTGGTAGAGGAAAAGCATACAGTGTGGTTAGAATGAATGAACTTGTGGGGTCAGCATCATGTCTGCAGTGGCTTTTGTCATTTCCTCAGTCATACATGTCAAGATTTGCAGCCTGTGGGCTCATAACCTGTTTTTGAATGAGGTTCTGTTTCTAAGGCTACACTTGTGCTTACTGTCATACAACAGGATACACGCTGCTACGCAAGAGGGCTTCTTCTAAAGCTGGCATTTGTTTTTTGTAGTGCCATGGAGTATGAAATGAGACATAATTTGGGAATTCATTGGGATAGACAAATATTGCTAACAAAGGAGGCGGGATGATAAGTTTTACAATCAGACAAAAACCTGTGCCAGGAAGAGGAAAGCAAAGAAGAGGAGTTCATATCTGAACATGGAATATCAGTTTACTGTCATTATTTCAGAGTAAATATTTTTCTCTACCTGTTAAGATTATGCTATCTACAGCCTGTTTAGTTTTGACTTATGTGTCTTAATTTGCAAAGTTAATTCTAATAGAATGAGAGGTGTTCTTTGTGGTGTTCAGTTCTGTGCAGTTATAGTTTCAGATGGCACACAGAACAACCTTTTCTATATTGTCAACAACTTAGCTGATCTGATTTTAGTTTCAGGTGATAATGAACAAATGGTAGCTCACCTTTCCAATAGGTGATCAATGAAACGATAAATATTTTAAACAGCAAAACTGTGTTTGATCTTTCATGTTGATGGATTGAAGTGGTAGCTAGGGCTCCATTTTATGTATAGAGTTTAGACTAATGGATTAATAGCTTTTTCTTCACTAATACTGCTGTTGCAAATGGAATACTATTCGCATAGTATCATCATCATTAGAGACGAAACAGTCATCATTTTTAGCATAAGATTTGGACCTCACCAGGCTAACATGTGCCCACCTCCTATAGTTCTGGTTGAAAAGTGAGAAAACACTGTTTCGGTTCATGCCCTTTTTGCTCCTTCAAATGCAGCTTGGTTTTGATGCCTTTATGAAAATATTTGATATGATTTGCTTCCTGTTCATCAAGCATACAATATAACCAATGCATACTCTGTGCTCCTCTTGTTACATCAGTCTTTCCTTGTCTCTTAGGTATTTGCCCATTCTTTATCAAACAGAAAACTACACTTAGCTGATATATCATTGATTCATATAAAGTCAAACTTAAAAATGTGACCATTGAAACAAGTGTCTGCAATAAATCATGAGTAGTTCTTTTAACCTTACTGGGGTTTTTTTTTCCTAAGTAAACAGTATAACTTCTATAATTTAGCATGAGTTTAATATTTGCTTGCCTCGAAGAGGCTGTGTTATTTTGCAATTCTGCACACCAGTTTTAGCACTTTGGAGAAGGTACAGAACTTGTTAGTGGAAAATCATATTAAGCTCAAAATGCATAAGCTATAAAATAAAAGACAGTTGTCTGTTCTGGAATCTTGGCTTCCTGCCTTCTGGATTTGCTTGTTGGCAGCCTTGAAAACACTGGTGTAAATCACTACCAAATGCATATCAAAATTCCATCTACCAGTAGTAATCATTAAATTGATGTTGAAGCAGATTCCTGTGCAAAAAGGAAAAACCTTCATATTTTTAAGGAATCATCATTTGCAGGTTATAAATATACATATATATATGTATCTGTTTTCTAAAATGATACTAAAACTACTAGTTGCCTCTACAAGTCCGTATGTAGTTTGTATTTTAACAAGACAGGTATTGTTCCTAGAGCAGTTTTAGATAAAAGTAATTTCAATAAAAATGAACCCTTGTTTTGCTGTCTATTGCACTGACAATTCCTACTATCATTTATATTTGGTTGCCATCAATTCTTTGTGCTGTATGTCACTTGTTTTCTTTAAGTGACGTGTAGCTTCCTGAAGAACAATGTTTAACTCTTCTCTTTGGGAGACCTATAAGCCAAAAAATGCTACCCTTGACAAAAAATTGTTACTAGAACACCAGCTAGCACCAGACTGATGATTGTGCCTGCATGGTCTTATACTTCTACAGCTCATGGAGTCAAAGGCCAATTGTCAATCTCATTGGACAGCATAGGAATGTGGGGCTGTTGGGATTAGACCTCCTCCCAATGTGTGCTGACTACATTTGTCCTTGAAAACCAGCCCTCTGGGGGTGAAGGACACAGAGGAATCCTTGCAGGAGGGAACTGGCACTGGTTGACTGAGGGTGGAGTGCGGTGTTCCCTAAAATCCTGTAAAAAGTCTAATTGGAATAGGAGGCGGTTGTGACTTTGTAATTGAATATACTGTGGTGGGAGGTTTATATTTAGAATTTGGCTTACTTTGCAAGCAAAATGGCTTTGCAGCTTCTTGCTCTTTGTATCTGGCACAACAGAACTAACTCACTATGGCAGTAGGTGGCTTAGTTCCCTATAGATGATCTGGTTGGAATAACTAAAGTGTTGCAGAATCAAATTGAATATATTTTTGGGTGTTGCATAGCTGCTAGCTCTGCTAGCTGTTTCTTAGCACATATACAAAGCCTAATGTGTATTCAATCTGTGTATGGATTTGTATGTTCAAATCTTGTTAAAAAGAGCTGCAGTCTGGCATCCAAATCCTCTTGGTGGCTTTGAAAATTCCAGCATAAATACATACAAAGTTTTAAAATATTGGGGAAAACATGGATGCCCAAACAAAAGAAAAGGGGCCTTATGGAAAGGAAAACTTTCTGGTTTAGACTTGAACTTTACATTGTTGTTAGGGTTTATTCCTCATAAAATGTCAGATGCTTTTCTTCTAACATGTAACAAAGGTAATAGAAGGAATACAGAGAGGCATCAGGTTAGGCTAGAATTGAGAAATGGTTCTGTTTCTTGACAAATGAGAGTTACTTGAGCAATATAGAAAATACAAAATCCTTTAGCTGATGACAGTCACAAAAATCAAAATTGCTGCCCCGTTACTGTGTAAATGTTTGACTGAAACATACAAGTCCTGTTATGGAAGAAGCATTAAAAGCCAAACCAAGTGACTGAAATGATTCACCATGGTATTGAAAACATCAGTTAAAAATCTCATTACAATGGAAAACTCAGATTTCTTTAATATTATCTTCAAAACAATGGATTGCTGCACTACAAATTACACTTAAAACTGTCATCTGTGTCCATGTCCCCTAATCCACTTGAAAATAATCTTACATTTAACAGGTTTTTTTAAGCTCGGAGTATTTAACACAATCCTGGCCACCTTTTCAAATATTGTATATTAATTGCCTGTGAAAAGCTCTTGGAAGATGAAAGCTGAGTTGTTGATTGTGAGAGCTGATCAACCAACAGTAGCTGTTATATAAAGGGGACATTTGAGAATGGATGAGGCCAGATGATGTCCCCTTGCTAGGGCACCAACCTGCTGGAGTACCTTGCTGTTACTTATATATTTCTACAGTATTTTGTTGAAAACTTTCAAATGGTAAATTCAAAACTAAAATGGTGTAATGGTGCCCTAATGAAAAAAAAAGTAGCAAGTCAAGCTTGCTTGCGTTGACCTCAGAAATTCCTGTCTCAAGAACCGTCTAGCTGGGTGTAGACACATTTCCAGCATCTACTTTTTAACAAACTGTAGGCTTCATTTAATTTCAAAAGGTTTGAAAATACTGGGTTCTGATCCAACACCCCAAGACTTCTCCCACTGATTTTCAGTGGGACTTGAATAAAAAAAATGCACCTGGAAGAAATGGACAACATGTGTGCTTCCCTGGTACTGTAACAAGAGTCACTGGCAGCAGAGTGCTGGCTCCCCAGTGTGCAGGGCTGTAAACCAGCAGGAAGGAGCATTAAAAGAAGGGAAATCAAGAGCCTGGAAAAGAGAGTAGGACCAGCATGGGGTGGGGGGGAGAGGATTTGGAGAGGAGGTTCCTCTATGCTTCATGGTGATTGATGCAAGCCTTGCTTTCTATGCTTATTTTGGAGTGACTTCATTGGAGAAGTCTGAGAAAGTCTGTAAGGGAAAGGTCACTAACTGTTTCCTCATTCTACTTTTATGTAAACTACAGTCTGCTGACTGATTTGCTACTGCTTTTAATGAACGCACAGAATGGCATTGTCCTCAGACAGGGATTTCTCTACTTGTCTTTTTCTTGTAGGTGCTTCACCTGAATTTAAGTGCTGGGTAGAATTAGTCTTCAAACTGATCCTAATAACTGGTAACATTAAGGTAACCAGGAAAGGTGTGTTTGTTGAGTGGTTGTTGGGACTTTTGGGGTTTGAGTTTTCTGGGTGGAGGTGGGGTCTTTTTTAAATTTTAAGCTAAATTTTTAAATTTTAAGCTAAACTCTGCAGTCATGTATCTTCTGTGCTTTGAATTTTGGCTTCTGTCAGAGTAATGGAGTATTTTATGCCATTGGCTGATCCCACATGCACTGGGTAAATAAAAATTTCAGCAGCCTTCTCTGTTCTCTTGCAGCAGAATTGCAGCAACTTTGTTGCTGAGTATCATGTGTCGTGCTTGACCAATGATACGTTTGAAGTCACCCATTTCTCCAGATTTTTCCATATCTAGCTGAAATGTTATAGTGTCTACCATTTTCATCTTTCTTATATGTCTTGTAACTTGGTTTTAATAACTGAAAATCAGGGATTCTGATCCCTAATCACTTGATGTGTGAAGCCAAGTTGCGGATGTTTCCTATTAAAAGAATGTGGTATATTCTATCATCATAATTAGATATAAATGAGGGTTTAGTAACACACGTCTCCTCTTACCAACAGTTTCTGCATGGAGTTTAATGAGCTATTTTGTGACTTAAATTGAGTTGTGTAGTGATGTTTATGCCATAGAAGCAAAAGCAACAAGGAAATTTGATTACTGCAAGTAATATAAAGATGAAACGATGAAGCAGGGACATCTTGATAATTGAATTTTAAAATGAGACTGAGTAAAAGGCACATGCAGTTCACCGCCAGCTTGAGACGTGAACTGCCTAGGAAGATCTTGTAAATAGTCCGGACAGCTACGTAGTGCTTTGGGGAGTGTAGAGCTGATCGTCCTCTGTCATAGTTCTTTTGTTTTGTAGCAATGATAACACTCACGTGTATAAACAAAAGTGCCTGGTATCATATCCCATGGCAGAATCAGTGATGCTTTGTGACCATAGTGGTGTTCTGGTGGAACACATCAAACCAAATTAAGCTGAACTGCTTAATTTACAAAAAGCTGCCACAATTGAATAATAAAAAAGATGGATTATGCCTAAAGAGAAATTCATTATGAATAATCTGAGCAAAACCCTTTAAGTGATTGCTGATTACATGCTTATGAAATGTGTGTACATTTGTCTATTGCATGTATCTCTTAAGCAGATATATGTTGTCAGTCTCAGCGATGAACAGAGAGGGTGATATATGAAATTCTATGACATAGAAGAAGGGATAAACTGCAGTTGAAAGGAAGAGCAAAGATACATACAGACATGGAGCAGATCTCTGCTAGTGAGGACTCCCTGTTAAGAGGAACACTTTTTTCTTACCATGTGTGCCAGCTCACTCCACAAGAAAGTGTTGTATTGGCTTCCAGGGACAGAATTACATGCTAAAGACCTGACACGGACAACCTCTGAAGAACAAAAAAGCTTCCTTTGCTCACCTCTGGCCTCAGAACAAAAGAAACTGTCTGCTGGAGTCCATCAAGGATAGTGATGAGAGGCTGAGGCTTCAAGACCTCGCAGCCTAGGTGACCTTCAGCAGAGTTCTCACCTGTCAAGAAGGAGAAAACAATAGGGGAAGACAGTGCAGAGAAGGTCAAGGAGGACACACGTAATTTCTCAAGCCTTGTTCTATCACATTGAAGAGAAAAATCAGGTGAGTGGTGAGGGAGATCAGGAGTCCCAGAGGCAAGGGGAATGTACAAGGGATTTGGAGATCTGCAAAACTGAATGTGGCCCCGATCAAATTGTTGTAACTTTAAAGCTCACAGTTCTTTGAGCAGGAAGTTGAATTATAGATTTCAAGAGATCCTTTCTGCCCTAAATTATTCTGTAACTCTGTTATGGTAAGAAAGATGTGTTACCACCAAGAATAGTGATCAGGTAGATGATGCAGTGGGTGGCAAAAGGTCAGCTATGGTATTGAATGAGGTTAGACAGACACAACTGAGGATCCTGTATGTTTCTCAGAAAGGTACTTTGCAGCATGGTGAAACTGCAACTGCTCATGCAGCATGTGAAATCAAGTACAATAATTATGATTGGAACCTGTGCTGTCCAGGGAGAGTAGAACTAAAGGCAAAATGTGATGATGTGATGTTGCATCACTGTATTTTACTAAAGTGATAGGCCTTAAAGAAATAGGAAGGAACAGGAAAAATAAAGCTGTTTTGGATTCCCGTCACTTTGGGAGAAAGTAGACAAAGAGGTCCTTTTGGTTTTGGTTGGGTACAGAGCCTGCTGTAGTCTCACAGGTATACACATACCCATAGGAAGTTCTGCAATTCTACTGCTGGGATGTTTCTCTGTGATAATAAATGCATGGCTCATGAACAGATATTACTAATCATGCTATGACTGTATAGAGCCAAAACATTTATTCATACAGTTAGTTACTATATTAATTTTTATTTTGATAAGTAATTTACACACTATGGAAGACTTGATTGTAGAAAACAATCCTATATCTTTAACCAAAAGTTTTGTTTAAATTTTTAAAAAATATCTGTTCAGATAAAAGGAAGAAATAAATAAGAATTATGTCTACACAACAGTATCTATCCAGCAAAGAGAACCAAACTAGTTCTGAATGTGCTGATTTGAATATCTGCAGCTGTACTGCCGCATGCTTTACTCTAGCTAACAGATTCAAAGTATATTAGCTCAAGTGGAACATCGCGCTGAAATAGCTACACTACCTAAAATAGTTTTTATCATATTCCCTACTGTGTTGTGTAAGATAAATTCTAGGATTACCGACTTCAAAGAGCAAACTTTCATAAATATAGAAGCGGAGACATTGGGACCCAGCAGTCTGAATGCTGAGGAAGTTTAGAATTCTATCAAGCCAAAGATGTGAACATTAGCTGGAACTGTCTGGATAGCAGAGATTACCCAAGGCAAAGAAAATTTTGGACTATGGACTGTCCAAAAATTTTGGAATAGGGACTGCCCAGTAAGGAGTGTTTGTGTTTTAAAGGGGACGAAGAGTAAGGATTGCAAAAAGTCAGTGAATAGACTTAATAGAATTTCAAAACTGCCAAAAGTTCTTTACTCATAGAAAAGGAAGAAAAGAAGTAGGATTCCAGAAAAAGAAAAAAAAAAAAAAAAGAGGAGGTAGAGATTAAAAATAATCTCTCATATACCAAGTGAAAGCATTTTAATTTTTAACCTTAATTTGCAGTACAGGTGGTGACAATGTTGACCATGGGATGAATGACAGAACAGAGCTGGGGAAGGAAGGAAAAGAGACAACACATAATGTGAAAACATACCTCTAAGATCTTAATGCACTCAAATAGAGGGGAAAGAACAGTCCTTGTCCTAAGAATGTGAAAGAGTATGTGTATGGAGTTAACATGCCTGACAACATGATGTGGCATGGCATTTAAATAATTTCACCAAGGAAGGTGTGAAAGTATGCCACTAGAAAACCATGATGCAGTTCCCCTAGCAAAGAGGGGGAAAATAAAGTGATTCACACAAACCTCAAATGGTTCCCTCCATTGATTTAGAATCAGCTTTGCAAAAAAATCACGACACAGTGATGCAATAGTATAGCACACGGGTTTCAGGGTAGGTCACGTGCCCAAACCCTGCAATCTTTGAGGAGATAATTCGATAGATAAATTCAATTGAATTAATGTATTTGAGTTTCAGAAAAACATTTGACATAGTACCAAAAAAAAGTTAATTCTGGAATTACAACATTACACATTTCTTGTAGAGTATATTGTCAGTTAGATGAATAGTCCATTGGGGAGAGCACTACTAGAGAGGAAGAAAAAGGTCACCTTTAAAAAGGGAAGAACAGAGATGGAGTAAGGTCATTGGTAGAAACAGATTTTTCTGGATTGCTTAATATTTTCCAGTAGAGCCAGTGACAGAAACAAGCCTAATTGGAAGAGAACTTGGTCAGTTTATAAGAGTAAATTTGGATTATTTAATATATTATCATATTATAATTTAATATTAATTTTTCAGACTTCATCTTACAGCTATTGGTTCTTGTAATACCTTGTTCTGCTCTAGATTAAGGAGCACCTGAATTTCTGATCTGATTGGTCACTGTAACCAAATATATTTTTATCTCATTTTTTTTCCTACTAAAAATACTGACCTTTTCTACTGTCAGGCCATGAGTCACTTTCTATAGTCCTTGTTTGTGGCTCTCATCAGAACCTACTTTTTCAGCAACTTGAAATCAAATTCAGTTGTTATTCTAATATTCTTGTAATACCAAAAATTATTGCAACTTAACATTAGTAGACCTGAAGTGTTTGCAGCCATTTCTTATTTTATTCTTGACTGCAAAATACCCCAGCTGTTAATTCAGCTGTATCCTCATATGTGTTCTCTGACCTTATTAACATTACCATTCCTCTCGCTAATGAACTAGGTAATGCTTATTGTCTCTAAATACATTGGAGGTTCTTCATGTAGTACAAATCAGAAAGATGTATTGAACACTTTTAAATTAATAGTGCTTCACACAGTTGTATTTGAAGAAAGAATTTACCTTGATTTGCACAGAGAAAGAAAATACTATCATTTGAAAAAACTCATAAAACATGAATGCAAGTACAAAAGAGAACGTACTGTGATGTTGGTGTGCAAGATCATAGTATTGGCACACACCTCAGTACCCTTAAAGGCACAATAACTCACAGAGCTCTGTTTAATCCATTAGGCTATCTAGAACTGCCATTTCTTAATGTGAATTTTGGATCAATATAGTTGTTTCAAAATTTTCCCAAGGATTCAAATATGTAAAAATATTTTGTTTGAATTTTCCTCAAGGTATTTTCGAACGTAATAGAGGTGATCCCATTTAATAAATAATGCATGAAAATTCAAAGGCAGGCACATTGCATTTAAGCTTCCAATTTCATGAGTTTACCTCTTTTTCCTTTTCTGTTTCCTTGCTTCTGTTTCCCATCCCCACCTCCCCCCTGCCCCGCCAAATATCTCTCTTGCCAAAAATTGTTTTGGGAATTGATCTCAATTCAGTGACTGTAGTCAGACGACTGAAAGCTCATTTTTCTATTAAATGTTGCATTACCGAGTCATCTCACTCCATTTTAGAGATGTGAAAGTAAGAGATAGATGTATATGGAATATAAATAAAGATTGTAACATTTACAGAATGTGGTCTGAAAAGGTTTTGCAGTGTGTATTTGGAAAGATGCACTATTTCTGAGTGAGGGTGCTGTGAGCAAGTTATGTAGGTCATATCCAAGAAATGACAACAAGGCCTTAAAAGTATTTCATACCACGGTGTGTAGACGCCTGATCTTTTACAGCAGCTTATTTGTAAAATATTTTAGTAAGTTTTAAATTTTTATTGTTTCTATTTTTGTCTCTGTCTCTAAAGCCAAGCTCCATTAATGCTACGATTCCAACTATAAAGAATTCTGGAAGAGGAAAGGAACGTATAAATAATGCATTTAGAAACCTCTAAAAATGATTTGCAGAACTTTTGACACAATACTTAAAGGAAAATATCTCCTGATCAGCCACAGACAGATATTTTTTGACTCTAGGCAGTAAGGTAGGAAGAGCTTCCTGTCTTTTAAATGGAGTTAAATCCTCTGTTTGCAGCCTAGGAGGGTCATGAAGCTTATCAGTAGCTTATATTCACAGCAGGATAATTCCAAAGGGGAGAGCCGTGGGAGAGGAGTCCACCTGGGGAAAGTGGCACCTTGCTTGCAGGAAATGGGAAGCGTATCTCCAGCTGGATCCCAAGTTCCTGCCAGATGAAAGTCTGTGTAATCTGTGGCCCGAGGGCTGATTCAGTCACTGAATGTTATGTCTTAGTCCCTAAAATTTGAATGGTTTTCTGTGGAAATTTTGGAAGAAGCACCCTAAGTATAACAGTAGTATTGCCTCCCTTGGGAACTTTCCCAACAGGTTTTGCTGTTGTTTAAATGGATTGTTGGTGGTTTAATTCTGGTTTGTTGGTGTTTTTTTTCCTATGGATGTTCTTTCTGGTCGGAGTGCTGCAATACAAACACAATACAAACAGTTCACTTACCCAAATTGCTTTCGAACCAGGGCCCACGATGGGACCTGTGATGGGAGAGAGAGTCCCACTTTTTTTTCTTCTCTCCAGCATCTTTTCTGCTTCTCAGCATCATCGACAAGGTTTCCTTCTTTTCAGTATCTGTAAGTATAAAACTGTAACTTAGCCATCTGGGAATAATTAAGTTGAATCCAATTCTCTCCCACAGCTTCTGTGGGAATTCTCCCACAGGATAGTTCTCTCAGATACATGGAGGAGTGAACACAACATGAAGATTACATCATTTTATGCTTCCCTCTGCAATAAATCTATTTTTTATGATTTTCACAAAAATCACTACTTTAGAACTCAAATTTATGAGTCAGAAACAACTTTAATGAAGACACTGTAGAAGATGTAGAGGAATGAGAAGAAAAGAGGTAACCTTCCTGTGGGAGCAGAAATTGCCAGCGGTTGAAATGCCTTTGGAAGCATGTGCTTAAATCCTGTGCAGTTTCATATTTAGATCTAGAAGATGTAGTTCAATGTAGCTTAAAGAATTTCAAGAATTAACTGCTGGCTTTCACCAAAGGAAAAATAAATCTTTAACTGCTTTTATTTCCTTCTCTTTCTTCTGTTGTAGACATCTTGAATGCTTTTCTCACTTTTTTGTCTTCCCATTGCTCGGTTTTGAAGTATTTCAACACTGTAAAATCATCGTCAGTATTTCAGCTGTCCTAAGGCATGGAGGGCCAAATTCTTTTCTCTGTTACATTCCCATAAATGTTAAACAGTTCCTGTCATTTGCACAAGTATAGGCAAACCAGAATGCAATTAAAGGAATAACTCTCTGTTTGACAGTAGCTGCTGAAGAGCAAACCTGGTGATCTTGAAGGGGAAAGCTGGAGGCTGGACAAACAGATAAAAAAGGAAGTGAGCTGACTGCTCTCCCAAATTCTGTGGTTGTCAGATGGCTTGGCACAAGTGTCAGGTTTCTTTTTTTGGTGAAGTCTGTGAATTGCAGCTCAGAGTTCTAAGCCAGGTCCTACAATTTTGGTCTTTGGAATGTGCTTTGTTCTCTGGTTGATTCCTGAGGTGATCCACCCACCGCTAGGATGGATTTCAAAGTTGTAATCCAGTCTTCATGGGATCAAAGGCAGCCCATCAAAATGAGAGAGACTCTTGAGGATAAATTCCTTATTAGCCTCTTGCTCCTTGCAGTCCTACCCACTTACTGTAAAACTACTTAGCACATGATCAAAGTCTTTCTATGTCAAGTGACAAAAATTAAGAACTCAACTAGTGGGATTGGAAGCCCATAAAATAAAAGGTAATTTAGGGTTTCTAACGGAAACAATTGTATGATGTGCCAAAAATCAAAGCTGACTCTTCTTGGATCTGACTTGATTCTTGCTTGCCTACACTGTGGTACTTCAGAATATTCTAGTCCTTCCTACACTGGTAATGAGAGGTTAATTAACCCAATGTTAAAATATTTTTGGGGTGTTTGGGAAAGAACACACAAATTGCTCATTTTGTATCAGATACTTCTTATACTTCAATCTGGAATTCTACTAAAATTAATATTGAAATTAATTCTGATTTTGAAAGAAATAGGAATTGTCGTAGATTGTTTATCTTTGGATTTATATTAAGTTTTATTTGCTTATAACTCATCTTTGCAAAAGGGTTGAAACTTGTAAAGCAGTCAAAACCTAATATCTTGCAGAATTTAAGAAACTTTATTTTCTTCATAACTAGTCCTGCTCCAGGTCATCCATTATAGCATTTTTAATATTAAGAGCTATTCTAGGATCATGTTCTTGAATAGTCCTCTATGTGATATTATCGGCCAAACATTTTTGTACAGTTCATTTTCTCAAAGGGCTTAGAACACAGAACATGGCATTGTGTGTTTTGATGAAGGACAAAATAGATAAATATATTAAACTGGAAGAACAGATGAGCTTTTGAGGGGAAAAAAAAGAACGTACAATAGGTGTAAATCATATAAATAACTTCTAGAGTTCTGTACTTCAGTAATGACCGCTAGATAACAGTGCATAAATTCAAGGTAGTAATCTGTCATGCCTTGTCCAAATGCTATAAATACTTTAAAAATAGGAAAAAAAGCACAACAGTAATTTTGAGCTGAATCAGAATGGTGTTATCTTTCTTTATTGTCGTATTTATAAATTCTGTCAAAAATGGGCTGCTCTCGTAATTAGCTGTCCAAGGAAAGATTCCCAGAGGAGGAGTCACTTTTTAAAGATTTTTGAAGATTAATGCTAGCAGTTAAACCTTTCAGACATAGTGGGAACTATTTATTCATGTAAAGTAAGCAAAGATGTGCAAATGATTCTTACCTAAGCATAATGAGAGATTTCAGGAGAACTCTGATTTTTGTTTGTTGTTTTGCTGGATGTTGTGTTGCACACTTTTTTTGTTTCAAGCACAACCAACCTTTAAAAAGAATCCTACCATCAAAGAAAATACTCACTCCAAAAAGCAGAAGAGCAAGTTCAAGTACCTAACTTTGTCACCAGTCTATCAATTTTATAGAATCATAGAGTGTTTTGGGTTGGAAGGGACCTTAAAGATTATCAAGTTACAACCCACCTGTCATGATTCCTCAAAGCCCCATCCAGCCTGGCCTTGAACATTTCCAGGAATGGGGCATCCACAATTTCCCTGGAAAACCTGTTCCAATATCTCACCACCTTCACTGTAAAGAATTTCTTCTTTATATCTGATCTCCCCTCTTTTAATTTAAAACCCTTTTTTAATTTAAAACCACTATCACTCCAATCCCTGATAAAGAGTCCCTCCCCATCTTTCCTGTAGGCCCCTTTAGGTACTGGAGGGCTGCTATAAGGTCTCCCTGGAACCTCCTCTTTTCCAGGATGAAGAAACCCAACTCTCCAGCCCTCTGATTGTCTTCATGGCCCTCTTCTGCACTGTCTCTAAAAAGTCCATATCTTTCCTGTGCTGAGGGGCCCCAGAGCTAGACGCAGTAGTCCATGTGGAGTCTCACCAGAGGAGAGTAGAGGGGCACCTCCTTCAACCATGCTGGCCATGCTTCTTTTGATGCAGTGCAGGATGCAGTTGGCCTTCTGGGCTGCAAGCACACATTGCAGCTCATTTTGACCTTTTCTTCCACCAACACCCCCAAGTCCTTCTCATCAGGGCTGCTCTCAATCCATTCTCTACCCAGCCTGCATTTGGGCAGGATTGCCACTACCCATGTGCAGAACCTTGCAGTTGGCCTTGTTAAACTTCATGAGTTCTCAGAGGCTTACCTCTCAAGCCTGTCTAATTTCTAAGCATTTGGCCCTTACCAAGGTTCTTGCCTATTCTAAATCATTTATTCAATTGGTGAATTCCTTATAGAGGCAACAGGAGACCTGCAGATAAGCAATCAGCTGTTTAACTGTGTTGGTTCCCTGAAGAAACTACTCACACTCAGAAGATGACCTGGCCACTGTCAGTGTTCCATGGAGTGCACAGAAAACATCAAGAATCCCCAATTGCCTTTGTTCATCTAGGACTTATCCTGTTCCTGGTCTGCAAAGGAGTTAAAGCACTCATCCAAAAATAAGAGTTATGAGGTACGTCTCACCTTAAGGGGTCCAGATCACCACAATTTCTGTCTCAGGGAAGTCCCTGACCACACGGGACCACTAGGTTTTTTGAGGGAGGACTCTTCCCCCAATTAAAACTGAGCTGATTCAAGGATTTCTTTCTTCACAGAAGAGTGAGAAACAGTTTCTTTTGGACTCATTAGTGCTCTTGGAAAGACAGTTGATTTATTGATTCCTTCCCTTTTACACAGGGCCCTTCCCTTCTCTCACAGACCCTCTTACACTTGGTGGAGGTTGGAGGAGGTTCAAGGACTGGAGGGCTTGTGAAAGCAAGCCCTGGATAATATTTCTTTAACATCATATCCATAAAAGATTTCTTTTCTTCTACACATTGACTTCAGTGAGTGGCATATTCTGGAGCAACATAGGAATCTCTTTGAAATCATTGACCCCTGTAGTATATCCACCTGTAGACAACATCTTAACCATAAGTATACAGCACACTGTTTTTGAAAAGCCACAACTTTGCTAAATTAAAGCCAATTCTTTTCAAAGCATGCAAGAGCACTAATTTTCATTGATTACTCACTTATGGCCAAGTTTCAAACTTCATCTGTTTTTACTGTAGTTCTTCTGGAAAAAGTTTGGTTATAATCACTCTCCCATAACCTAAAAATGGTTGCAGGGATTTTGCTTTGACTTTGAGGGGATAAGAAAAAAACCTCTCTTTAGGCATGGAAAACTTCAGCCTGAACAATGAATGATTCAGAAGATTGTGGTTGTACAAAAAATGGGCTTTTCATTGTATTCATTTTGCTTATGTAACAATTTGGCCCCTATCAAAGAGTTGCTCTAATTATAATTTTACTTATCAATGATATGCAATCTCCTCTGAACTATACATTGATAGCAACAAAAATGGGCCGTACATATATTTTCCTATGTTTGTAGGTAAAGATTTGTGGAATAAAAGTCTGCCCAGGGATCTTAATATAAAGACATTGCTTCTGGCTCAGGAAATCCTTCACCCACAACTGGCTGGAGCTTGGGAATGTACTCTGGAAAAACTAGATTTTCTGGTTTAGATGAACCTTCAATCCAGTACACTTGAACTTGAGTGAACAAAACAACAGCAGCGTGAAGAGAAACTTACTCTGAGCAGACTGAACGTTGACTGCTTTGTCTTGAGATTCATGGAGGAAACAGGCTCAGCTCTCCCACTGCAGCTGCTGTCATTGCAAATATCCTGAGTGCTTTTAGCACCCGGCTTCAGAGTTAGATGGATGTGCTGAGTTTGTTCTTGGTGAGCTCCTGCACAGGGTAGTTGGCGAAGGGTCCTGCCTTCTTGTGGCTGTGTGTGGATGAGGAGCTGGGGGTTGGTTCTTGAGTTTGCGGCCGGCTTTGCTGTTAAATGACTCAAGCTGCTAATCCTGCTGGGTCAGCCACAGCGGATGAAGCTAAACAGAAAGACTTAGCACTGAAGTTCATGTCAGGCAACTGCTGGAGCTGACAGATAGAAGAAAGCAGGCCGTGCTTTTATGCTGGCTGATGGTGAAATACCTTCTGCTAACACAGTACTCAAGTAGTTTAAGCCACAGATCGCAATAACTAGTTGATAAGAGTTTTGAAAGAGATACCTGGAAAGGGGTTGGTCTTTAAATATGGTGATCTCACACACCCTGGGGGACTCATATAAATGTAAATATTAAGCCAATGTTTACATGGAGACAACTGGACTCATTGCTGTGGACTTGCCGACCTGACTAAACAAAACACTAGAAAGGATGAGGTGTGACTCAAGAGGGACCTAACAGCATCAAACATAATTGCTAGATCAGAAAGGCTGCAAAAGAGACTTGGGGTAAGGAAGAAGAGAACTTAACCATTTAATTTGATAAAGCTTTGATGAGGCTGTTGTGAGGTTCCTGGTATTTTACAGGTTTTCCCTTCTATATTTTAGTTTCAAAACAAAAAGAGTGAAAAATCTGCATGACCTAGTCAAAGAAATGACCAGAATGAGACCTTTGACCAAAATAATTTCCCAACCTTTGTCAGTGGCCTGAAAATGTAAGTTGCATTTAACCAGGAGACTGGTGAATGAGTAGTCAAGGGACATGTTATGGCAAAAGAGACTCAGTCAGAAGAAACCAGAGTTTCTTCTCTGGTGTGGCACTTGTTCTCTCTTGGCACAATGTTGACCACGTTTGTCATAGTACTCAGAGATGTAAGGAGAAAGCTGGGAATCACGGTGACTAATGACTTAGGCTCCCTGTACAGTCCTCTGTCTAAAACAGATGAGCTGAGCCTTCAGCCTTGCATCTATCATCAAGGAGATACTTCATGCTGTGCGGACTTCTTCATGTTAGTACTTGGCACAGTGACTGCTGTGCAAATCCTGTCCTTTTCTAGCTCTCGTTATTCAAGAATATGTTGAATAAGGGTTTGGGTTTAGAGGTGAGCCGTAAGAGTGATATTAGTATTGTTAAGTGACACTCATTTCCCTCTGCAGAATTTGTACCCCTGAACACCAAATAAGTCCAGATTCCACGAGATGAGAAAGGCCTCGTGGGAGTGAGTCTGTCCCTGTAAGATGCTGATTAAGCCCTTTACAGCCAAGGTAACTGCTGAATTTAAAATACTGAAGCACTGATAGGAGGCAACAGCATGACCACACTTCACAAATGAGATGCTGCCTCTGGTGGCATGAGAAGTTGGGCCCAGAAAGCATTAAGAAGTTCCTGTGTGAGATATTTAATAAAATCAAAGAAATTATAGACACACAGTCTCATGTAGGTAAAACCAGACCCAATTCTAATGAAATCATCCACCCATGTCTGGAGCATAGTGCCCATGCAGAGACTGTTAATTCCCTGAACCCTGTTTTAAGCCCTACCACTTCACCTACAAACTCTCCTCTTGGGGATCAGCTGGATTAGTGAATGTCAATGTTTTGCAGCAGCAAGTCTTACTAGGAATACATTTCTAAGCTGCAGTAAGCAGGACAAATAGTTACCTGTGCCTGCCTGAATGGCAGAGATGCTAAGATAATTATAATCTTTGGGGTTTGGTAGACAAACACCAAAATTGGAGGGAAGGGGTGAAGAACATTCAATGAATTGAGTCATTGTAAAATCATCATCACCACCAAAAAGGGATTTAGTTGAGAACTGAATAAAAACATTTTTATTTTTAAAAAGTCCCTAGTAAAACAGGAAGCAAAACTTTTCAAGTTAATGATAAATCAAAACATTTAAACTTCTAAAATGTTTGAAGGTTTAATTATTTTTGGCCAAAAACCATATCAGCCAAATCACAAAGATTTTTGGTTGACTTAAATAAACATTTTTCAGAGGAAAATAATTTCTTCCAAAAAATTGTCACCCTTCTCAAGTAAACAGAGCATTATAAACAAGCCAAGTAAAATGATTAATCTGTTATGCAAAACTATGTAAAGACTCCATCAGAAAATTATATTCCCGCTTGAGTATATCTGCTTCATCATATCAAAAATGTGAGCAAGAACTTAGATATGATAATAAACTAAAGAGTGTAAGGCTAAAGTTCCCTCCTCACCCCACCAAAATGATGAAGTTAGGCAGTTTAATCCAAGTAGCCTAGTTTTTTGAAAGTTCAGAGCACATCTACTGATCTGCAAGATTTCTATATTTGCATTCTGGTTTTGTTTGTTTCTGTGGGGTCTAACAGGATATTTAGATATGGATGAGTTGAGACTGAACAGGATAGTTGGGACTGAACAGGATGGTTAGGCTTACACCGTGTGCCTGTTCACCTTCTCTATGTGGCGAGCATGTTGAACCCATGTTGTAGTCCTTCAGCTGGCTCTTAGCTTTGGATGCTGGATTAGGGCTGAGACTCCAGTCTTCCACCATGTTGATGAATCAAATCCCAGTTACATTAAAAGGTTGAATTTCAGTCAGTCAGCCACCAGCACAGCTGTGACATTGCAGAGCAACACACCCAACTGCATTGTGTGATTATTCAGTCAACAGTGCCTGGAAGAGATCATGCAAGCATAGAGAGTAGCTCTCTTGAGCAGACACAGTGAAACTTCCATGTCTCCTGTCTTCAAAATTGCCATTCACAAAACATGTCTTCAAACCTCCTTTCAACCACTGGTTGTCCCTCCCCGTTCATCCCTCGCTCCAGCTCTTCTCAACCAGTTCTCCCTCAAAAAAGAAACAAGTCAGAGATTGAGTAAAAGCCCTTGTAGATTTTAGTAATATTTAAATAATGTGTGCTCAGATATATTTTTTTTTTAAAATGATGGGACAGCATTAGAAAACTCAAAGTTAGTTTGGGTGAACTTTGAAAAGTTTACAAAAAACGGGAATTAAAACGTACTTTAAAAAGCAATAAAGCAAAAAAAAGATGTCTTATTTGGAAATATGTTTCCTTTTTATTATATATATAAAGATAAAGGAGATGGTAGAGTCCAATATTTGGCATTTCAGGCTGAAGGCATTTAGATTAAGGAGGATGAGCAAGAACAAATATTGTACCTCCAGTCTGCTCTTTCTTCAGATGTGGTTGCAGTTTGAGCACAGAGGCAGCTCTTAAGGAACTGCCAGATATATCAATGTCTCTGTAAAAATGAACGAAATGGAACTGTCAATTATTTAAAAGTGTAGATGCAGCAAGTAGTGAGGAGTTTGCTGTGTCTGGCATTCCTCATGAAGAGGAGTGCCAGAAATTTACTGGCAAAACATTTCGGCTAAGTGATCTCAGATGAAAAAATGACAGCTTTTGCTAATGAACAGTCAGTGCTGTGAGCTTAAACATTCATCAATAGTCCCAGAGTGGAGAGACCGTGGTATTATCTGGCTTTGCAAAGGCTCTCCTTTTCTTTGCACCTATGTGCACATCTAGCCCAATCTTACTCTGTGATGGTACTGCAGCTGGAACACATACCACCAGAAGAAAGAGTAAAGGGCATCTGGTCGCAAGGCCACAGCTTAAATACCTTGGTGGTCTCCTCCCAGAGTGTCACAACTTTGCTCCAGAGGCAGTTGCAGGATGGCTCGCACTACCCACAGCTCCCAAGGATGGTGGTGAAGATCATAGGAACTGTCCCACGTCCTGCCTCAGCCGTGGCCAACAGCAGATGCCCAGGAGAAGAGTATCAAAGCCAGCACAGTATGGTCCATCGGGAGTCTGACATCTGCCATGACACGTGGTAAGCTGCAAGCTGGATGGACAAAATTGTGTTCGAGAGCCACTGCACTAACCTGTTTTCTGTTAACTACCCTAATCTCTTTCTGAATCCCTTTAAACTTCTGGTTTCCATAGGTAATGGCAGTGCATTTCACCATTTAATCATGCTCTGTGTGGGAAAAGGCCTTCCTTTCTCTTCGTGGCATTCAGAATGAATTGTTTTGGGTGATGTATATGTTTGGGAATATTTCTGTGTGACCACAAACGAATTACTAAGACTGATACAAGTGTCAACTTGATTTAAAACCTAAAGCATTAGATCAGCAATTTATGTACTGCAGACACTAACAAACACTTTAAAGTGTTTTACAGTCAAAAACTTTAAAGAAAGAAGGCAGCTGTGGCTATGTTGCTAAAGGTTCAGTGTCTTTATTTGTGGGAAGGCCATATTAACTGGCACAAATAACATCCTGACATTGCCAAAAGGGGCCTTTGCTATGCCTTCCCCTCACGTCCAGATGACAAAGACACAGATGTGTACAGCATTTGCAAATTAAATGCAAGCCTGGAAGAGATTTGATATCTGCAGAAGGATTTCCTGCAGCATTTGTGGAATAGGATTAGGAATTGTACATATCAGCTTGATGTAAGAAGCCCTGCAAATGGTCTCTGAGGAAGTACAGTCTGTGGTGGCCTGTCGTGGTGCGGGGTTGAAATGCTTTAGAAAGTCACTAGGGTTGTTAATGAGGCTGACTGGGCTGCATCTCCCACCTGCCCCAAGCAGGACTTCCTTAGGATGCCTGATAGATGGGTGATTTCTTGGGCATGGAGGGAAACATATTCAAAATCTTAAGTTTGTGTCAATTGAAAAGCGTAACCTCAAGGAAATACATCTCATTCTTTCCTTAAAAGAATAGATGAAACCAATAAAGTTGATTCTATGTGTCAAGAATGTGCACCCAGGCAAGTGAAAGAGTTAATGCCAGCAGCCAAGAAAAATCCCTGTCCATTCAGAGCGGGCAGAGGTGAATGAAATTCCTTTCACTTAGTTTACATTTACTGCAAAAACTATGTTCTCATTTTAAAAAGGTATTGTCAGTCCCCTGTGATAGTCCCCTTGCTAGAGGGGACTATTGATGAACAGAAATAAGATGCATCTAATTTAGTCAGATACGACTCAACAATTTATATTAAATTATATTAAATCTTATCCGCTTCATGTTTAGCCTTTGGGGTTTTATTGTACATGTCCCTTTTCAGGCAGGATGCATGATTTTAGCCAGTTTGCCATGAAATGCAGTTTTGGATCAATAACTATTAAGCTTTGTTGTGCTCATTCCACTGCATGGGGGGAGAAGTTAGTAAATAATATACTATACATATTTCCTGAAGAAAACTGTACAGCTATCTCTCTCATTCTCTCTCTCTCCCTCCCCCTCCACATCTACTCCATGTAGAAATGTCAGGACACCAATAACAAAACCTTGCTTCTCATGTATATTTTTTAAACAAAAACCTGAGAGCTAGAGTTCTTTGGCAACTGAGGCCAGAGAAACTGTAGGAAGGCAACAGTATAATCTGATAAAGGTTAAACCCAACAGCAAAAACCCACGGTGAGTTATTGTCTCAGAACACAACACATTCATAGTAGGTTTCTGCAGTGATTTCAAGTAGATTTCCCCAGATGTTTGCTTTCTCCAAGCAATTTAGTCCTCTAACTTCAATGTCCTGTGTATCACTAACACCCATACTCATCCCCCCTGAAGGACTGGGAAAACACCCTTTTTTTACAGAGACTTGAGAGAGAATCCCCTGGTCCTAGCTGCAAATTGAACGGTCATTGGCAGTTCCTTTCCCTGGAGTATTTGGGGAGCTTCTGAGCAAAAACACAGCCTGTGGATGTAGGCAAAAATCCACATAAAAATAACTACAAAACAGCTCCCTCCAGACACAGCGGCGCACCTGAAGAGTGAGTTTTCTCTGCGGGAATTGGACTTCTACACCTGCCAATCAGGTAGGCACTATAAAATGCACCAACTGTGAGTTAACAAATAATATTTTGCCAGTCTTATGGGCTCTGTCCTCTATTGATGTTTATCTAAAGATGTTTTATAATCCTTGCTAGGTTTCTGGCTTTATTTATTCACTACCATCTGTTCTTTGTCTTTTTTCTCTTTTTTCCAGGGTTTGCTTCCCATCCTCCTGCTTGTTTATCTTTTAGGCAGCTCCTGCCCCACTAGTCCCGCACGCTTCTCAGTGTGCTCTTCTACCCTTGCTTTCCTGAGCTGTGGTATTCTTTCCCATGCACGTTTTACATCGGTGGGGGTACTTGTGCTGAAGCCTTTTTTTTTCTCAGAATAAGAATGTGTTTTTTACTTTGTGGGCTTGGGCTGATTTGGCTCATCTTGGTGGATTTTGCATCTTTTTTTTTTTTTTTTTTTTTTTTTTTTTTTTTTCCACTCCTGTGTACTCTGCTGGTGTAATTGCTTTACTGGTGGTGGGTACAGAGGACCTGAGTGAGGCCCCTTGGGCTGGAGCTCGGCAGTCATTGAACAAGGAGAGGGACGATGCTCCTTGCACTGTCCTACAAGAGAGGCAAGGGTAGGGATACAAGGAACAGTGGCTTGAAGTCACTCAGCTATCACATAATATGACAGCAGGAACAGAAGTGGGGCTTCCAGCTACTTCTTTCTTATCTCTGAAAATACCATGAATTATGACTCGTTAAAGTGTTCTCTAGGTACCTTCAGATACAGGCTGGGATAGGTGCATAGGAGAAACAGCCCTGAGGAAGCCACCAAACATTGAAATTAGTCTGTTAGGTGTGAAATATAGACATTTCTAGCCAATATGGCAGAAATGAGACTGTAGCCAATTTTCCTCACATCAACCACTCACAGAGTTGTGTTTTCAAAACAAATGTTAAACACGAAAAGATTGATCTGAGCTGTCTGAGGTGATCCATTGCATCTTTTCTGAGGCTATCAATTAATAGCAAGAAAGTTATTGTTTCCTGTCTCACAGCCAACTAAGTAACAAAATTAATTGGCCATATTTAAGACAGCTACTCCCTTGTTGTGAAAATTTTGAGAAAATCACTGGGAGGAAGAAAAATAGGGCTTGAGTGTTATTGAAAATAAATCTAGCTTTTAGACAATGAAAACATTTTATTCTCTAAGTTAAAACAGAATGTATGCAGCCTGTTTCTAATTCACATTGTCCATGAAATTGAAGCAGTGTATTCATCTTGACTCTCATGCTCATTGTCCCCAGTAAAAAATGCTCTACATCAAATGCTTATTATTTGCTGAGGTTGTTTACTGTTAAGTTTGTGTATGATTGCAAATTAAACAAGCGCATTGAAGGTCCATCATCTAACACATGGCTGCTATTCATATCTGGCAAGGCCTGTTTTTCTCATTGAGCATTGAGAAACCACCTCAGAGTATTTTCCTTGATATCAAAAAAAAGCTGTTTCAAATATTCTGCTGAACAGAAAGTATAGGAAATAAATAGATTTTTTTAATATAAAAATGAGCTATTTTAAACCTAAAAATAATAATTAAATCTGTTCTGTGCAAGCAACTGAATACAAACATTAGGTTAATAAGATATAATATAGTAATGATCTTGACAATGACTATATGTACAAATATCCAGCAGGATTTAATTGATTAATTATTACTATGTCAAAATTGTAGTTAAATGATTCCCAGGTTATAGAAACATTTTTGAAAAGAAACTCTAATTTCAGGGGTCAAATTGCTTGAGTATCTATGCCGAAAAAACTTTAGAAAGCACCTGTTTTCAGAAGGTTACTGCTTGATGTTTTCTGAAGACCTGACACTGTTGGGGCCTCTTATGTTGAATACCTAAGTTTTGATATACTTAGTGCTATCATTTTTTAATTTTGCCCGCTTTCATTAATAAAAATAATGAAAATAATATTTAGAAAATTGGCAGATTTACCAAAGGGCAAAAAAAATAATCTTTTCTTCACCATCACTTTTCCTTGCTGATGGATGACTACTTTCTAAGCATCAAGCTATGCAAGCAGATGAAAACCAGTGTGATCTCTTCCTAGCCATATTTTCAGAAGTTCACGAGTCAGCCAAGAGATGCTCCTGTGCTTGTCCTTGCTAGAGGGCTGGCAGAGGGTAGAGTGAGACCTGCTCCCATCACTGTGCTCAGCCAGTGGTGGATGGATGTTGGCTCTACTGGCCATGGGTGCTTCACACAGCTGGGAACACTTCCCAAAGGAGAACTACAGCTGCTTCACATGGACTTTTGCTACATCCTGTAGGAGAGCTCGCTGGCTGTTTTTCGTTTCTTCACCTCCAGCTGCTACAACCCATCTATCATGGTAATTTATTTCTCTCCCTTCCTTAAAGACCTTCATCTGGTCTCTCCTTTTCAGAGCCTGATCATACAGGAGTCGGGGAAGCCATAGCCTACGGACATCCGTGACAGATAACGCAGTAAAAATGAAGGATGAGGCACTGCCACCCTCAAGCAAAGCTCTCCGCCTGTCGCACCGCTCTCTCCGATTTCTTTGTATTTCCCTTCCCCTGCTGCCGCTCTTGGAACAGTGAAGCCCTGCGGTGTTGGAGCTCAGCTGGTGTGGAGGCAGTTGTCAAGTTGTTACTGGCTTAAAGACGTGAGAAGCTGCAGACTTACGTTTAGAAATGACACGGCAGCATGACGAAGTTGCTGCTGCTGCTGCTCACCATTAAGTGCTGGATCTTCCCATTCCCGGAGAGCTTTGTGATGGGGCAGTCGTGCATGGGGCAGCTCCAGCAACGACGTGAATGGCCTTGAGTCTTCCCCATGACCTACGTGAAATCACAGTAGATGGGTGTCCACTGCTGGGCAGAGGAAAGCTGTGTAGTCTGTGAGTGGCATGTGACAAGCTGCTGGAGAAGGGGCTGACAGCAAAAAGGGGGGAGAAGAGAGTTTTATCTCCTGTGCGGCAGTGCTTGGTGATAAAATAGCATTGGGATTTAGGTACCCAGGATCTGACTTGTCACTGGCCAAAGAGAAACACTTCGTGGGACAAACAGCATTATCAACAGAGCATGCTTGTGCAACTTGCTTACATTTCTGTATGGCCTAAGAATGCCAGCACGAAGTAACAGCTGACATCAGATCAGGGCTTGTTTAGGTCTCCATAGGTTTATCTTGGTCTCATACCTTACACAATTTAACCCTTGGGTCTCCATCTGTAAACTTATATTTTGTAAGACAACGTGACTGCACCAAAGACATTGGAGAATGAGGTGACCCAGCTGAGTTACATGGAAATTGTGATTCCTAAGTAGCCCTGGCGGTCAGGTTGCAAGTGAAATATAATTGCTCATAAATGATACAGAACTTTGAAAAATCACTTTTGACATAGGGGTAAGGTTTCCTAAATTCTGCTATTAAGGAAGAAAATTTATTTTTCACCCCATAAGAAATTGTATTTGACAGTGGAGCCAGATTTACAGGAGCATGTAGATGCCTAAAGCTGGTGGCAGGCTGCTTGTACAGCTGATAAATGGAGTGAACAGCTGTCATGGTTTTCCAGTGGGAGCCCTGGCACTGCCAGTTCTTCCCCAGGAGGTCTAGATGCAGCAAGGGGGCACCACTAGGCCACAAAGCTGCAGGTGATTTGGCAACACTCAGGCACAGTCCAACATGGTAAATTAAATCACCAGTGAAGGCAAGTGGAAGACTTTTCAATTCATCCCAAAGACAACCTACCCTATGTTAATATAAAATAAGAATTACAGATTGTTTCAGTCACATCATAGAATGTTTTGGGTTGGAAGGGACCTTAAAGCCCATCTAGTTCCAACCCCCCCTGCCCTGGTCAGGGACACCTCCCACTAGACCAGGTTGCTCAAAGCCCCATCCAGCCTGGCCTTGAACACTTCCAGGGATGGGGCAGCCACAACTTCTCTGGGCAACCTGTTCCAGTGTTTTACCACCCTCACAGTAAAGAATTTCTTCCTACTGTGGTACATTAATAAGGAGATGGACATCCTATGCTACCATCTCAGAGATGGATACGAAATTTCACTTCAGAGAAAGCTCAGGAGGTATTTCTTACCATCCTGATGCACTCAGTCCCACAAAAAAAACAGCTTGTTTGTTACTTTTTTTTAAAAAGAAAAGACTGTTTACTACTTTTTTTTTTTTTCACTGGCATGGAGCAAAATGTGTTTTAATGCTTCACCTCTATTCCCCAGCTCTGGGTAAGGCTGTGGTTTGGGTTGGAGAGGACAAAGGCTTCAGGCACAGGAAGGAGACAAAATGTTCTTGTGGTCATTTGTGTGGTTGCATTCACCAACTCCAGGGGAGGTAGGCACAGCTCTTGTGAAGTCTCTGACAACACTGAAAACAGCTGGGATTGCAGAAAAAATGCACAGGGGGAAAACTCCCGGCATGAAGAACCTGTTTCTCATGTGGAGAAAGCCCAGCACAGAGCATAAAGCTGATCCAACAGCACTATCACCCTGGAAGGACATGGAGGTGTCTGTTAATAATATTAATACTGTGTTGCAGGAGCTGTTTCCTGACACTTTTGGATCCTGCATGGCACAGATGTGCAGAGATACCTGCAGGTATCTCCTACACCTCCTATTTGCTCAGAGCAGCATGCAGGTAATGAAAAGGGCAGCACTTCCCATCACGAGTGGTGGGAGACCTGCCTGTCACCCGACGGCTGCCCAGCCACCCCACAACATGCACCCTGAGCCAAGGGATGCTTTGTCCTCCAGAGTATGGAGTATGTGCTCCATAGAGGACGCTTTTCCTGATGCAAAAACAAATTATCCATGCTTCAGCTCCATGGGGGGACTTTCACAAAAGAAGGGAGTGCCGGAGGGAAAAAAATGAAAATGACATCTTTCCCCTTCCAAGGAAAACAGCCTGCCTCCTTGACCCTTAATTAAAATATGAAGGTTTAATATACAAACCAGCAGAAGGCTTAATCATCGTGACTCAGCTCCTGGGAAAGACATCCAGCATTTCAACTAGACAGCAGCAAATCGTTGGCTTCCTGTGAGGAAAGACTACTGTTTGTCCTTCCCTGGAAAGCGCCTGATGTTTTGATTGTAGGGGATGTAAGCAATGGCCTGTCATCTCTCTCTTGTGAGGGAGGCGAATTCTGGTGAAAGACAGGGTGAGGACAGCCAGTAGAGTAGGTCTGGAATCCCAAGCTCACAGACCTCGGGGTGGAAGTTGTGCTCAGAGACCACCCAGATGGTCTTCCCTCTTGTCCTGCAGCACCAGCCTTACCCGAACCTTTTCTAAAGAGCACTTCTCAGGTCTGATCTTTAGTATCTCCATCCTCCACAGGCAGGCTTGGACAGAGCATAACTAGCTACATTGCGAGAACTTTTTCCTTGATATCTAACCAAAGCAGTCCCAGGTGCAGGTCTGTCCCATCCATCTAGTGCCACCTGGGCACCAAGAGCCTCGATTCTCCTTGCAGCCTTGCCTTTGTCCTGACTGGACTGTGCCCTCTACTTTTCTTTGCTGAGGTCCGAGTCAGCTTTGGCAGTATATATTTTCAAGTAAACTATGGATATTAGGCACCCGATAGCACACGCTTACATTTATGTGTGAACACATACATGTGTGTATATATGTGTTTACATGTATATATGAAGCTAGCACCAATCTTTTTAAACCATCTTTATGGTATAATATGAAGTGAAGGACCTGGTTTAGATAAAAAAGAGGAAGCTTCAAAACAAGGAAATTTACTTGTAAATTCACATAAAATTTCATGAACACTTCTGGTCAGAAAAAAAAAGAAGGGAACACAACCAAAAAAAAGAATAGTTTTTCAGCATTTGCTAAGTGAATTAGAAAAAAAAATTACATTTTTAATACTTTTTAACTGGAAATCAATTTGTTCTAAAAGTTTTGAGTTATGTAGAACATTTTAATTGACTGGAAATAACGCTGAGAAGGGAAGTATTCTGCTGGTGAAACAAACAAATGCAATTTGAAATTGGGATCAGCCTGAAACAATTTCCCCTCCGTCTCTCTTGGGTTGGCTGGTGAACTGAGGAGAATTAATTGCAGGACGTCCACTGCCCTTCCACCTAGGGGTGCAGGAATCCTTATACCCTGGATTCCTGACCACAAAAGCCTACAGAAGCCTGTGAATGGCAAAAGAACATTTAAGCACAGGAGACTGACTACAAGTAAAAAATATATCTTTGTGGAAACCTAATGAGAAAATAATTCACAGGCATGTTTATTAGTAGGAAGCTGTTGCATAAAATGTATGGGTAAGGCAAAACATTGATTAAAATACCACCCAGGTAAATCAGTTTCCCAGGCAATATATGGAGAGCGCTGCCATTTAACTGCTCCGAGGCAGCCAGCAAAAATGCTAGCACAGCCTGCCAAATAGCTAGATGTTGCTGATGGAAAAAATTAGCCTCAGTGCATTGGCATCTGGAGTCTGTGACTACCATCCAAAAAGAAAAGGGACTGGTGCTGTGGAATTGGGTAATTGCACTCCAGCAGCCTACCACAAGTCTGCTGTGGCTTTGTCGTTAGAAAAAAAAAAAAAAAAAAGAAAAAAAATTAAGTGTTTTTAATTAAAAAATAAGGCTTTGAAAGTACAGAAAGTAAGATGCTAGGAAAAGACATATAATTAACTGGATAAAAGGAATCACAGTTTCTCTGTCCATATGTGTGCATGTGCCGTTTTGTGTTTCTGAATATTTGTTTCTGTGTTAACTCTGTGTCCATTTCACAAAGAATTATACACTCCATTTACTTGAGATTCCAATGTATATTACTTGGGGAAAAAAAAAAAAAAAAAAAGCAATTCCTGAGTACAGCCCATGTTTTAGCAATTATATTCCTTTCTCTCTTCCCACCCCCCCCCCCCCCCCCCCCCTTTTTCTGGTTTGGGTATTTTTTTAATTATTATTTTTGGGGGAGTTGTCAGATGCAGGCAATCACTCCCTGTTGTGATCCCCAGGGTGGGGGTGTAGATGCAGCAAGAAGAATGAAGCAGCCAGTAGAGCTATAGTACCAGTTCTTAATCTGAAAGTATGCTCATTCATAGGAGAAATTTACAGGAATCATGGTAGATTAATGCCAACCTTTCATGTCTTTGAATGACCACAGTTCATGGAGGCTCAGGAAAATCACTCTGAAAATGTCCTGCTTATGTTTCTGCATGGCACTTTCTTTTTGAAGACTTTAATTGCAGGTGTTCTTAAATCCTTCTCTCCAAGAAAGCAATGACACATACTTCTCCTATGTGAAATTTAAGGAGAATCCACTTAGGCATTTTCCCATAAAATTAAAAATGCCAGCATTTCTTGTACAAGACTGACTGAAAGATGATGTAGGTTTAAAACCTTAGGCCTAGTGAGCACCTAGTTCTCAGAGAGGAACATGGTCGGTGCCAAGTTACCTGTTACTAAGAGTTGGAGAGTTTATCAATGATTTATCAATGATAGAAAACTATACAACATGTGGACCTAAGATACTATTTTATCTATTATTCCAAATATACATGGCCCTGGTAAAATTTGATCTCTTCTCTCCCCTATCAACTGTAGGAGGCAGTGAGAGGAAGCATATTATTTGTCATAGACATCAATGGGACTAATCATATTCTTAAAGTTAGGGCTGTGCTTAAGTGCTTTGCTGGATGACGGCCTAAAGGACGATGTGTGATGCACCAGGTACTTAAGAGAAGGACCAGTGAGGGATGCAATTGCAAATGCAACTCAGGTTTTTCTTGATGTCTTTTTGGCCTTCAGTACTGTTTGTGTGTGTCTGCAACAGTAAATAAACCTCCCTTTCTATAAACAGAGCAATAAATAGGAGGTGGTTCATAAGCCATGGTAGAATACCTACAGAACAAGCCAGGTACTTGTGCTTGCCACAGCCTTTCTACACAGCAAGCCAATGTGCAGGAAGAGATAGGGGAAAAAATTAACGAGAGATCACTATTGAGTGAAAATATCTAGTGTCAAGAGAGGTGTTCAGAGGTGTCGTGTTTGAAGACACATGCTTTTCTTGTGGGATGATAGATATACTGAAGTCAGTGCTAATTTTTAGAGACAGTTTTTGTATGCTTTATTAATGGCAAATAAAACCCTGATAACTCTTTGAAAATGTTTTTTTAGCTGTTTCTGGAAACCTATTTTTCTTAAAAATCAAACAAAGCAGAAACATAATTCATTGACGAAGAACAAGGCAAGACAAAGGTTATTATGGGATAAAACCTTAAGCACAACTGTATGCAGCAAAGCACTTAAGCAGGTACTTAAGTTAGGGTATATACCCAACTGCTTTCCTGAGTCAGCCATGGTAACAGGATATTTCATTTGCTCTTTGTAGTGTCCTCAGGTCCAGAGAACTTTTTGCTTTCACAAAGACATCACTGTAATCAATCAGAAGGCATTAGCATTCCTGCTACTGGGATTATGAATTACATTTCTGTAATAAATGTGAATGCCATTCCCCCCATCTCCCATTCTTTCAAGAGCCCTAAAAATTTTATTTCAACTTTCAAACTTGCACTGAAGGCTTTGGCTAAGAGTTAGTGCTTCTGGCTCTCTTGAGCTAATTTGGCAAGTAATTTTAAAACAACTTCTATTGTACGTAGACTTGCAGTGGTGTTTGAAATATTGCTCAGTCTGCTCTTATTTCATGAAGGGTTTGTTTGATTAGGTGCCCAGGTGAAACACAATCAGAGGAACCTGGTAAGCTGTAAGCCCTCTGCGGGGAGGAAGAAATGAAGTGGGTTTGCTTGCTCCTTGGAAGAGCATTACAGCCATTTGACTGTCGTGCAGAGAGGTATTGCCTCCCTCTGTCCACCTTCCAAGAGTGTTGCTGCTGTATTTTGTGAAAAGTCCTATTCTGGCAACATCCAATAGGCATGCCCTTGGGTATCTACTAGAGTGAGGCTCTAAGGGGGCCTCATTAGTGGGACTTGACGCAGCTTAAGCTTGATGAGCTGGCAAAGCTTGGAGTAGCTCCCTAAGTGGGCAGGAGGACCATGGTCAGCCCTTATAGATAAGGCATCCGGGTCAGAAAGTATGCTGAGCATGAGCTGTCAGAGTTAGTGTTTTGTATTTAACCTTCTAAACTTGATCCAAACCCTACTTTATGTCTCTCAAGACTTTCCATCTCTTAGAGCTTCCTAAGTGCCTCTTTGGTAAGGGTGGACTTCACAACATCCATATGGTGATAAAGCTGAGCTGGCAGAAATAGCCCTGGTTTAGCCTGGCAGTTCAGGGTCTCACCTATTTCTTGCTGGCCACTGTGGGCCCATGATGGGGACACAAGCCTGCAGGCTTCAGGTACGTTTTAGGACATGCAGAAATGTGGCTGCTGTGGGGAATCTGAGTAGTCAAGTCTGCAAGGATGAGGAGTCCCAAAACCACTGACAGAAATCCCTACAATAAAGAAATTATCTTCAGCGATGAATTAATAGAAAGTATAATCATGAGCTATAGAGAGGAAGAAAAGCAAAGCAAACCAAAAAATCCCAGAACATTTGCTTCCAAACTCTTAATGAAGCAAGACATGCTATATCCTGAGGACAGAACAAGAAACCAGACTGAGTTTATATAAAGCTACATGTGGAAACCTCCCTAGGAACAAAATGAGCAATAAAAATCAAGTATCAATGAGAATCCAAACATTCATCTTTAAAATCACTGAGCAGTAAATTACACATCACAGACCTCTTCAGTCTTCTGGCAAAAGCTTCACAAATGGAAACTCCTGAATGCAAATAAAAAACAATGTGTTTGTTTAATTCTGCAGCTAGAGCAGTACAAGTCACATTTTCTAAATAAGGTGCTTTTTTTTACCTAGTATGAAGAATGCTTTTTTCCAGCATGACCTACAAAGCATTTAATCAATCCTGATGGCAAAATTAAGATGGTAAATTCCTTCCTCACTTCCACAAAGTGAAGAAACGGGCAAGTTTCCTAGTACAATTTGAAAGGATTTGTCAGACATTCTTTACCGAAACCCACAATCTTAAAATAAATCCAAAGAAACCAAGTGGGTTTGGTGTTCACTCTTTGTCAGAGGCTTTTATTTGTTTTCACCCAGGGCTGAATCACGTCATGGCCATGCGAGAAGGAGCCTGCTCAGCATTGTGGAGAGTGAACTCCGGCTGTCATCTTCCAAAGCCAGAGCAGGAGAAAGAGGGGTCTCTGGATGCCTAAGGAGGAGGAAGAGGGAAGAAATACGCATGCATTTAGAGGATAGCTTGAGCCCATCTTTTGCCTGTGAGCTGAAGCTGTGCCAGTTTATGTCTAATCCTTCAGATTTCACCTTAAAACCTCACTGTGACGAATGATCACCTTTACAGGTAAGGGACATTTCAAACAAGCCAATACTCAATTCCCCATTACTCTTGCATCACAAGGCAGCAGAAAACCCAAGTGAATACAGCTGTTGGAGCAGTTCCTGATCAACACAGGAGGCTGCAGAGTCAGGCCTTTAAGAGGCAGGGCTCTTCTTATGTGGAGATCGATGGGACATGGGTCTTTCATACTGCCTTTATCCCTGTCATGATGTGGCAGGCCCACAGTCCTGTGCTCCACAGGTGCTCTAGTTTTCTCAATGCTTTATGTGTTGGTGATGGCAAAGCCTCCACCACCTGAATTAGGCACGGACAAAAGACCAGTGCCTTTCTGAACAACTAGTCGTAAGATATCAGAAAGACCTCCTCATAACTCATTGTTATTGACTGGAAATAAAGTGGCATGCCCTTTGATATTTAAGAAGTAACACACAGACACTTTTAATATGAGGAGCAGCAGAATGGAGTTGCAAGCCTTAGAAGCTGCTTTAGCAGTTCTCTTCCCCAAACTGTTTTAAGGTAACTGGCACAAAAGCTATACTGATGATTATTTGGATCTTCCTTTCCTCTTTTGGTGAGCTGTGGTCAAACCATGTGAAATGCCCATTTTTGGTATCATTTAATTGTGGGTGTCTGCACAAGACATTTTAAAGCTTCAGTGATAGATTATGAACCGTTTCTTTTAAACATGCCATTACAATTTCCCATTATATTGTTGCAGTGGACTGAACATAACAGCAAACCAAATCCTAAATCCATAAAAGCAGTAAATTAAATGTGGCTCCAGTGGTTTTGGAGCTTGACCAACAAGTTATCTTTATTAATGCATTCAGGGAAAAGGTCTCATTTTATTACATTATTTTCTTAATGATAAAGGCAGTAATGGAATCTCAGCAGAACACACCAAAGGAGTGTTTGCTGGCAGTTGGGTCAAATTTTTGTCTGTGTGTGCTTGGTACAGGGTTAAGACTTGGCAGTGTCCGACTCACTGACTTCTGTCTTGAAAAGCACAGTCTTTTTGCTGCTTCTCTGTACTTGCTAGTTGACATTTTCTTGGCTTTAAATGAAATTTTGACACATAAATCCCACATGTCAAATGATATTGTAAAACAAGCATCCAAGTGTCAGCACATAGCCCAATAGTCTAGGGAGTAGAGAATAGAATAAGGAACACCTTTGTGCAGTCTTTCATCTACATCCAGCCATCTGCAAGTAATTTGAAACCAGTTTCAAATGAAGCTAGGTTGTTTGGCCTGTATACACACACAAAGCCAAAGCAGAAGTTTGGAGTCTTCTTGGCTTTTATTGACTTGCTAATAAGTAGATAAAGCCTTTATTTTCCAAAACTGTTCTTTTCTCAGATAGCCCATTCCAAAGAAAGCCTAATTGAAATTACAGAAGTCTCTTGCAGAGTGCCACAAATTCCATTTTTAAATAGCCTGCTGATATTGAAAGACTTCATGATGAGCCTTTCACTTGCAAAGCACGGCTGGTGGGTTCCCCACTGATTAGCTGTTTTGTTGGACTTGGGGAGACACTAATGCAAAACACTACCAACAAAGGAGTGTGGATTTACATGATGATGCGCTGGCCCCAAGATTCACCACTAAAATACTACAGCAGGCCTCATGTAGCTGCCTCGTGCAGTGGGTACTTTGCCATAGGTACTTCTTTTCTGTGTGGTACCATTGGGAAAAGAGATCTGTGGGTAAACCATGATTTAACAGGGGTTTCGAGGGCCTTCAACTGTGGCAAGGTTGGATGCAGTGGAAATAAATTGCAGGTTCCAATGATATTTTAGATATGAAGCCAGTTCTGAATTTCAGATGAGAAAGAAACAGGGACCTTGGAAAAACACACAAAAGGATTTACCTGTGTTCCCAAGGCGAAAAGATCCTGTGAACACCAGTGTGTAAACACTGTCAGTGAGACCAGAGAAATGTGAAAATGAGTATCATGACATGCAGAATCTAGCTGAGGTTTATGAACATATCCAGAACATAATCAGTGTGAAGCAGGTGCCGATATAAAGAGCCAGGAGATTGGGAGCAACTCATTATAGCTATATATACACACATATATTTCAAACATGAAATATACATGTGTATATATATGTGGATATACATATATATATATAAAAACATATAATTCCTAGCAAAAAAAAAATCAGTCTGATTTTAGGAAAGGGCCTGTTATGTCTGACTGAAAAAAGAACACTGAGAAGGCTTAATCTTGAAGTACTTTTAAAGGGGAATAAAACCTTAGCATTCAATTCCCATGTGATTTTACTGGACTTTATGTGATGTGCTGGGTTTTACTTCACTTGCAGTGTCACGCTGGGGACAGCACACTGAGCTTTTGCAGAGGTTGACCATGCAGCTGTGATGCTCAGGCTGAACATGCTCCAAGGATAGCTCCAGGTGGCTTCTGACTGTCCCCACCCTTGGGGCTCACCAGAGGTCCCTCCAGCACTGCCTATGGACCTTTCCTGTAGGCAGCCTCCATCAAAGCTTGAGGAGATACAACTACTGCCCTGCAACAAGGTGAGGAAAAGGGGATTGCATGCAGACAGGTGTGTCCATTCTGAGGACAATAATTTTGTGAATCCCTGTGTTGGTGTAGGAAAAGCTGAGCCTGGCTTCCTTCACTGCATGTTGCTAACTAGTTGTGTAACTGGGCTCTGTGATTTTAACATCTTTCCTAGTACACTGATTTGCCCCTGGGCTGTAAAAAACCCAGGAACCCAATGGTCTTTACTGAAAATCCCTTGTCAGGAGCAAATGACCCATATCCACATCATTAAGCACATCCCATCTATTATCTGGAGAAAGATAGTCTTACAGGTGTCATTAAATCTGAAAAGAAATCAGTGGAATTGGACAAGACAAATCTTTATGTAGAACTGTAGGAACTGAGTAGCAATATTGGTTGTTTTTTAACCCAGTGAGGCCTTTCAGCTGCGTTTGGTGTTTCTGTGCTTGGGAAGGTGCCAGAACTAAAAAATACAACTCAACTCAGGGCCTAGAGGTAGCTAAGCCCTCCCCATGTATTTGGACTTCAGCAAGTGCCTGAGATGCCTTCAGTTTGGTTCTAAGGGAAAAAAAAAAGCCACTCACAGCCAACAGCCTGGAGAAGAGAAGGCTCTGGGGAGATCTTATAGCAGACTTCCAGTACCTAAAGGGGGTCTAGAGGACAGATGGGGAAGAACTCTTTATCAGGGAGTGATAGGACAGGGGGTATTGGCTTAAAACTGAAAGAGGGGAGATTTAGATTAGATACTAGGAAGAAATTCTTTACTGTGAGGGTGGTGAGGCACTGGAACATGTTGCCCCAGAGAGGGGCATGTGGATGCCCCCATCCCTGGAGGTGTTCAAGGCCAGACTGGATGGTCTTTTGCTTTGAGCAATCTGGTCTAATGGGAGATGTCCCTGCCCATGGCAGGGGGCTTGGAACTCAATGATCTTTAAGGTCCCTTCCAACTCTAATCATTCTATGATTGCTTCCTTCAGGGAATTTCACATTTCCAAGGGCAGGGCCAGTCCTGCCTGTGAGATGAGACTGGAAGGAACATGGGAGGAACCCTTAAGAAGACCCCCTTCTCCAGATCTCAGGATCTTTTTCATCAAGCTATTTGCTGCAACAGCATGGAGAGTCATTATGGGAGTGACTAAATCAAGGTACATGTGCTGGTTAAAAGACGCATGTTGGTAAATATTTAACATCTTTATCAATGATCTGGATGAGGGGATCAAGTGCACCCTCACTAAGCTTGCGGACAACACCAAGTTGGGTGGGAGTGTTAACTTGCTCAAGGGTAGAAAGGCCAGAGGGATTTGGACAGGCTGGATTGATGAGCCTAGGCCAATGGACTGAGATTCAATAAGGCCAATTGCTGGGTCCTGCACTTGGGTCACAACAACCCCAGGCAGCAATACAGGCTTAGGGCAGAGTGACTGGAAAGCTGCCTGGCAGAAAAGGACCTGGGGTGTTGGTCAACTGTCAGCTGAACATGAGCCAGCAGTGTGCCCAGGTGACCAAGGCAGCCAACAGCATCCTGGACTGTATCAGGAACAGTGTGGTGAGTAGGACTCAGGATGTGATCATCCCCCTGTACTCAGCACTGGTGAGGCCCCACCTTGAGTACTGTGTCCAGTTTTGGGCTCCCTACCACAAAAAAAAAAGACATTGATATGCTCAAGTGGGTCCAGAGGAGGGCAATGAAGCTGGTGAGGGGTCTGGAGAGTAAGTCTTATGAAGAGAAGCTGAGGGAGCTGGGGTTGTTCAGCCTGGAGAAAAGGAGGCTGAGGAGAGACCTTGTGGCTCTCTATAACTATCTGAAAGGAGGTTGTAGAGAGGTGGGGTTCGTCTCTTATCCCAAGTCACAGGTGATAGAATGAGAGGAAATGGCCTCGAGTTGCGCCAGGGGAGGTTCAGATTGGATATTAGGAAAAGTTTTTACACTGAAAGGGTTATTAAACATTGGAATGGGCTGCCTGGGGAAGTGGTCAATAGCTAATTTCATGTTTATATGGGCCCACCGAGGACAACGTGGAGATAGCAATCCCTTCACCATTCTCAGGAGCTGTCTGGGAGCACACAATATGTTTCCTGGCACTGATTAATTTACTACTGTAGATGTAGCCTGTGGGAACCTTGTCTGTTATCCCTATAGAAAATTGGCTGTCATTTATTTTTGGCCCACTTTCTCTGAATTTGTCCTGCTATCTTATTTCAGAAACATCAAAGAGGATTTCCCTAACTCAAAAATAATAGAGATTTTGTCTTCCCCATGCCTAAGACAGCCAATATCTTGCCTTGTAATACAGCACACTATGTGGCATCCCTCTTTGCTCAACTGTGCAGCATAGAAATACATAATAGACATTTCTATGAGAACTCGTGTAGATGTATTTCAGGAGTTACTTTCCCCAGCATCTAAAGAATATTAGTATCAGTCATTGGCCAGGAGTTATCTTGGTGTGACTCTCTCAAAAATCTATGCAGCTCCTGTTAGGAAATATTTCTATTTACATATTTACAAATTTACATATTTATTTCACGTTCTTGCAATGTTTTTTTTTTATGATTTATGAATTTGAGACTCACAGTTTTAGCACAGTGAAGCTGAGTTCACTAGTGGACACTACTGTTACAAAATCATACAGAAAAGTCACAGGACCAAGTGTAAGATTCAGAATTTAAGGCACGCAGAGTTGGACCTATTTTTCAGGATGACATAATCGCACCAAAAATTAATGTGATCCATTTTGTTTACTGATCTCATTCAATGGCTAGCAGATTTGTAAATATGCCTTCAGAGATAACTTCCCCACTTTTCCAGTTAGTGGATATGGAATTCTTCCAATACACTCAGTTTCTCTAGTTCACAAGGAACACCAGAAACTGGGTTAATTTCTTATCTATGTGCAGCCAGCAGCACATACCGATGCACTTAAACAGTATATTTATTTTGGCTGTTAGAAATGGCATCACAAAAACAGCGATGTAAATTGCATTTTGTGGACTTTCAAAATTCTGCTCTTCCATGTTTTTTGGAGCAATATTTCTAAGAGAACGAGGAATGAGCTATCAGGAAGGTATATCTCTGCAATGACTGTAATTGTAGTCTGCAGAGACTGTAATCTTTGTAATTGTGCTAGGCCAACACAATCAATAGTTTCATGGAGTTTAACTAGCTTCACTCATTTTGTAATTAAAAGTTTCATCAACACAACAGAGAGAATGTGGCATTTGTAGCCCTTTAAGAGTTTGGTTTGTTTTCATTACAATGTTGATGCAGTCCAGACAAATAGAAAACTAACGCTATCTCAAGGCATAAGCTTCTGTAACAAATTTTACATTCAGTGCTTTTTCTCCACTCAGGGGTCAGCTTTGTACCCTGTATATTGGTAGGATCCAGATAATGGTAAGATACAGAGTAATTCTTTTTACAAAACTTGGTCTTCTGTTCTGTATGTCTCTATGTTGTGTACAGTCAGAATGAAGAAGGTCTTTCATGCTGCCATCTTGACGACCGCTGTGTTCACCCACATTTTGCTCATATACATCTACGTATAGATGCACATAAAAGGCTTTGGAGAAACTTCCTACCATTTCTTTTTCTTGCATGTATACTAGCATCATTATATATTGAATTATCTGAAGCGTATGAGCAGATCAGCCACTTGCAACATACTCATCTACCAGATGAGTTAATCTACCTCTACAACATTCAGGGCAGTTTTAGTTAGATGGCTTTTTAAAAAAGTTGTTACAGCAATGTTTCTTTTCTCCACATTTTTTTTTTACTCGGCACTGAATATACTTTGAAGTGAAGATTAAAATTTAACCCTCTGCCAGAGACACATTTGAAATATTTGAGTCACCCATGGGATTCTGTGTGCAGAGTGAAATCCAGAGCTAAAGTATACATTTTTCTTCCAGACTTATACCCAAACAGGTGAGACTGTAAGTTGGTGTGAATTACATATCGGGATCTAGAACATGAGTTAGGAAAATCTAAATTAAAAGAGGCGTGAGTATTTGGCTCTTTCTGTTGTTTGACCATAGGATTTTTCCTAGCTTTATGGTCTATATATTTTTTTTTTTTTTCTATTCTGCATTTGCATGAGCGGAAAATGCAAAATGCTGGGTTTGTATGTCTTGTGAGGGAATATTTTTACTGATCTGCTGCATCTATATAAAACATGTATGCTATTCTCAGGAGCTGCATGAAATAATAAAGGAACTTTCTTTAATATCCCCAAAGGCACTGTGCTGAAGAGATATTTTTACTGTTAACACCATGACTAAATAAACAAATAAAATATGAAAATATAATAGCTGAATTGAAAACATTTGCATATTAGCATGATTTCTATTAAGTGCAATGATGCTAGTGACAGAGATTTGGAAACATTTGAAACTTAGTCTTGCATTCAATCTGCTAGCTTTCCTGAAAAATTTCCTTGCTCTCGCCTTCCTTCCACATCTAGCCATTGACCATGGGAATTCTCAATTTTATGCAGACAAAGAGTCCTTATTGTATACTCCAATGTGGCAAATTCTCTGTCTGTCTGTTGGAGTCTGAAATGTCCCCTGAGTTTTTCTAACCAGATTTAACTTATAAGGTTGAGATTGTGTTCAGGAATTATGCATAATAATACAACTGGGCCCTAAAATGCTAGGAGATACTGAGCATGCTTAGACATTAGCCTGATCTTTGTTACCATTATTCATGAGATTGTGGTATAGAGGACTAAACTTTAGCTCCAAAGTGGGAGAAAAAAAATGTTAAAGAGACTACATTCTACACAGTAGAACTTGAGTGTAATTTCTGCCTAAATTAAAAATGTGTATTTATGGATGTCTGGTTTCATCTGTTCCATAATTTCATCCATAGCTTATCTCCTATTCTCCAGACACACAAGCCTCTGAGAGGACAGATGTGTTTCCTCCTGGGAAGGTTCTGCAAGGGATGCATGAATTTGCTCCCAAGAGACTAAGACTTACACAACTGGAAAAGGATTTCACGATCCACCCCCGTGGATCACTGGAACAAGGTCAGTTTTACCTCCCTAATTCTTGAGAAAATCCTTACTTGGTCCTGGCCACAGACCCCCACACAACTTGATGCAATGCTGTGTTTTCCATCCTATTGGAAGGTCTCCAAAATGTCCAATCTGAACCTTTTTCATGATACTCTGAGTCCTTTACACCTTGTCCTCTTCCCAGGGACACAGAGAATAACTTAGTGCTTCTCCTTGCAGCAGGACAATTAGTTTCCCTTTTCTTGGTGTTTGCATCTCAAGGGCATCTTGAGTAGCCTCAGTTTGTTTGGCCTTTCATCAGAGGTCACATTTTTGAGATCATTCTTGCTGGTCTCGCCTCGGCATTGTCTCCAGTGTTTGTGTATTTTATCCAATGACTATTAAATATAAAATGTGGCCATGCAAAAAGTTGCTTTCGGTGCCTGCAGATGCTCCACATCGTGCGGACCTCCAAGCAAGCCAGGATTTCTCCACAGCTGCCTGGGACCTTCTGTCCTCTGTGGAATGCCTGTGGCAAGAAATTCATACACAAATTGTGCTTGCAGCAGCTAATGTGGGGAAAGGGAACATACGCGAATGTCCTCTGACAGTTAAACAAGACAGACAGTGAAAGGATGCTTTACAGGGAGAATACTTACGGTAACTTGCTGAGAAAAAATAAACATATTTAATTCTCCTGGCAGCCAATCAACCTTGCAAAAATGTATTCCCCTCTGCTCAGGGAAGGCCGCAGGCAAGGTCAACGGTACCCAGAAAGCAAAAAAAAATATGTTGAGTTTGTGAAAGCGATCGGGCTGTAGCGAGGGGCTGGTTTTGCTGAGCTGCTCGGCTCTCTGGCAGAGACAGGCTCCAGCAGTGGCTGGGAGTTTGCCCTGCACTCAGGTGGTGGGGAAAGGGGAGCACAGGGGATGTGCAGCCCTGGGTTTGCTGCTGGCTGAGCAGTGTCTCAGGGCGTCTGTCTGCACCCGGCTGTGCTCCCCCGGCAGCCCCAGTGGGTGCACGGCTGGAGAGTGTGGTCAGCAAGGCTGGACCTCTGCCCTCACAGCTCTCTGGGCTCCTGCTGCTCTTTGGTGGAGGAGGAACCCCACACTCCTTCCCCTTCCTGCATCGTCCCCCAGGGAATGCCACCCTGTCCCATGCCCTGCAGAGAAGTGGGGGCAAAGATCCCTGGCCACCGTGTCCCCTTGGAAGTAAAAAGCTGTGGTGCCCAGGGATGTGTGGGAGCAACCAAAATGAGTGGCGTCCCAATGCAAGCAGTCAGCAGAGAGGATGCCAGCAGATGGTGCTCCAGCCCACGCTGCCTCACTCTTAGGTTTGAGAAGGTTTTTACTGAAAGTTATCATCTTGTTTTGAGGAGCACCTTGCTTCCTCTGCCTTCTGTTTTGGAGGGTGGTGCTCTTTACACCACATGATTTAGAGGATGGAGTCAGTTGGTGAGGACAAGCTGAATTTGGGGTACCAGTTGTCAAATACATGTGGTGAATGGTTAATGACTGATCTACAGAATAGGAGACTTATGAGGACTGTGACAAATTTGATGGACAAAACCAACAGCTTGAGGAAAATGTAATGTTCTTGTGGCAATACTGAAGATAAAAAAGGAACAAAATTAATTCTTAAAAAATAGACATACTCTTATTTTCCTAACTCAAAGGAGACTTCAGGAATTCCTGTGTGTTGTCTTCCACCTTTAGACTGTAACAGCTGATAGAAGCTGAGGTTAAAATGCTCTCCACGAGCAGGGAAGTTGTGCAATAATGAAACATATACCATAAGTTGACAAAGTAATTTTCTCTTGTTTTATGTCCAAAAAAACTTGAGGCTAGCTTTATGGCAGGAGTGCAGTAACTCTTTAGGCAAATCCACCAGTGCATTGATCCACTGGTCTCCAGTGGCTGCTTTAAAGACAAAGTACTCAATTTTTATAGGCTGTGAGAACCACAAGCAAAAAGAAACTGCAATATCAACTCCATTTCTCACTTAAAAAAAAAAAAAAGGAGTCATCCTATTTTGTTGAGGTTTTTTTTTTAATCTGGATAATATATATCAGTAATAGTCTATTCATTTTTTGTTGAAAAAGCATTGATAACTAAAGGCACATCCAGCATGTCTATACAGTAATTCAGTATAGTCGACAAGGCTTTTTAGCAGGCAAAGGTAACAGCCATCGTCCAGAAACAATTTCTACATCTCTTCTTTCTCTTTGCCATTGCTTGTATTTTATTCTGCTTTATACCTTTTACTCTATCTGGACCAAGTTAATAGTGTTTAATCCATTTGCTTAAAAGCAAATAGTGAAATGAAGAAAAGCTGTTTTTACTCAGACTATTTCAGACCTTGGCTTTTGAGGTGCAGTGTCAGCTCCATACTTTGCACCCCCTCCGTACTAAGCACTTTAGTAAAATCCAATACTGGTCGTGTGGGAGACCAAAGTGGCAATGGAGTTGCACACCTGACTATGCTCAGTTACCCTGTGCCCCAGGTGTAGGGGTGGGATTGGATCAAGCTGCCAGGCCTTTTTCCCCAGAGCACTGGTAGGGTCAGGGTTTTCAGAGACAGGTTTTTACCTTGGCCTGCAATAAGGTTATACACAGCAATAAGTCTGGAGGCTTCCAGAAGTGGTTTCCTCTCTTGCCATTCATTACATGTGAAATTGGCACTGTGGGTTGCAGAGGGGCTCTATGGGCTCTGTCTTTCAGCAAGAGAGCATTAGTTTGTCATCCTCAGCCTCTCTCTTTCCCACTGTTTAATCCATCTCCTGCACAGCCAGGACTGGTATTGAAATGAAAAGAGATTCCTTTGCCATGCCTTCCTCTCTCTAGATGTCTATCTCACTGTTCTTGCTTATTTGTAAAAAGATCAATGCGGGTGATACCTAGAAATTGCTTACACTCCTTAATCTCTAAAGTATGTTTTAAATGGTGCTGCCCTGCTGCTGTAGCTCTGCAATGCTTACTTAACATTTACTCCCTTGCCTCTCATGGACTTCATTTACAAATTCTATTATTTCAATACATACCAAATATACCCTTAAGACAGGCAATAAAATCTTGTGGGGGTATCCCTCTAGATAGAGGGGTAGTAATTTAGTGCAGTACAAAGAAGCATCAGAGTCACAGAATGATATGGAGTTGGAAGGGACCCCTGGAAATCATCCAGTCCAACCCCCTGCCAAAGCAGGTCCACCTGGAGCAGCTTGCACAGAAACGTGTCCAAGCAGATTTTTAATGTCTCCAGAGAAGGAGACTCCACCACCTCTCTGGGCTGCCTGTTTCAGTGCTCTCAAAGTAAAGTTTCCTACTCATGTTTAGGTGGAACTTCTTCTGTGCAAGTTTGTGCCTGTTACCTCTTCTCCTGTCACTGGGCACCACCGAAAAAATACTGGGCCCATCCTCTTGACACCCACCATTTAGGTATTTATAGGCATTGATCAGATACCCCCTCAGTCTTCTCCAGACTAAAAAGACCCAAATTCCTCAGCCTTTTCTCATAAGAGAGATGTTCTAGGCCCCTAACCATCTTTGTAGCCCTTTGTTGTACCCTCTCCAGCAGTTGCCTGTCCTTCTTGAACTGTGGAGCCCAGAACTGGACACAGGACTCCAGATGGGGTCTCACCAGGGCAGAACAGAGGGGCAGGATGACCTCCCTTGACCTGCTGGCCACACTCTTCTTGATGCACCCCAGGATGCCATTCGCCTTCTTGGCCACAAGGGCAAATTGCTGGCTCATGGTCATCCTGTTGTCCACCAGGACTCCCAGGTCTTTTTCCACAGAGCTTCTCTCCAGCAGGCCAGCCCCCAACCTGTACTGGTGCATAGGCTTATTCCCCAGCAGGAGGAGCACCCTCCACTTGCCCTTGTTGACTCTCTGCCCAACTCTCCAGCCTGTCAAGGTCTCGCTGTATGGCAGCACAGCCTTCTGTCATGCAACTTGAACCTGTATGACCTCTGTCAATAAACTCTGATCATTTGCATAGGGATGCACAAAGAGCTGCTCAGCCAAGGAAGCAATCGGTTGGCACAGGCCATATGGCATGAGGTTTCGGCTGCTTGAAACATCAGGTACTGTGACAAAGATGTTTTACTTGTTCTTCTGGTAATTACTACTTTTATTCTTTAAATTGAATATAATTTCTAAAAGTACTGCTCTTTCAAACCAAAAGCATCTAAAGGTTCCATTCTGAAATTGCCAAAAGAAGATGATCTGAATGTACATAATTTCCCTGCCTCATGTATCTTCTCTTTTTTGGACCCAAATGACTCAGGAAATTAGTCCAAATTTGCTACTGGTTCTACAACCTACTTCACTCTACTCAGACAATTTGTCAGACCCATGGTGCTTTGTATTCAGCATCAATGCATTTTCCCTGCAATTTTAATTGTTATTTATTATTTACATTAGCACCTGTAGATCCAGAGGTCCTTGTCTGGCTATGTCATAAAAACAGACTTTGCCTCTGAAACCTCATAATTTTAAACATTTCTGAGGGATTTTGATGCATGAAATATTTGGGTTCTGCTGCTCTGTTTGAATTAACTAGTTAATTAATTCTTTGAGTGATGTGCATAAAATGTTGGATATTGTGAAAGAGACAGCAGGCATGACTCCTGATGAACCACCCTATAATATTTACCAGATTTAGATCTCCTCATTTTCATTCTATCTCCAGTCTAGAGCAGTCACATGAAAGGCCAAATGAATGAGCTATAAGAAATTCACACCACGCAAGATTACTATAAGTAATAAATCTCCTGCAGTAAAAGAATTTGTATAGAAATAATAAAAGTATCGGATGCTAAGAAGAAGTAAAACCAGCTGTGTAATATAAAAGAAAATCTTTATCCTCATCTCACTGGTGAAAACTAATTCAAACAAAATCCATTACATAAATCATACACTTTGAAATTATTTACATAAAAACAGATGGAGAGAGTTCCTACTGCGATAATGATGTTTTAGCAAAGTATGTCTTCCACAGAATAACCATCCTTCTGCAAACAAGGGGGTTTATTCTGCTGTCATCAGGGGTGTAAATCTCTGATAGCTCCCCTGACTTCTCTAGGGGCTCAGGTACAAGGCAGGGAAAGCCTGGTCTCATTGACAGAGCAACCTGAGAGTTTTGTGGGTCCAGCCTGGGGAAGGCAGTTCTTCCATGCTCCCTGCGTTCTGGGGGTGGAGAAGCATGTGTTGACTCTTCTCCCAGACTGTGGTACGGCCCGAAGGAGCATGTGCTTTTCTGAGTATTATCCAGCTTTGCTATTAATTAGTCCAGTGTGCTTTTCTGTGTTTGCCCATTTATTAATTTATTTCCCCCCATGCCGATGTCAGCCCAAAGGCTTTTGTGGGAAGACAGGTGGGACAACATCTCTCTTGGATGTTATTTTCTGTCCCAGAGTGCAGCACAGCTTTTCAACTGGGCTTGTCCAGTGGGCATGGGATGCCCCCCTGCCTCCATCCCTGCCTGCTGCTGCCAACCACCAGTCCAGCCACATCCCATGGTGGCTTGGGAAGCCATGTCCTTCCTCTTCAAAGGTTTTCTGCTCCTCACAATTATTTTTTTTTTTTAAATAAAAAGTTAAATCACTGCAATTTCTACCATGGCTCATAGTGCTTCTCCCACCAAACAGAGGGTCCTCCACAGCAGCTAATGCCACAGCTCCCATGCTGCTTCTTCAGCTGCCATCAAAACTACTGCATGTTAAAAACATATTATTCCTGTCAAAATAACAGTCTTCATTTCTTCCATATGATGGAAATGTATGCTGTCCCTTTAAAAATGTATCACGAAAATGAATGTTCATAAAATATGAGTCAAGTTTCCATATACCTTAATCAAATTTTTGAGGGTCTCTGGGGGACGGCACTTACACTGCAGCTGTGCAATGTGAAGTTTGTTCCAGTACTGATTGAAAATATTTTTGTGCTTCCTTCATTTTAGCCAGTTAAAACCCCAAGGCACTTTCTGCAGGCTGAAGGCGCCGTTATTCAGGGTGACAGTGATGGGTCACAGAGATGGTGCAGAGAACTAACTAGCGGATTGGAAACGAGCAGAGTCCCCAAACCGATTGTCAGTCTTGAAACCTTCAGAATAAAATGTGTCTGTCTTTCTCATTCCCTATTTTTATTCCACAGGGGAAGAGACAGGACCAGGTTTGCATGAGCTATAGAGGTTGTCTGTAAAAGCAATACTGTGATTGGATGTCATATTTTTTAACATGCCTTTCTTTTAAATGAATAGTTGGATTTATGGAGTTGCTCCATTTGTTTTCCCCCTTCCTCCATTGCTTTCCCCAGCATTACCATCACCTGTGCTATCAGGTTGGTGTAGGACAGTTGTGGCAGAACCCATGATTTGTCCTGAGTGTTTGCTTTCTTCCTGTCTGAGCATCTCCACTCAGCTCCAAATTTTCCATCAAGAAGCACATTACTTTTATGGTCTTTGCTCTTTCATGGTGTTCCCAGGGAGTTTGATGCTTTACTAAGCTGGAAACTTCCTCCCTCTGGCAACACGGGACCCTCCAAGGTTCAGGGCATTTTCAGTGCAGGGTTATCCAGTCCTGGCATTATTAATCCAATAACTGGCATTATTAATAACAACCATCAACTGGCTAGCATTAGGTTTTAATTACTGAGTTGGGAAAGTTGTCCTCTTCTGATATACCAGGCAAACAGTTGTACAAGTCCTTCAGCTCCAGATGAACTTAAAAAGCTCAGCTAAAAATCCTGTAATTCAAAACCAGCAAAAGCCATCTTAACCCTCAAACAACTCTCTCCGTGAGGCTCCAAAATTCATGCTGTTGCACCATCTACGTGGTACCTGCCTGGGTGAGGTGGAGGTAACCAGGGTGTGTTGAGGCTGAGGGACGCTGCCTCTTAGCCATGGCCCCAGGTGCCGGGCATGGTCTCGGCTCTGGAGCAGACTCCCATGATCACAGTGGGATGAGTCCATGTGTAGTGAAGGTGGCCTGCCAGCCTTCACAGACCCTTTCAGACGCGACTGATCTGGCATTTTGGAAGCCTTGGCACTTGAACCGCAGCAATCTACCATCTCTCCTAAAATGACACAGGTGGTAGCTTTTTGAAGAATGACAGAAATCATTTCTGCCAGTGAAAGGTAGTTCTTCATTCACAGGATATTTTCCAGTGTTTTCTCCAATACAATTTTAAATTATTCAAGCAATTAGGCTTTCCCTCTACCATTTCCCTGGGGTCAATACGCCGCAGACTAATAGACTTTGCCATTAGGGCATTTTTCCTAATATTCCCCCTAAAATTTCCTTTATTGTTTTGCTGTCTCAGGAAAACTTTTTGGTTGTATATCACTGTCAAATGAAAGAGAAAGTCAGCATTTTTCGCATCCGGAACAGCCACCTCCCTAGTACTTGAGCTGATGTTCACTTTGCTGTTCAGAAGATTTGTCAGGCTGCTTCACCATTCCTCTTCAGGCGTGGCTTTATTTTTATGAGCTACCAAACCCATCCGTTTATTATTACTGGCAACAAGTAAGCTCCATCCATTCTTGAGGAAGTAAGAAATGATCCCGCTCTAGACATCACCTGAGCAAAGCCACTTAATAAATGAGTGGAAACCACAGTTAGAATCCCCACGTTTCTCTTCAGCCTGCCAAATATTCACAAAATGAGGAATTGTTTGAAAAATGAACTGTATGACAATGTCAAATTCTTACTATTACATTGCAGGGTTGGTGATGATACCCCTTTTTCTTGATCAAATTTCCAGTCACAGCTGCTTTAAGCTTCAAGCCAGAAAGCCTCTGCCTGCAAGCCTGCATTTGCTCACTTCTTTCCCTGCTGGAGCATCCTTCCTAGGCTTGTGCATTCAGATTTATGAAACTCAACCTATAGTCTCTGAATGAATTGACAAATAAAGCTTGTGTCCAGATTTAATACTGAATCAAAAGAAATACCACAGGAAAATGCTTCATGTGTACTTTTTTTTTTGTAAAGCAAAGAGCAAAGAGCAACAGTTATCTTTTTAAAAGCTTTTAGTAGTTTCATTAAGCTTGTTAAGCAAGCTCAACTGGGCTGCAGCAATGTGTGCTTGCAGCCCAGAAAGCCAACTGTATCCTGGACTGCATCAAAAGAAGTGTGTTCAGCAGGTCGAGGGAGGTGATTCTCCCTTTATATTCTCGTGAGACCCCACCTGGAGTACTGAGTCCAGATCTGGGGCCCCCAACATAAGAAAGGCATGGACCTGTTGGAGAGAGTCCAGAGGAGGGCCACAAAGACAATCAGAGGGCTGGAGCACCTCTCCTATGAGGTCAGTCTGAGATAGTTGGGGTTGTTCAGGCTGGAGAAGAGAAAGCTCCAGGGACACCTTCTAGCAGCCTTCCAGTAGCTCAAGAGAGCCCACAGGAGAGACGGGGAGGAACTTTTTATCAGGAAGTGTAGAGATAGGACTAGGGATAACAGTTTCAAACTGAAAGAGGGAAGATATATATTAGGTACTAGGAAGAAATTCTTTACTGTGAGGGTGGTGAGGCACTGAAACATGTTGCCCAGGGAAGCTATGGAAGCCCCATCCCTGGAAGTGTTCAAGGCTGGGCTGGATGGGGCTTTGAGCAACTTGGGCTAGTGGGAGGTGTCCCTGCCCATGGCAGAGGGGGTTAAACTAGATGATTTTTAAGGTCCCTTCTAACTCTAACCATTCTATGATTAATAAATAGGTTGGTTAAATAGATAATTAATAGGATGATGAATCTCACCCTTTCAAAATGGCCTTTTGGATGAAATTAGGAAGGAACGGGAATCTTGATTTCTGATTTTTGTCAGAAAAGTGTACAGATCCTGTTTGTGAGATTTTGTATTTGTTTACAGACTATGAACAAAGACTACAAAGATGCTGAAAGTGTGTGAACTATATATACTTTTCCCATAAAAGTAATTATATCCAGATGCAGTATGAAAACAGCTACTACAAAACATTGCTGTACTGACCCTTTCCACTTCTACCTATTGAACACTGAGCATAAAGTCCAATTTTTCCAAGCTTTGAAATGTCTTCTCTGAAAATACTGAAGGTGTCCTTTCACAAGCTACTCTCTGGCAGAACATGCAAAAAAAAAGAAGAGAAGAATAAAAAGTGCATACCTGTGTGACTGAAATTTGGACTACTCTGAAGTTCTTCCCTTGGAGTTCTGTTTGAAGCAGGGGATGCCAGGACTGGAAATGCTTCTTAAGATTCAAAGCCAAAGATTTTAAGGGGTGTTGAAGAGGGTTGGGCAATGGGCCTTTTGTAGGCATTGCTGAAGGTTTTAACATGGTTTTTGTGGTATGTTCTGTGTTCATCAGTGCATAAGAGCCCACAAATGCTTTTTAATTTCCTATGTGCCTACAGCACAGAATTTCACAGCAATTTGCAAACGAGCCAGGGAAGCATTAGCCCAAATCTTGCAGTCCTCACTCAGGCAAAATTTCCACTCTCTGAGAAGACATCTTGCTTAATGCCATTTACTTCTCAGGCTCAGACCTGGAGAGGAGCTGGACTTCGTCTTGTTGCAAAAACAGAGAAAACTGCTCTGATGCAGAGGGCAGGTTCAGCTGCCTCACCACCTCAGCACCATGTGTGACACAGCTGTTTTTAAAAATCTAAGTACTGTTGTCTGGAGGCAGTATTTTGTAATTTTATTTGTATATCACCATAGCCCTCTGTTGTTTTTTTTTTTAATGCCTTTCTCTGTCAGCCTGATTGGTGTCAGTAGGACTTGGTTTTAATGTTTTAGCTGGGTTTTTTTCGGGTTTTTTTTTAATATATTATTGCCTTTGTGGACCTAGAATAAGAGACATTCGCTAAACAAAGTTGTATTTAAAGTGATTTTTAGAGGCAGCATGTTGGGTAGGAAGGAGGGTTAGTTGTCTCTGTGTCGGCAGCACTGTCACCCAGGAATGGCAAATAGAGTCAGCATGAGATTTGTGTGTGTTCCTTCTCACCAAGGTAATGTCTCTGGGAGTTGTGGGGAACAGCTGGGAGTTCTGGAGGACAGGAAGGTTGGTTTCCTCTCTGCTGGGTGGATGTCCAAGGAAGGATTGCAGCAATGTGCTGCAACCCACTCTAGAGGAGGCATCCATAAGCAAGTTAGCCATTGCTGCTATATGTTTGAACAGGGTAATGATTGCTTGTAGACTATTTAGTTGCTGTTGTGGATAGCAAAAAAAGAAGTGCTTTGCTATGCTTATATGCTGCCTATCTGGTTTACATATGTGCCAGGAGACCTAATGGGCTGAACTGATCTCTCCCAGCAACACTGGAATTAATGAAAGGGCATCACTGAATTGAGTGGAGGTAAGCCCATGTCAAACCAATGTAAATACATATAAAGTCAGATTTCAAGTAGCTTTTTTAGACAACAGAAATGTTTCAAAACCACCCTGTTTCTGTAAACCCTGTGCGGGTATAACTCTGGGATCAGGCTCTCTTTACTCATAATACCATTGCTGACAATTTTATATGTCTGAGACACAAAGAATAGAGTCTGGCTTTATGTGACATAGACAAAGTAATAGATACGAAAATAACAATGCATTATTTTTTATCCCACCCAGCAGTTAACTGATGTTCAGTTAACTGATAAAGAAAACTGATGTTCTTTAACTTGAGCATCTGCTGTCAACATACATCTGAGCCTTAAAATTAAAAAAAAAAAAAAACCAACAACAAAATCTTTGCTGATACTTCAGATGGATTTCATTTCATTTCATGTTGCAAAGTTGCCAAGGCCAAAGGGAGAGGGGAGTGGCTGAAAGACTTAGCATCTTTACACACTTGGAGCAATGTTTGAGGAAAGTGAAGAGTGAGGGGCATAAGCTAGGGACTGGGCTATAGTTGCCTGATGGAGCTCACAAAGTGTGTGAGTGCATCATCTGTGAGCTATTAAGTTCTCATTGCTTTTGCCATCTAATATGCTTGTTCAGGAATGTACATACTTCAAAATAAATTAGACAGGGATATGGTATCTGTATCTGTCTTAACTCATCTGTCTCTGGAGAAGGAAGTTCCCTGCTCTTGAATTCCAGCTTTTCCTGGTTCCTCCAGAAGCAGCAACAACAGTATTTGAAGCCACTATCAGCTGCATTCGGAGGGAGATGGCAAGTGGCAAGCACTCACATGCAAATCGATGTATGGCTCATGACGTGGTATGTGAGGGCCATGCAATGACTCAGGCAGACCCCGTGTAGCGTTTTCAAGACCTAAACCAATCTGGCCTATTTGCTTCAAAGTTGATGTTGTCTTTTTTCTTTTTACACAACCAGAATAATAAATAAATATCTGAAAGTTAAGGCAGTGAAGAGTGCATTTCTGAGCACAGCAGGGGCTGGGGGCAGCCCTGGGGCTTCCCTAAAGGAGGGTTGTGCCTTGCCTGGGGGAAGCCAGCAAAGCCCTGCAACCCCCAGCCGGGGACACATTGGGCACTGCCGTAACCCTCTCCCAATTAATACTGACGGGAGACTTCTCATACATCTATTGGGATGAAATTATGTTGCTCAGACTAAACATATTAAATGAATTACAGCAAATTAGTCCATGTTCCCTAGTGACCTGAGCCCTGTTAAAAGGCAGCTATGGTAGTTATTAGAGTGTTGCCTTTAGCTACTGTTTTGTGGATTCAGTGTTTCTTGCATGTGAAAAATCTCATCAGAGGTGGATTGCTCTTGAAAAACAGGTACTTATTACTGGATATAGGGGATGGGTGTCACGCTGCACCACGGGCCAGCAAACATGTCTCCCATGACCCCAGGTGAGTTTTGAATGAAGGGGCAATGTAAGCACAAGCGCCTGTTGTGGGCTTTCCCCTGGGCACAGTAAAAATCTGGGTGGCTGAAGGAGGCTGTGATGTAGAGGGACCACTGACAGCTTCAGTAATAGAAGCGGGAATAAGACTTATTGGGCCCTGATTGAGCAGTTTTCATGAGTCAGTGCTCTTCCCCTTGGAGACTTCATCCCCTCAGGAGAGTCAGCAGTGAAGGATGAGCTTGGGGAAAAATGTCATTTCAGGGCAGTGTTTGCCGTGGTTTCCTATTGCGTATCCTTTGAGGGCTGCAAACATCTGCTGGGGACCAGAGCTGCACTGCTGAGCACACGGAAACTTCAAGTTTCCTCAGGCTACATAGGACAAGCCATAAGCAAAATGTCACGGGTTTTGAGTCCGGCTGTCATCTGCTTTTCTGAAAGACCATTTCTTGTAAAGTCAGGCTTACCCTGGGTTGCTGTAAAATGCAGGGTGCTTTTGTTGCTGGAGTCACCTTTCTGCCCCAGGAGCCTTTCACCTTAAACTCCTTGCTGTGCAACAGCAAGGTCAGCCGTAGGTGACTGCCTAGGACTGTCATATCACACATAAAAGTATTACTGCAAAATGGGCTGAGTTTATTAATTTTTTTTTTTTTTTTAAGATGGTGATACAGGTAATTGTGTTTTTTCTCTTGTAATTTCAACTAAGGAAAAAGCCATCCTAACGTGACCGTCTACCAAGATTTCCTGAAAAGAGACCTACAAAGGCAGGTTAAGGGAACATTTCATTCCATCTATTAACTCTAAAAACAGAAGTCATGTGTTTTCACTTATAAATATTTTATTGAAAATGCATTATGTGAAACATTTTACAGTCAAGCAATGCAGCTGAGCATTTGCCTTCCAGTGGCTTGGTGAACTGCAGATGCTTATAATTTCAGTTTTCAATATATGTAAATATAGTTGCTATCAGCGATATAAATTTGAAGCCTCACTGAATTGAGACGAACAGATAAAAAATATCTCCTGAAGAGTTGTATAATATAGTAGTTACAAGTGGAAACGGGCCTCTGATCATAGAAGGGCTCTGAAAATCTGTAAAAGCTACATTTAGGCCCTGCTTGGGCCCTGGGATAAGCAGGAAGACCTGGAAGGCTTTGCTCCTGGAGGCCATGGTTCTGCTTCGTATTGTGGTTAATTAGAAAAAACATGAAGCCCTGGCATGGCTCACTGACAGCCCTCCAGGTGGGTGAACCTCAAAATCACTTTGAGCTTCATCCTGATACCTCATCCCTTCACCACTGCATCCTCTTGTGCCCCCTGGGACTCCCATGAGTTCAGGTCATGAGTTTCCTCCCTAAAGCCCTTCTTTGCAGCTCTGCTGCTGAATCACCAGAGTTCAAGGTTCATCCTAAGAAAATGCCCTGTGGCATCAAGGAAGGCTTGTAGGGAATGCATGGTTACAGTGCTGCATTAAGACCAAGGACTCTCCCATTTCTACGTTAATGGTTAATTTAATTTTGGTGGATGTTTGTCCTCAGAACAGCTCATTTCTCCTCAAAATAAGCTCTCCATTCTCTCCTATCCAGAGGAACGCCGCTCGGGTGCCTGGGCTGGGGAGCTGACACAGGAGCATTGTTCAACAGACAACATCGGGTTGATCCCAAACTCCCAAAGGAGGCAAATGGTGAAACAAGGCTGAGACAAGGTCAGATTCCAGTTTTCTCTGTTGTTTGTGTAAAGAGAAGATCAGGTTTCATTCTGTCAGCTAGGATTCAGCTGCGAGGAATTATTCACTGGAATAATTCATAAAATGACAATATTTTCCCAAGTCCTTGAATTGATCCTTTGGTTTTGTATTTTTTTCCCATTTTTTTCCTCACATAATTTTATTTCTTAATAAACAGTGATGGTGTGACATAAGCGTAATAAATCGTATACCTTAAAACCTAAAATATCTACTCCAACTACTACTAGTGCTACTCCAACTAATAGAGTATGAGCCATGGCACGTGCAAGTGAGATTTTTTTGTATACTCAGGCCAGGCTGGATGGGGCTTTGAGCAACTTGCTTTAGTGGGAGGTGTCCCTGCCCATGGCAGGGAGTTTGGAACTAGATGGTCTTGAACGTCCCTTCCAACCCAAACCATTCCATGATTCTATAATATGCATTCACTTAATAAGTATTTAACTCTATAACAGTGATAGAAGGATGAACATTTCTGTTCCTGTGAAAGAAGAGTGGTGGGCCCAGATGCAATGAGATTGCATAGAGCACTGCAAGTCTGCTGGGAGGTTGGGAAGAGTTTGACCCACTCTTTTTGGCAACAAGATTTTACAGGTAGGCATATCTCCCCTACATCTTCTCTGCTTGGGATTTCTTGTCTCTCACCTTCCCAGTCCCGTGGTGCAGTCTCCTTGCTCTTATCACAACTGTTCCATGAAGAGATTCATGGGATTCAATCCATGCTGGACCAAAGGGAGGAACAAGCCACATATGGCTGCTCCTGTGTGCACAGAAGATTGTATGTGCTCAGGATGGATGCAGAGCAGGACAGTCATACTAGATGGAATTTTTGTCCCTGCCAGGTTTCACATTTTCTTTTTCAATAATTAGGGCTGCAGCCCCCAGATACTCAAACCAGGGATGCCATGCTGAGAAGTGAATCAGTATGGCATCCCTGGGCTAAGCCTCTATCTTTGATCTGGGAGGAATGGAGATGCCCGTTGCAGATGTGAGGCTGACATGGCCTATCTCCTAACACCACAAGCTGAGCCAAAGAGCTCTCAGGGTGCAGATACCTAAAACAGGTTTGCAGAGTTCTGTATTGCAAACATCCCGAGCAACCACAGGTCAGAGCTACGTGTGCCCCCACTTGCCCAAGTCTCGCCAGGAACAGCCATTTCTGAGCACCTGCACCCAGTGTTGTCTCCAGAGACACCTCCAGACCAGAATTTTCTCTTTCCAAAATGCAGTGGGAGGTGGAGGCAATGCCAGAAGCATCAGTGCAGATAGAACCATTTCTCTTTTAAGTCCAACTCTTGGTGGAGGAGATGCCTGTGCAGTGCCTGCCTCAACCTCAGTTTTGGGCTCTAAGATGGGATCTTCAGTCTTTCAGGGACAAATGAGTCTTCTTTTCCAGAAAAGTTTTGTGACAATTACACATGATCTTTGTGGATACATTTCTTGGGCCAGGCACCCAAACTCTGCCCCTGTCACATTGCTATTAAAATAGCTTTGTTGAGCTTTACCCTGCTTCTTCTACCAGGCTGCTCACTTATTCATTTCACTAGAAGGTATATTAAAAGAAATCTTGCTCTTTCTCCATATATTGTAAATGGGGGAGTCCTAGTTATCTTCTGCTCTTAGATTAGGTCCTTTTTGTAATTGGTCAAGTGTTGTGGAAATCAGGCAAGAGTTAGTGCCAAGAGGTTGGAACAAAAAATATCTCTAATACTTCCTCAAAAAACAGTGCAGTAGGGGATGAAACTGGAAAATACCATGGACCCTCAGAGGGATAGTTCATCCCTGTAAAAGTCCATTTCTATGGAAGAGTTAGGGCAAGGATGCTGCCCGCTCCCTGTCTGGCAGGGCTGGTGGGGCCGGGGAGCGGTGGTGGAGGGACATGCTGTGGTGGGCACAGGCTCCGTGGCCACTTCCCCAGCAGGGGCTTTCTGCAGGCAGCTGCCTGCCAGCCAGGGGTCAGGAAGGCATGAGTCACCTCGACAAGGGTCAGTGGCCTGGGGGAGAAAAAGAAAGGGAAAAAAAGAATGTCTGCAGCTCCTAAATAGTTGGGGGATGGAAAAGCCACTGCTGACGGCTGCTGAAACCCAGTCTTTTAAACACCATGATGATCTTGAATCCCTAGAATTTTAAACTAATTAAAATCAAACTGGATGGAATTAATATAAACAGCCTCAAACCAGGCAAAGGAAAAACAAAACCCCATGGAAGCTGATCTGATGAAGATTATGGAATGTAAGTGCCATTCAATTTTCTGGAATACCACATTATTTTTTATTCTGATGTTAATAGGAAAATATTTTACAGAGTCTCTCAATAGGTTATGTTGGACTTGATTCCAGTGTCTCCTTTTGCAATAATGCTAATGGCAAAAGAAATGCACATCAATGTTGTTTTAGCTGCAGTAGAAATGCTAGGGAACTCAGACCTACACTGTGCACTATCACCTCGTCAACTGGTAAATTACTAAATCGGAATTTTATGAAATTACTCAATCAATATTTGTGCAGATGGCTTCCAGGAAAAAGCACTTGTGTGTCTGTTTAACTCCAGCGTGTAACAGATGGCTAGAGACAAGGCATTTCTTTTTAGCCAGGCTCATATTGACATTTTAAGATAGCTTCCTTTAGATGCTTATTAGTTCTTGTAAGCCAGCCATTAAATCTTGCCTTATGTGTTACAGTTAAAATAAAATTCTGTTCTATACAAAGCCTTTAAGAGATGTTATAGTGCATCTTAGCTACAAAGAAATTAAGTGCAAACCGTCCCTTCAAATTTGTATTTAATTTCAGATTGTAGCATTTGGATGTTAGAAGTCACTTATGTGTCTATACTTTTAGTCCTAATGATTTGTGTTTCAGAGCAGCTCAGCCCTTACTGCTATTTGATAGATGTGACTTATTCTTTTCTTCTTCTTGCTACTCTAAATATCAGTCATGCTCTAGGCGGCATAACAGGTCTCAAAAAGACCGGCAAAGAAGACATACCACCTTATTCTGCAGGTCACAAATTTAATCACTGTGTCAGGCTGTAGTGAGGGACTTCTCGTGTGTGAGGCTGCCAGAGCCTTGTCCCCTGGGGTCACCTGCAGCGCAGGCAGCCCCTGTGTCTGCCCCAGACGCAGCGGTGGGTGAGCAAACCTCACCTCTCTGCCTAATCTCTGTCACTGCACCCTCAACCTTAGCACCCTGTTCCAAAGCTGTCCAAGTTTAGGCATCTTCCTCCCCACCTGGCAATGCAGAAAAAGGTGGGAGACACTTTCACAAGCCTCTGAATCACCTCAATCACTATGTAAAGCTGGAACACAGGGAATTCCATTCAAATATGAGGAAAAACTTTACGGTGAGTACGACAGCACTGGAACTGGCTGCCCAGGGAGGTTGTGGAGTCCCTTTCTCTGGAGATCTTCAAGCCCCGCCTGGATGCAGTCCTGAGTAATGTGCTCTGGGCAATCTTGCTTTAGCAGGGGAGTTGGACTAGATGATCTCTAGAGGTCCCTTCCAACTCTGACAGTTCCATGACTCCATGATTTATAGTTTCCTTCCACAGAGAGAAGTGAGGTAAGTACCAGGATCTAAAATGCATGTTCTCTGTTTGACCCAAAACATTTCCACCAGCCTCAGGCTCTGTCATCTCTAATGCACAGTAATGTCTTTCTCTACAAGTTTTTCTCTTCCATCCTCCTTACCAGCCTCCCAGCCATGATTACTTGCACAGGAGTTTTAAAGTGGCAGAACCTAATTGTCTGCTGTTTAACACTTGTTCCTGAAATGTTGTGACCACAAAGGAAAAAAGAAGACAACATATTTCAGAAAATAATGGCAGTCAGGGAATACAATTTTTCAGCGTATCCTCAAGCACTGTGTATCTGACTGGAGTGACTGTCAGATGAGTTCTTCATCTGAATGCGCCTTTGTTAGGGTCTGTACATTAACTACACACTTTGCTGAGTGTGAACTTCTTTACTGTACAAGAATAACATTACCAGATGTATATTCTACTTTTTCATATAATTTTGAAAATTATGTAGTGAATTAAACATTCACTTAAAAGTTTTAGCCTTGTGATACTGAGTTGCTTGTCAGAAAACATTTATGATAGGACTCAATACAATTCTACTACTGCTAAACCCTCAAAGAACTGGCATTTTTCACCATCACTGTACCCACCACAGTTGAGATGTTAGTGAGTGTTGAACGATTTCTCTGCAAGATCCATGCTGTTACTTCTGAGTTTTGCTTTTCCTGCAAGGGAAGGGTGCACCAAAGTGCTTTTGCAGTATTATTACAACCTCGCAGTAAGCGTTTCTCTGCACTTCTGAGAATGGCTTTGCCATCCATAGCTGTGCACCACAGCCTAGAGTTGGGATGCTCAGTCCTCCAGGGAGCTCCAAGGCTGGTCTCCAAACTGGGAAAGGTTCTACACACCAGGGATGCCTGTGCAAACAATAACAACAACAACAAAACCCCACACAGTCCAAAGGCTTTGTTTTGTTTGCTTTGACAAAGGGGTTGAGAAAGAGAAGCTCTCTTGAGCAGCAGATGGTTTCACAAGCATTGCTCATTAGCCTCAGTGGAAAATGATAACATTGGAGTTCTCAAAATAAGATCAATTTTGGTGATTTTTCACACCAGGAAGATTCTTGCAGAATCCTCTGATTATTTCAACATCACCCTATTAAACAAACCAAATTCTCATGGAGGTTTGTAAAGCAAGTTTCTCCATGCAGGGAACGTCTGTCCTTTAAGGAAGAGGCTGACTACAAACAACACAAGAAACACCCTCAAGTGACATCAACTTTCAAACTGTCTGTCTCCTCATTATTCATTCCCCTTCATCTCCCCACTTCCCCTCCCTCTCTGGCTAAGAACCACAGGACATGATAAAGACTGGAGTGTTAAGGTTTTATGGTCACTACTCTGAAATGGAAAAGGATTTCCACATGGATGTTTGAGGTTATCTTACAAAATTTTCTACTCAGATACTTTATCAATATGCGTAACACTTTCCAGCTAACCCCTCCCAAGGTTACTTTGGCCATGATGACCTGCAAGTACATTTGCAAGGATGCATTTCTTTAAAAATTCTCTCCCCACAAAAACTGCTGCCTCTGTGCAAAAAAGTTATTGCTCTCTGCTGAGCAGAATTCTCCCCATCTCCCTCTGACCCGCACAGAAGGCAAGATTCATTAAGCAAATGGGCCCGGCTTTAGTGGATTTAATGAAGAGGAACCTTCTTTTATGGAAATGGCAATGACAGCATAATATATATGGTAAGCACACCGCCATTTTCCTTGGCCTAGGGAAGCAGGGTTCTGATTTTTTTTTCCCATTTATTGTTTTCATTAATTTAATTTTTTTAAAGAGCACATTTATGTCAATAGTCTCTCGTCTCTTTAAGAGTCTGTTTTAGAAGGAGTCTCTGTACAAAAAAAAAAAAAGAAAATGTTTAACATAATGGGGGCTTGCAAACTACATGAGCTGCAGATTTATTTTCAAATACCCACTGAAAAAATACACCTTTTATGGCACCCCTTACATAGCTCTACATAAATATTTATATATGGCCTATATTTTAAAATGGCCTATATATGGCCTATATATGGCCTATATTTTAAAAAACTTTATCCTTCTGCTCCAGAGTCTTTCAAAGCCAGCTGAAGCAAATAGCTCCAAAGAGGTGACCTGTCCCAGCCAAAGCTCAGCTATGTCCCTGCTCCATCACTTAGGGCACAACAGGACCTTGTGGGCTGGTCCCCAGAAGGACTGTCCCTGCCCCAGAAGGGCCATTTGCTACAAAGCTTCCCAGAGTTTTGCATCCACAGCATAATTTGCAGCTGAACCCTTTTCTGCTCAGAAAAGAGACACTTATTTTCCCTCTGAGGCTCCTTTGGCAGCATATGTGGGGAGTGTGTGGATCGAGTGCTCGGTTGCCTCGCTGCTTCCCCTGTTTCAGGGCTTGTAGGCGAGTTAAAGCAATTGCTGATTTTCAACCGGTCCACAGACGGGAAGGAGCAAGCCCCGACACTGCCAACCCCCTGGCAACCTGAAGCTGCTCTAAGTCCGTTTTAATGAGGGTCAGTGCCAATTTATGGCCATTCCTTCATGTCCTTCTCTTTATTTTCAATCAACACTTTGAAAAGGCAGCTGTGAGATGATTGTCCCACAGAACATTATTAAAGCCTAGTGGAAGTACTCATTCAGTACTGGCAAGCTGGATATTTCATATAACTGTTACTTTTTCATCATATAGCATGTTATTAAATGTGTTTTAAAAACCAATTGTAGATCCCATTTTACCAGTTGTATAACATAGATACTTGCCTGTCCAAGCAAAGCAGCCCAATGCATCAGCCATGTGTGCGTAGGGTGCCTGCTGGGCTGAAGTCTACATTTAGATATCAGTTCCCTCCAAGTCCAGGGCATTTCTCAGTCACCCTTTTTAGAGAAGCTTTTATGGCAGTTTGAGCTACCAGAGGAGCCTTAAGGGCCCGAGGGAGGAGAAAAGCAAAAGGATGGAAGTGACCACTTCCAGCCAGTCACGCTCTTATCCCGGGGGGAGCTGGAGGGATAAAGGCTGTCTGTCCCAGCAGTGCTGCTCCAGGCTGTGTGCTCTTGTGCTGAGGTGGCTGTGGAGGTTATCCCCAGAGCCCACTGTGCAAGCAGCATGGCGAAACCTGGATCCTTTATTTCCAACCACAAACCCCTGCCTTTTAGGGGCAGGCGGGCTGAATCCTTTTCCAACTAACCACTGTCAGTCAAACACTGAAGCTTTATGCATGTGTATGAATATCATCCCTGCTCTTGGGCGACCACTGTGGCTCGTTGTTCCTCTCATCTCAGGGGCTCCTTACAGCGCCTGGCTTGTGCAGAATCAGCAGGCAGGAGCTCACTGCCCTCCCTATGCACTGCCCTCCACTCTGTGCACCACAAGCCATTACATCATTGGGACTGTGATTCTCAAAACCCCTCACGCCAGCAAGAACAAGAGTATGTTTTATTGCCTTGATGAGCAAAAGCAGCCCTTCGGGTTCGGAAACTCGCAGGTGGCTCCACAAGAACAAGACCTTGCATCTTAGCATCAAGCCCCCTTCAGCTGGGACCCCATAAACTCCTTCCCCTGAGCAAGGATTAATAGTGATTCATGCCTGTGTGTACACTGTTAATGTGTGTGAGTAGGTTTTACTGAACCTTAAAGGAAGTATGTGCCAAAGTACACACAAGACGGTCACTTTGTAAAAGTTTATTACAAGGTAAATGAGAAAAAAAAATGTTTTATTTAATTAATGTGCAGAAAACACTTTGAGCTGAGAAATGATCAGCTACCTTGAATGTGTGAAAAATGCACTCCGAAAAAGGCTCATCTCCGTGACGGGAAGACCTTTGTGTGCCCTGAAACCCTGGCTTACCCCCTGTTTCTAGGCAGATGCAGTTTTCCAAGGCTAAGCAGACAGCAAAATATGCTGCTGCACTGCCCCCTGCTAAATGGGCTGTTACTCATCCTAGTAGAAAGGTTGTGGCGTGACTTCTCAGAAGGGCACCCAAAGCATCCACAGCCTGTGGATGATCTCCTGTGATGATCTCTCAGCCTGTTAATTTCAAAACGACCTACTAACCCCAGTCAATCACTACAGATTCCCCATGGAAATCTGGGAGTGAGAAGCAAGGGAAAAATACTCCAGCTTACTCTGTCTTTGCAAACCACTATGGTAACAATGAGCTACCATCCGTCAGAGCCCAGCTACCCTACTTTGGAAAACAGGTCCTGAGAAAAGCTTGCCTGTTCATCTTTAAGCACTATATAGCACTGCATATTGCCTAAAGCCTCTTGAACACGAGACTTTTTGTCCCATCAGAAATTCTAATGCAACATTTGGGTTTATCTGCAACTGCAGTGAGCTTTCCAAATATCCATTTCCCACAGAGGAGAAAAAATTAAGAGAAACGTGGTTTTAAAAAAATCAGAAGAACCTATGACACTGACACAGCCTGGTCCAAAAAAAGTAAGTGGCTCCCATGTGGCTTTAAGTATAGCTTTAGATACAGGAAGAAACTGAAGTTGTGTGGCAGAAGATCAGGAGGTGTATCCTCACATGTCCTCAGTCACAGAGGGTTTCACCACAGCAGGGGTTTAGCTCTGGCGTGCACAGCTGCTGCCTCCACTGTATGGCCAGGTCCTCAGGATCCACAGTAGCCTGGTGGATTTGGCAGCTTGTGGCATTTGCAGCAATACGGCGTTTTGGGGCAAATGCCAAAGGGTGAGATGTCTGAGGTTCATCTGGTATGTTCCTGCATTTTTCCCATTTTTAGTCAGAAATTAAGTGATGACTTTAATGTTTGTCTTTACAATGTGAGTAGGAGTTATATTGGCTATACTGTTACTTGGCAGTCTTAATGTCACTACACTCACGATTAATAAGGAATAACTATCTTGCAATTCAGCCATTCAATAGAATGAAATGGGAAATTTCGGTAGCAGTAACCAAAGAAATTGTTGGCAGTGGGTGCTGCCTTTGGGCTATTTCTGCCTAACCAGACTAATGTGAATAGATTTTTTAAATGGCTCAAGCATATAAATATTCAAAGCAATGGCAATATATTTTATTAAAACCAGTGTGTTGCTTGGTAGGGCAGAAGGAAATAATGGCTCAAGGATCTGGGAATGGGAGATGGAACCATTTATGTCAAAGTCACTTTTTCACATCCAGCCAGGGTCAGCAGTAAACAAGAATCGTATCGTTACCAGCTGGTGGCCCACAGAATGAGAAATAAATTGATAGTGTGAGTCCGGTTTCCATTAGCTGGGGCAAATATCACAAAAAGAGAACCAGAAGTGGAACTAATTGACACCCCTGCTGGCTCTACCTGGGAAGTTAAGGGCAGAGACGTGGTGGAAACCTGACCACCTTCTCAGCGTGGTGGGTGGTCCCACCAGAGCCAAGGTGGAGCTGCCCTTCTTGCTGTGATGATAGCACAGTGCTGCTCCTTCCTCCTCTGGGGCAACGTGTCCTGCATGAGCCCCACAGAGATATCAGACCCAGAGACCTCCTCTCAGGAGGGCAAGGAGGGACCCCCTCCTCCCCTTCCCTTCCCTGGGATCTGTGTGCTCCCAGGACAAATGCCTATGATCGATGATTTTCATTGGCATCTGCATCAGTAATGACTTCTTCCTCCACCTTCCTGTAATTACATGTCCAATTTAAATAATAAAGTTTTAAAGTATATTACGTGAACTTGGACTGAGGTGGCAGCTGATGTTTATTATTGTGTTTATTGTTTGTTTCTTCTGGATTTTCTGGTGTAATTGATTTATCTAGCCATAATATTTTAAAAACACAATCAAATGACATTTTAATTTGAAGCCAAAAAAACTCAGGCTCATAACATATGAACGCTTAAAAAATGAGGACTTTTTTTTTTTTAAATACCACAAAGAGAACGTCAATTTAGCATAATTACATTAAAGTGCAATCCCCAGAGAGAGAAAGAGGTAAAAAAAAAAAATGTTAAGACCTGCCAAAAATAAAAAGACTCCATGGGTCAGTGGCTGCTTGATTACAATGTACACATTACAATATGCATGTGTATATATCAGCACATACGTGCTTATACATAATCGTATATAAACCAGCATGCTTTAACACTTAGCTCCAAATTTATACTTTACAAAATGGTCCTTTCATAGGTATTAAGAGAGCATGAGATCCAGAACTACAAAAGGAAGTGTGCTGGTTTGTTTTTACTTTTCTCATATGACAGGCCAAATATTGCCTTTCTTGACATTAATATCTGGAAATTTGTTGCACAAGTAAGGTAGGGGGAAAAAATTAATAAATGGGACTCATTAAAGGTATTGCCAGAAAAAACTTACTAGATTTGGCCAGGCCACTGATTTAATCAACATTTTTTCTTATTGAAAGCAAATGTTCACATACAGTGGAGTTGAACTGGCTAACTGGGGAGTTTAAAAAAGCGGAAAATTAGTCTGTATAAATGTGCACATACCAAGTATTAAATGGAAGATAACTCTACCTGAATACTTCTGCTTTTCTGGGGAAAGCAGAAGTAAGGACAAAAGGCAGATTAAAGCTTGGATGTCTGTCAAAAGATGCTCTCTAAGGAATGGAGCAGCTGCTGTCATTTTCTCTTTCTGGGCAGCTGGGGTGGTTGATGGGGGCTGGCGACGCTGCGAGGACAAAGCTGATGCCAGAAACTTTCCTTTCTCCCTGACATATTTGGGCTTGTGGAAGGTTACCCTCCAAGAGCAGGAGATGTATTCTGAGCAATGGTCGCCAAGGCAAATGCTCCACACAGGAAGGTAAAGAGCCACCCAATGTGCCAGGTGGTGGCTGTCTCATCTGGCTGTGCATCCTGTCACCTGCCCTAGCAAGTCCAAGGGCATTTGCTTCATCTTGCTGGAAGAGGTGACCAAAGCCCAGCAATGGCAGATGTATTTGGGGTCAGAGGGATGAGTAACTGAAGCAATAGGGACAGATTTCCCCCTGTCACCCTCAGATGCAAACGCGCATATGCTCCTCTAAGAACTGGCACCTGGTTGGGAAGTCCTGGTGGCTCCAGCTCCCTCAAATACCACCTGGAGCATGCATGCACCTTGTGGACCTAAATCAGGCCTTATAGATCTAGGGAGACGGGGTGTGCAGCTCCATACATTAGCTGCGTGCAGGTGCCACCATCATCTGTGCCTGTAGGGAGGAACCTCTCCTGACTTCCTTAACCAGGGCCAGAAAGAAAGGGCCAGTCTACACCATTTTCTCTTTACACATCAGTGTGGGAAAGAACAGCGGCATGTAAGATAAGACAAGCACTTCCGTCTCAATTCATTTGTTTGCCTGATATTCAGCAGGGAAATTATTTGTGCCATGTGATGCCTGGCACAACAACGGGTTGAAGCAGATAAAAACACTGAGCATAATCTATCTGAAATGCCACATCTACAAGCAACCCTGCACAAGGCAGCTGTGCAAGCTAAATATTTTCCTTACTCCTCTGTGAGTGTGATCTGCACCTTGAGTCAACTGCCACCCTGCTATAGACAAGGAATTTGATTTATGTACAGGAATCTTAAAAATAGCCTTCACCTCCTGAACCCCTTTCTGCCACTGCTCCTCCACTTAGCCACAAGCTGAAGCTAATTTTCACACAACATCTTCTGTAATCAAAACCATCTGTGTGGCTATAAGTTAAGGACAGAGAATTTATGGCCCATGTTCCTCTCATCTGACACTGAGAAGCTTTTGTGTACATTGTCTATATGTCTGCACTAGCTATATGACTTCAGGTCCAGACACTCACACTGTTTCTTTTTCAAAAACACGTTTGGTTTTTGGTGTTTTTTTAAAGTCAGCAAGGAATGCTCATTACCATGATGCTTAGGAAGGAGCAAGAGATGCCAGACTGACTCTAGCAGAGATGTAGGCTACTGCGCACATTTAGTTCTTAGACACAGAAGAGGTCTGTCATGGTTTTTGATCATCCAGCGTGAAAGTAAAAAAGTTCTTCAGCCTGGACCGGCTTTCCCTCACTACAGGTAATTAGGAAAAAAAAATAAACGAAAGCAGGACTTCTCTGGCTGCAGAGGAGTGCTGTGCTCAACATAACCCCCTCAGCTGTATAGTGCCAGAGAAGTTGCTAACAGCACTGACAGTTCAGGGAAGTGATTTATGAAGCTTTTCTTTTGTGAAAAGTTGGCATGTAGACAAACTATACCCCACTGCTGCCTGTGTATACCTCTGGCAAGTATAAAACATGAAAGTATTCTATAAACAGACCTTTATGCCCAGTGACTCCTCTTAAAAAGCATGACTAGAAACCAAAACAGCTTGATCCACGTTCACTTAATATTTGTATCAAGGATTATGAGACAGCAGCAGAAGAACAAGGCACACATCTTACCACCTGGCACCAGAGAAGATAAGTAACCATTTGTTTACTTAAATAGAAATCTGAAATTCTGTTGCTGAACTTGTATTGCTGAGCTAATCCATTCCATCATACTAAACATTTCTTAAAGTATGTCACTAATGAAGAGTTTCTCTGCTGGTCTGGAAGAGTCAGTGACAAATCACTGTCCATATGATTTCCTGTGTCCTGTTCTTGTCACCGTTCCAACAGCAGCAGTGTGCACAAGCTTTGCAGATTACTACAGTGACAAGCACACATATGTCTTACACAGTTTCCAATGTCCTCATCCCCTCGTTCACAGATACCATGCATGAACGATGTCGTCAGGTTAGTGGGTATTAATTGGTATTAGTGGTTGCTTAGACACCACACCAAGGAGCAGCCCATGCCCTTCTGCGCAAGCCTTTATGCTGTAGTTGTACCACAGTCAGTAAATTATTTTGAAGTCACTCCTTGCTCTGAAGCTTAAAATTAAAATCAAAAACCTTCTGATACTGTATTTCACAGGAAGAATGCAGCTTTGTGGTCAGAGATAATGTAGCACTAAGGAGTTCTGCATTATAAGAAATCCTTTTCTATGCAAGAACAACTGCAGAGGCAGATGAGGAAGAGTGCCATACGCACCACTCAGCTATTGCAAGGCTGCTTATAATTTGGGTGAAAAACTGTAACAAGGCTTTAAGGCAGCTTAAGAATGGGTTAATGCGTTTAACCTACAGATAACTCAATCAAAGCTTTCCAGATCCTGCTGTAAGTGTACAATATACTTAATCCAGTGCAAGAGATGTCATCTCTGCAGCATCCACAGAGATGTTTCTCTGCTCAGTTGAGCTGTTTCTTGCTAAGGTTGCTTGTCCCTTGCTAGTGACTGCACAGTTACAATCAGCACAGAATCCACACACAAGTTAAATTCCCCATGGTGGATGGATCCTGCTTACGCTGAGACAATGGACAACACTTACTCACTCAATGTCTGGGCTGACACAATACCAGCTGGGGACCACCTCTATTGACCATACTAGCATGAGATCCCCAAGTGTCCCATGGCAGTGATACGAGGAAGAGTGGGGTTCTGTTCACTCTTTTGCTAGCATGTCCCAACCTGATCAGGAGGCAGCACCAGCAGCGGTGCTGCCCAGGCTGAACTGCACAGCCAAGGGTGGACCTTCAGTAGCCCAGGCACTGGGCATGACCTCAGTGGCACAGCTGGTCTGGATTATCATCCATCTGCTTTCCTTTGCCAACTCAACCCAGAACTGTACCTCTGTGTTTGTTACAAGGAGAAAAACACAAGAATAGCATTACAAAACCCCTCAGAAATGAAGTTGCAGTGACTCCCAGAGGGCTGTTTCACATCACTTCTAATTCATGAGTCTCTAGTTATTGCTTGACAAAATTGGATGAGAATAAGGCAATGCCTGATATCCAGGGCTGGTGATAATTACTCCTCTAAAAACATAGTGAAGGGTATCTATACAAGGGCAAGGGTTACTAACTTAAGAATAATACAACATAATGATCTTGAGGATGCACTAATATTTAATCCCTCCAATATTTATAGCAAATGAAGTAAGGCTTTAAATTATTGAAGGAATGTTTCCTCATGGCACAAAGGTGGACCATAAAGAAATACTTTCTCTGGGGACTTATTTCAGGAGGGCATAATAAACCTTTTCTTACCCCATCATAACATTTAACTCTCACCAAAATCAGATCTAGAGGCATCTTTGGCTGGAGAGCTACAGGAAAAGAAACATGAGGAAGTGAGGGTGGGTGTTTTAGATGACATCCATAGTGGGATACTGTGGTTTCAGAATGATGTTTTTGTCAGCTTTGCACCTGCCCTACCTAAGAAGCTGTGAGGACCAGCCTGATTAACATGAGCGATTTTAATCAGGGCTAGAGAAGTCACCTCTCTGCCAAAAATCTGGGGATTTATAACCCACCTATGCCATCACATCAACTAAATAAACTCTCCCTGCTCCTTCTGGAGTGGTGACAACATTTATTTGATCTGTTTGGCACCGTAGATTAAATACAAAGCTGTGCACTAAAACAGAGAATTTTTTTCAATTACATTTTAGGTGAGACGGAGCAAGAGTAAGAGAGAGAGAAAGAGCAAAGTCAAATAACCAAGGTGTTATGTTAAAAAAAAAGGCTTTTTCCTTGGCACAAAGTAATTGGAAGTAGAGCCAGGAAATTATGATTCTAATACCTACTCTGTCATCCGATTCTCTGTGTGGTCTTGGGCAAGTTCTTTAACCTGCCTGTCTAATTTCTTCAACCTGTAAAATGGGGACAACCAACCACAGAGGAGTCTGATGAGTACTAGCAGATGTTTTCACATTGAAAAAATGTGAGAATCCATGAACGTGCTATTATTACTGCCCAGGAGTACACCTGAATGAAATGAATATGAAAAGAAAAAAATGTATATAAGATGCAAACAACACTCCTCTCTCTGTAGTGGGCAATTATATTTTATTTATTTTTAATTGAGTTACAAAAATATTCTTACTAAAATTCTTGCTCTAAAGGTGCTGAGAAACATTTTATCATCAGAAATTTCTGCTCTTCTGACTAGATCGCTAAGATTTGTGGTATGTTTCTGTTTCTTAACTACTGGAATATGACAGTAAGGATTAAGTTGCTGGAGAAAATACTAGAAAATTTGAAATTTCCTCAAAATTTTCTCATATGGGATGAAATTCAATCCATCCCCTTCAAGGTAGATGTGATTGGAGGCTGTGTTCTGTCTCTTTGCATTTCTCTCTTCCTTTTACCAATTTTGACAATAAAAGCCCCACTCCAGAGGCCTCACATAAAAGAAACGCAGGAAGGCTGTCCACATCATAGACAAATAGAAGATACAAGAAATTAAAATGGGGACCAGAAGGAAAACATGATGAAAACCTTCCCAGCTTTGTGCCTCGAGTATTCAATAGCTTTCACTGCAACGAAACGAGCCACAGAACAGAAAGTTTAAATAAAACAGTCTGATAAGTTGATATCTAAAATTAGTGTCCTTTGCTCTTATTCAGTTTCTTACTATGGGTCTGATTTGCAAAGATGCTGATCACTTGCCAGTCTTTACAGAAATCTTCAGGAGCTGAAAAACACTGAGCAGGGTTAAAATGCAAGTCCCTTGCTTAGGTCCTTCAGATCAATGTGGAAATCCAACTTGTGGTGCCTCTGCTTGAAATTTCTGCCTTAAATTTGATTTCAAATGTCTGCCACGCTAACCCTAGCCTTGCTACAAATCAGCAGTTTTAGGGATTTCCTATTGGATTGAGATGCACTGTAAAGTCCATTTCCAGCAGCTGAAGAAGGGGTTAGGATTTCTTGCAGTGTGGATGTCAGGGTATGGCAGTGCAAATTCAGGCTAATGAAGCCTATCTTGTTCAAATTCTGAACATTTGCCATCCCCTGGAACAAGCATTGCTTTAGACGAGTTGCACAAGATGACAGAAGAAAATGGGACCTTCACTGCCATCCTCAAACAAAGAGCATATTCATTAGGAAAACCACCTCCTCCGAAGCACTTACACTGGCATATGTTTCCTACAGAGAGCAAGGGCTTCAAATCGTATCATATGTTACTCATTTACATATCACATTAAGTAGTGAAGACAGCAGAAATCTAATGTTACTTCCCAACCAGCTCAGGATCTCTCTGCAGCTTATTAGCCACTTCTTCCCTCAGAGGGCTTGTGCTGCACTCCGTGGTTGCAGTTACGAAGTCACCAGTTGGTATAGGGTCATCTCTCCATCTTTTTACACCCAAAGTCCCCTCTTTTTTTTTTTTTCTTTCTTACCAACAGGTTATTCTATGAAAATTCAACTAAGTGAGGATGAGGAAGACAGAAGTCTCAGTTTGGGAGAGGCATTCACATGCAGCAATCAGTGAGGACAGTGCCACCAAGCACCTGGGATGGTGCTGCTTTGTGTCCACGCAAATGGAACAGAGGTGGAAAGAACTGAGTAAGATACCTCAAAAGCATAGAACTGTATATAACCTGTAAGCAAATGCATTTCACCACTTACCTTGCTAACACTCCCAGAGTTGTACAACCTTGACTACCTGAGTGTTGAAAAGAATTCACTGTCATTTAATAACAGCAGAGCAGCTCAAAGTGGACACAGAAACCAGTAAGAAACTTCTAAGGAGAGAGGTCTTTCAAGGGAGCCCAGTGATTTATTTTCCCTAGGGGTCTCTGGGAAGAATTTAATTTCTTTGTCCAGTGAAAGACAGTTGTCATGAGCAATAGCTTAAACTTTCATGTGGCATGGTGTTGGTTTCATTTAAACCACTTAGCAGCCCTGCTTAAGGCATCTGCTTGTGTAACTGACCCTCCGCTGGTGCTCCCAGATCTCCAGAATTCTTATGCTGTTGTGCCAGCACACTGAATGGCTCCCCAGCTCCAAGAAACTGTGCATTCACAATGCCTGAAAGACAAGTCATTTCTGCAGCTCGCCAAGTAAACTAGATTAAAGATCATTGTATTCTCGTAGTGGTTTTAGGGTATACACCAATAGCTTTTGTTTAGTGCAGTTTAGTTGTGCCATCATATCCATGATTGATGTGTCAGGAAGTAACTCTGGGAGAGCTGAAGTAGGTCCACATTTTGGAAGCATTAAGATAGGTGATAAATCCTGTTAGAGCTGATGAGTTTCCTTAGGTAAGTAATTTTTTGAGGCTCTGATGCTAAGCCACCATGGAGGGTGAGCCGATGACTTCACCTCGAGCTCCGTATCACAAAACGGGTGGTGGCGTAGCCAGCTGCAATAGCAAGGAGTGACACACAGAAGAATAAAATATCCTGGCAAAGATTTTTAGGGAAATTTACACCAACTGTGCCAAGATTAACCTTGATTTGAAGTCCGTGCTATTAGCCCCTTGCTTTATCAAGCAAATCATTAAAGAAAAAGGCTCTTTTTATAATACTTGGATGTCAGAACCTTTCTCTTTTTTTCAACAATAATTTGGTTTGTGTGTTCGGATTTTAACTGAAAACATTTTGCCTTGTAGTTTTTCCACTCAGCAAGTGGATTATTGCCACTTAAAACAATAAGAGGCAACTATTATCCCGTGTGTTACAGAAGGATCTGAAAAAAATACAAAAGCAATAGAAATATGCCAACATTTGTTTACACATGTGTGTATGCCATTGGTTTTCTGAGGTAGGTACATGAGAAGAGGGCTGGGAAGAAAGCGCCACCGTGATTGATTGCATTTTCCTGTTCGTGGTCATGTGTCTATGTGACATACATACTACAGTACATATGGTTAGCATAGCCCTCCTGACTCAGTGTGAGTATTTCGCACTTACCCACCTCAAAATCAAAGCTGTAACTCCTTGCACTTGTTTATTTTGCTGGGGTAATATATAGGGAAAGGTGACCCAAAGAAAACAAAGTGAATAATACCAGAGAATTCCATTTTCACTCAAAGCTCAGCAAAACCCAGACAAAGCTTTCAGAGGCACAGAGCAGACAAGGGAGTGCTGTGGCCACCAGACCCTTTTCCCATGAATGCTGCCATCTCCATCATCAATCCTTTAACTTCTTACCTATTTTTGGAAACTCTTCTCACACTAAATTTCCCAAAGTTGTTTCAGCTGGGATAGGATGAATGAAAACTGAATTAGATCCAACATCTTATCCTTTATACTGGTAATATATTTGGAGAAAGGGCTATTTAAGCCTTTTGTCTTACACAGAATGAAGGACATTGGCCCTGCCACACAACCTGCACATGAATAACCATCCTTTCAAAGCTGCTTTGTCCCCTCCCTCCAGCATTTTTCTCAGGTTTATATATCTTTTCCCAGGACTGCAGGAAGTATTGAAATCCCTTTGAGAGATGCTTTTTTCGATAATATTCTTGCTCCAACACAGGGGGAAAAAACAACCCAAACAACAACTAAAAGAAACAGAAAAGAAAATGAAAAAGATTGATCTGGGAATTTTACCACTTAGTATTTGGCTTTAGACGTAGAGTTCTTGTAATTTTCTGCGGTGTCTCTCCTCTTTCAGGGCTTTTACGTTCCTTGAAACACAGTGGCCTTGTTTTGATAGAGGAGCTCTCAGACACATGGATGGTCATTGCATTAGATGTTTCCAATATTGATCTTCTGTTTGCATCAGCTCGTGGACCTGGCATTTAGAGATGCTTTGTAGTACATCTATCATAAAGCAGAGGACAGAGGATTTTTTACTCTGCATCCCCAGATATTTATTTTGCCCAAATACACGTGAAAAAGGGTTTTTCCTCCTTTTACATTTTATTTAATTTAGTTTAAATGAAATTAATTTAAAATGAATTTAATAAAAAATATTTTTTTTATTTATTACTTTTTGAAGAGCTCACTCAAAGTCTGTTATCAAGAAGTATGTTAGACCCAAAACATAACTCTTGTTTCATATGCAGCATGAAGAATAATAACTATTTTAAGAATAAAACTGATACTTGAACAAAATTCTGTTATACAATACTCCCCTGTTGGGGAAAGAAAATAAGCCATAACCATGGCCTATCCACTTACTTTTTCCATTTCTAGTCTCTTTTTGTCTGAGGAACTTTTTGTCAACATTTTGCAGAGAGAACAAAGTGCCAGAGAAAGGACTAAGATGAATTTGATGGCTATCTTTCCAGCCATTTGTTTTCTTGTCCAGTAATCTCCAGCCATTTGATTCAGCTCTGTCTGAGGGTTCAGTGCCTGCCACCCTGGACATATATTACTATTTTTGGTGTGTGCTCTTAAGAGTGACTCGTATTTCCCAGATGCTCAGTATGATAATGGGGATCTGTCCTACATCTTCCTCAGCATGCTCGGGCTAGAACCTCACCAGACATATTTTGCTGTGGCTTTTAGTTCATACATACCTTCACCACAGATGTCTCCCACTCAAGTGCACCAGCAGCATTAGCTCTCCCAAACTTTGCAGGCTCTTGTCTCATCTCCTCTAAAAAAGAGATGGAAGGTTATTTTTGCAGCCTGACTTCCACATCTCTTTCGTGTTCCCTTTGCCTCACGAACATAGTGGAGATGTTTGTAGCAAACTAAAACTGCCAGTTGGAAGAGAGTTTTAGAGACTATAGGAGGAGAGTGGAGGGCTTTTACTTCATGGCCATGGGAATATGCCACATGGCTGATCACAACTAAGCTGTTTGATCAGCAAGCTCTAAGCAAGCTGTTCACCAGGTGTCCACAGACCAGGTGCTGCTTGCAGACAGTAAAAGGGGATGGATTGCCAGCACCAATTTATTTTTTTTGGAAATGCCAAATGAAAGCACCTGTTTTCCTTCAAAATGCATTTCCATATTTGGTGTACCTTCCACTAAGATATACAGCTGCAAAGAGTCTTCTTCCTCTGTGTCACCTGCAGAAGGGTTAGAAACCATTATTATCCTCATACTAAAGCCTCATCTACCACCTCACAAGAGCACAGCAGCTTCCCAGCTGTGTGGTGCAGGGAGCCCTGTGCTCCTGCCACCACACCAGCCCATGGAGCAGCACCAAGCCAGGGGAAGCTCCCTCTCCCTCTTTCCCTACAGATTTGTGGCAAGGGGGTGCACTGCCCTCACACGCTGATAGTCTTGGGACGTGAGTCTGCTCAAAAAGTATGTGTCTATACCTCTGCAGAGCACACGGGGTCTGCTTCAAGGCCTCTGCCTTTCAAGACAGTTTGATAGGAAAAAGGTCCTCAGATACCCACCCCCCCCCCCCCCCCCCCCCCCCCCCCCCGAACTTGTCTTACACTAACCAAGGAAAACACATATAATTAAATTAAGGCACTTTGTTTTTACATCAGCACAATTTATAAAGATACCAGTGTGACAGTTTCTAGGCACGGATATAGCCTTCATATTTTTCCTGGATGTAGCACATTGTTTTCTCAGCCAGAAAGCTGTGCTAGGAAGACTCTTGGGCACAAAGCAATGCTCCAGGCCATCTTCCTTGGTAACAAGAAGGGACGGTATCTGCCTTTAAATTGTGTTTCTAGCTGATTAAATTCAGCAAGAGTGCCTTCTTTAACCAAAGCCAGTCACATGGAAGTTTTTGGAGTGGGGTACACTGATACCTGATACAAAAATTCACACCAGCTGTCATGCCTTTCAAAAATGATAAAATGTTCAATCAAGCCATACCCTGGACAATTCCATTTTGACAGAGTATTTCCTGCGCCCAGAGTTCCTGCGGGTGTAACAGGGGACATTTTCGGTGCAGAGCCAGTTCTCTTTGGATGTGGGAGACTATGACTGCAGTTACATGCTGATGTGATGTGATGTGATCGGATGTGGTTGAGAGCAAGGTATATCTCTGCTGCCACTTTCTGATGGCCACGACACTTGCTAGTCATTGCTGTGGCAGCAGAGTTTGCTGTCAAGGGTTTCCATACCTCCTACCTTGATACCATAAAGGATTCTTCCCTTTCCACCCTTTCCCCAGTGACACTGGGCGCTGCCTTATTCTGTCCCCTGCACTCCCCAGTGGCTTTTTTTTCATGGAGAAGATACAGAAATACAAAAGGAAAATCAAGCAATAGCATCCTGACCTTTCAAACCATATCCACAGCTGCAGGAGTGGGAAGTCCATCAGGGATTAGGAAGTGGAGGACTGAGGCTTATGCACTGCAAGCACAAAACCTGTACAAAGGACACAGGCATCTTGAAGTTTCTCCTTCAGATCCTTGTAAAGAAGGAAGGAATAAGATTTAAATTTTCTCTCTGGTAAACAACTCACGATCTACACACAGCTTTTCTGAGTTTCCTATACTCTGTGGGACAGCTATTGTACTGAGTTAGGTTCAGAGCAGCTGAGTTTGGGGCCAAAAATGAACTAGAAAAGGGTTCTACGGCTTCCCAGTGCCTTGGAAGAAGGTGTTTGCTTCTGGCTGAGTTGTTTTTCCTGTATCACAAGGAGATGATCCTGGGGAATATGAAGCACCCTCTCCAGTGGCACACGTGGAAAGATTGCTACAGTGGCCATGTGAAAATAGGATCTCTGAGTGAAGCAGAAGGAGCAGCACTGCACTGCGCTGGCGCTGGGGGTCAACACACGTGGGCTCAAAACCCTGGAAGGAATTCTCCTTCAGGATGACAATGTGTACTGTGGGTCAAGGCAACATGGGGCAGGTCCTCCAGAGGCTGGTTGTCTCCAGGGGAAGACAAATCTTTCTCCCAAGCGTGCAGGAAATGAGGTGTCCCCTTACCCTCAGAAAGAGTATCCTCCATCTCACTGAAAGACGGATGCTTGGGCATCCTCTGGTGACTGCAGGCAGCTGCCAGCTGAAGTGCTGAGTCTGAGCATGGACCAGCAGCAGAAATGGTCTGAACAAAGACAGAATTATGTCTGATGTCATTTATAAATTACCGTCTTTGATATTTAACAAAACTAAACATGCTGCAAATTAAATTAATATTTGTTCGTGCATTCATAAAATGCAATCATTGTCAATTAAGGATTATAGCAACAACCCACAGGGGGTGCAGAACAAATGGGATTTGGCTTTAGTTTTTAATTTAGGGGCAGACTGCCATGCCCTTGCTCACAATGAAATAGTGAGTAAAGTCACAAAGATAATGGGCTTTTATTATCACAAAGGGTCTTTAGAGGTCTTGCAATTAGCCTGGCCTTGATATTTACTGAAAATAGACTTATTTTTCGTAGTCCTTGAATATTGGCAACTAGGAAATTGTGCTTGATTTCTTTTGCTACAGAGAATGAGCTGACCTAGTAATGATTTAGGCTGGTCAGGGTTAATGTTATTGGTTCTATGGGAACTGAGCCTCTGCCAAATGTTCTATCTATAGGACCTTAAGAAAAGAAAGGGCAGCAAGGGTTATTTTGAGAAAACCAGCTTTCTCATAAAGGTCAGACTGAAAAAACTAAGGACTAGAGGTGGAAAAGAGGGCTGCCATGGTATTCTTTTTAGACTACTTTGTCTGTTCGTTATTGACCCTCTTAAGCCACTGGGTAACTTTTGGAAAAAAAGCAAAGTCCCAAAGATTTCAAATTGAGTTTACATTGAGAAAAAACAGAGCATTCGACTTTCCTCTTAGAGTTCAACATCACACATGTCCAGTCATCCATCTGTTTCCTTAACTAGCTTTTAGCTAGGAAAATAAAAGCAGTAAAGCGAATTTTGTCAAAGACTATAGAGGACAATGGAGCATTGCAGATTAGAGGGTAAGTATTTGCTGCAGTATTACAGTATACATTTAGGCTTACACGAGCAAAAAAGAGCATTTTAGTAGTGACCAAGGCCCTTGGTCTTGATGAGAATACAATTTCATAGAGTCGCCTAGGTTGGAAAGGACCTTACAGATCACTGAGTCGACCATCAACCTAACACTGACAAAAAACATCAGTAAACCACATCTCTACGTCTACCTGTCTTTTAAATACTGCAAGGGATAGTGACTCAACCACTTCCCTGGACAGCCCATTCCAATGCTTAATAACCCTTTCAGTGTAAAAATTTTTCCTAATAACCAGTCTAAAACTCCTCCAGTGCAACTTGAGGCCATTTCTCCTTTTCCTATCACCTGTAACTTGGGAGAAAATACCAACCCTCACCTCCTTTCAGGTAGCTGTAAAGAGCAATAACATCTCCCCTGAGCCTCCTTTCCTCCAGGCTGAACAAACCCAGCTCCCTCAGCTGCTCCTCTCCGGACCCCTCACACCAGCTTTGTTGCCCTTCTCTGGTCCTGCTCCAGCACCTCAATGTCTTTTTTTTTGTAGTGAGGGGCCCAAAACTGGACACAATACTCAAGGTGGGGCCCCAACAGTGCCATGTACAAGAGGACTATCACTGCCCTAGTCCTGCTGGTCACGCTGTTCCTGATACAGGCCAGGATGCTGCTGACCTTCTTGGCCACCTGGGTACACTGTGGCCATATTCATATTCAGCTGGCTTGACACCCCTTTTCTGCTGGGCAGCTCTCCAGCCACTCTGCGCTGTGCGGGGCTGTTGTGTGAACTGGCTTGGTATTTTGGCCATAGGCCAGAGAAGGCCAAGGAGCAACACAAGAGGTTAAAAATTTCAACCTCTCTCTGGAAAAAAAAAAAAAAAAAAAGCAACTTGTGGTGTCTTAAATGGGTGTCTAATACATGCACCTAACTTAGGACGCACCCAGCTGAGACCCTGAGCCGCCCTGGGACAGCATGTTGTCTGCTCAAGCCATGAGTCCAGAGACATAAGCTTGGGAATAAATTTCACATTTTCCAGGATGATTGGGCTGGACTCATATTCAGCAGACTCCCCGCTGAGGAAAAGGAGATCAGCTATTTGAACCTCTGCAGACCTATTCATTGACTTTCACTGGAAACACTTTTGAAAAATATAACCATTTCACGGCATGCTCTAAGAAAATACAAGTTAGACATTTGTTTTACTGTGAAAACAGATTGCATTAGGAAAGGTAAGGTAGATAAAGCTCTTTATGCCTCTTGTGCTTTACATATAGGCACGCAGGTTGGGCCTTTGGCTTGGGACTATTTTCTCCTCCCTACATATTCCTTCTAGTGACTGTGTTAATCCAGGGTTAGTGAAGAGTTATTGTCCATCTGAGTGGGTTGGAACATCTTGCATTAAGACCCACATCCGAGAACCTTATAAAAATGTCGTATTGCATACTCACCTAATATCTTGATCCTAAAAGGCTCCCATTTGTGGAACTTAAAATTCATTAAAAAGTCAATACATCCTCTTCATATTCCTAGATGAGAAAAAGATGTGTGAGGCACATTATTAATTTGGGGGGCTTTTTTTGCTTTTATTCAGTTTACTGGGATCATGAAAAAACACATCACTTTCACCCCACACATCACACCATCATATTATCATCAAAATATTCGTTTGGTCTTCTCTAATTGGGATAAAATTTTTAACAAGGAATTTGTGCCTATGTAAAGATAAACTCTTTAGCTCTGCATTTATTTTTTCTCTGTGTTTTCAAAGAACTGAAGATGTGATTCATCTTTTTATGCTTCTTGCAGATAATTTGATACATGGTATTTTAGAACATTTCTTTGTATTTACATTTTGGCACAAGTACATCATATTGTTACATTGTTCACAGCCTTTCTATTGTCATTGCCAACTTCTTTTGGGGAAAATCAAAGAAAAGCTGAGACAAGATATATCAAGCCACAGTCATTTGGCTGCCTAATATTTTATTGCTCCCTTCTTTCTTATTGGTTTCCAGTTCTCAGTGTTGTCATTTAGTTCTTCTAAATAAACCATTTTTCTTGCTAGTTCAGTAAATAATTTTACAAACAGAGCTGTCTGAGGACATGCATCATACTTTCCTTCATGTCACACAAGTTAAAACACTCTACAAAGCCATGCCATGGTTGACTAATGGTTGGAATATTTCCTTTTTATGATGGCATATTCTAAAAAGAAAAATGAGGTGACTTTCACTGAGATTTCTTAAAAATAATTTTTTTAATTATACTCATAATGTAACCAGTTTTGGATTTTAGAACTTTGATTGTTGAAGCCTCCTGCCTTTAGAGAGACTCAGAAGAAATGAATGCAGTTGCCCTCACACATCTATTTTCTCCAAGTGGTCTTAGCTATATTTATAATTCTATAATATTAACGTAAAATTAATTAGATCATCAGGAAAGAAATTGCTTATTCATCCATATGTCCAGCCTAGAGCCTATAGCAGTCTCTCTGTTCTCAGGATTTTCACATATTCAGTAAAGTCTTCAGTGAACTGTTTTTGCCAGCCTGACCTATTTCACAAGCATCAGCTAGAAAATAGTCATTCATAAACATTAAAGAGAGTCTCTGCTATAGCTTGGCTTTTGCACCTTGTTTCACCATAACAGCCAGCAGAGCATAGCTTGTTTTCTAAGGAGCAATTAATTTCTGCCTGTGCTCCCTCTACTGCATGGTCAAAAGACACTCAAACTTATCCTAAAGATACAAGGTCTGTTACTCCAGAGGAATAAAAAAATCCCTACAGTGAGGGGTATATCTTTAGAAATTTAGGGTGAAGCCATATGAGATGTGGTGACACAACCTGGGAGCTCGTGGCAGCCCAAAGATTTTGCTTCCTCCTGCCATCTCCTTTGCACCCCTTTTTCACAGGGCACTCCTGTAGCAAAAAAAAAAAAAAGCTATCTCAGTAATTTCTCTGCATAATGAAGGTTTTCTGCCTCGAACTCCTCTGAGGCTCACAAAAGGTCCAGACACACGGGATAATTTTGGGGCAGCAATCTAATGGAGAGTCAAAAGGCCTTTGCCATCAATCAAGTGATGTGACGGATCTGCTGGTTTGTGATCCTCAAAGAGGCTGGAGGGCACCATCGGGCACCTCCAATACCTCTTGATGGCAGTTGAACAGTGGGTGCAAGCTGCTTCAGGTGATAAATAATAAGACTAAATTGGACACAGTTCTGAAGATTTTGTATGGGCAAATCTCCCTTTTGAACTAAGCTGTTCATGCAGTCTACATAAATAGTCCCCTAAGGACCTTATTAGGCACTATTCTACTTTTTCATTTATTATAATACTCTCTTTTTTCAAGTTATTCTAATATTATTTTTCTTCAGTTATTCTCCCCTAGAGACTGGATGATACTGTTTGTTTAGTGAACATAAAAATGTATTTTTATTTCTATTTTGATTTTTTTTCTTTTTTTCTTGCTCCTATTTCATTATATGCCTTTAATTAACTACAGATTTAGTTCTAGTCAGACTCAGTTAAGCTCTTTTTTTTTCTTAAATCATTATCTTACACTCTTGGCCCATCATGATTTCATCTACTGTCTTAGGAGTCATTTCTCCTACATGCAGGGCAGTACTGCAGTGCTTCTCCATGCAGCAAAACAGAGTCCACCCTCACCAAAAGCCCCCTGGGGTTGATGGAGATTTTAGTATCCCTCAGATGGGAAAAAGGTCCTGAATGGGAGGGTCAGCTCGTGCTGCCTGATGAGGTATCTGAGGGACAGATGATGATACCCGCTTCCACAGTGAATCCCTGGGGATTTCAAGGTCTCTGAAGGTTCAGGACACATTTCACCAAAACACTTTGAGTGGGCCTAATCTCATCCACATTTGGGAGAGCACTTCAGCACATGCTTAGCCATGCACTCAGTGCCATTAGAGTTAACGATGTTTAGGCAGATTTCAAAGTTAACTGTGTTAAGGGCCTCTCTGCAGTGCAGGTTTCCCAAGGTTTGCCTGGAAGAAACTCCTCAATATGTATCTGGGTTGAACTGCAGAGTGTTTTCACTGTGGCAAACCTGTTTACCATGAAAACATGAATGGGGAAGTGTAAACCTCTGTATTAAATATTGCTAGAAGAATGATTTATATGCAGTATTCAAAAATATTGTTGCAATAGAATAGATTAGTATAAGCTCTCTGGGGAGACAGTATGTTTTCCTTGGGTTTTGCACAGTGCCTGGCATACTATAGATGCCAGAGTTAACGAATAGTTATTAATAATAATAAAATACCTCTACTGACAAAGTAGACGCCAGTTCTTGTATAAACCCCATGTGTCACATAAATACAAACCTGCTCAAATTAACCCTTTGTGAGTTAGTAATTCTTTTTTTTAAGATGGGACTGGCTCTACATTATTATCTTTTTCCACCCCTTACTCTGTCTCCCTTCAGTTTAAAACCTCTTTTCACAGCCCAGAAGAGCTCTTTGCCCGAGTCAAATCAAGAGCATCAGCCACTTCTGTTTTGCTATAAGGAATGATGTAAAACAAACCTAAGTGTCAGCAGAGCACAAGCTGTTGGCAATTAATGGCTCTATAAGACACATTTGACTTTTTTTCACAGCACAGTTCCCAGACCTTAATTCATTAGAGCAGGAATGTCTCGTTTCATGCTCACTGCTTTACTGCCCCACCATGAGCCATGCCAAAAGCTCCACCCTTTTGGAGACAGGTTGACATCTGAGAGAGACAGAGGGTGTGAGCTCTCTGCCAAATTGAGGTGAAAAAGGTAAATTTCATGGTGTTGCAGACTGCAGCAAAGCGTTGCACCGGGTCTTGCAAGCATGTAACTACTGGACAACAAGGTTTCAAAAGTTGAGACTGAAAATGCACTGTTATGAGGTTTGGGGAGGAAACATGAAATGAAAGAAAACTGACTTGCCACAAGAGGTAAACTTTATAACTTTTTGGCCTTCTGCTGCCAACTGACCTCAACGTGACCAGTCTGCACCAGCTTCTGGGAAATGCCTGCGTGAGGGAGCAAGGCAGCAGCAGTGCAGCATGAGAGGAGGACACCTTGAGCATGATCTTGACTTGCCCCTCTGCTGTGCCACCTCAGGCAAGCTGCACCATGGCCTCACAGCTCTGATAAAAAAAGAAAAGAAATTACTGCATGCAGAGATAAAATGCAGATTTTTAAAAAAATATGTGTCCTGTGCCCACAGCCCCAGCTGGGCTGTCTGTGCTCCTTTTCTGATTTTAGCACTTCCACAGCACATTGCATGTTTTCAAGCTACTTTTTCCACAGCCACAAAGAGCTAGAAACTTGCTTGAAAAAAAAATAAAACACGAAAGCTAGGATTCCAACCTAATCAAGGCACTCTGGAGGCTGAGACAATAAGAAAACAAGGGAAGTTATGAGAGTTGCTAATGCAGCCAGCGTCACAGTTGTGCCCCCGCCACCTCTAGCTGCCTGAAGAGACAAGCGCTGAGTTCTTCAGGCACTCAGCCTTCTTCAGAGCCCAGAAACGCTCACATGTTTTGAGGAAAACAGGATTATTTTGACAAGAGCTGCCAGAAACTGAAAGGCTCATACACACTAGGAAGACTGACTCTTCTATTTACAATAAACCAGCCAAGCGGCTCCCAACCCAGCTCCCAAGGGCTGTCCAGGGCAAAGGCACAAAGAGGTTTTTTTGGAAGCCTCCGTGTTCTTCGGCTGCCTCCAGGCAGCTGCCCTATATTTTCTTGACAGAACCCTCCCAGCTGAAGTAAATGTCCCTGGCCAGAACTTAGGCACCCAGTGGTACCTCAGGGACCCAGCACCAGTGGTGCATACCCACCCACACCTTCCCCTCCACAGCTCCTCCCAAAGCTCCCAGCCCCTCTCTTTTCTCCTTAAGATGGCATGTGGCTGCCCTACCCCACCACTGGCATTGCAAGAGGGAGACGTTGCAGGTGAGCAATCCCTGCCTGCCCATAGCAGGGGTGCAAGCTGCAAGAAAGGGGCAGAACTCCTCCACAAGTGGACTTGGGCCATCACACTTTGCCTTCTGCTGTCTACACTGGCTTAAAAAGCCATTTCACAAATAAATACATTAGTATGTGGAAAATTGTCCTTAATAGAGTGTGTAAAGGGTTTTGGCACAGAAAAGGTGTGTGATAAACCACAATCCAAATTATACTTTGAATAAAGTATTTAAGAACATCTTCCAACAGGGAAAAGGGGTGAAGAGAAAAAGAAAGAAACAAAAAGAAAAGAACCAAACCAGTTGGCAAAGGCACAGATGAATCATGAAACTCTACATGGACTGCCAAACTGAAAAAACACTCTTAGGTACAATTTACTAAACCAACCAAGTAAGAGGTGCTCATAAATTACGGATATATGCAGATGTTGGTGGACTCCAGAATTAACCCTAAGCCTATTAAAACTTTAAACACTCAATGTGCTTGACTGTCAGCAAAGGCTTTAAATTGTGTTGCAATTTGCAGATCACCAGGGATTCAAACTTTCACAACTGAAGACCTTTAGACTGAGGGCTCAAGGGCTGCAGCCTGCTATTCTTTAACAGGATGCAAATATCAAAAATGTGGAATGTACCTACAAACAAATCATGTCATGGAAAGGTCCAGCAGAGCTGGGCTGAAACCATAAGATTTCACAGATTTAAGATTGAGATTCCTCTATGAACATTTTGCATGTGACATCTGAGATTTCCAGTGCATCATGAAGTACCTCAGTAGGGCACTGGGGCAGTGGGGAACTGGGAACCAGCCCCTCTCCTCCTCTGTGTATGGAAAAGACTTAGACTTCCAGGAAAAAATATATTTAGTCTCCCCCAACGCTGTGCTCAAGAGACCCAATCTTGTGCTGAAGCCAATTCTGCTCTCATGACAGCTACAGTTTTACCTGAGGTACCTCCCTTTAGAGAGACTCTCTGAAGAGGATGAAATCATTAGAGGACTAACTTACAAAACAGAGTATTTTATGATGTAAAAGTCATGCTTGGAGCATTAAAAAAAATTTATATCATCTATTCTACTGAGCAAAATTCCAGCCTTAAAATTAGGGATTATTTCAGAAAAGAAGGAAGTCCATAACTAACCAAATCTGTGGTTTCTAGTGGGCACAGGCAGAGAGCCTGAGTGCTGATTTACACCAGTTGAGGCACTGACCTTTGGATGTTGGCAATTCTACCAAGGCTGTCTCTGTCTAAAGAAAAAAAAAAAAGAAAAAAAAAAGAAAAGAATTAATGCAAACACAGTATTGCCTTTTTCTAACAAAATCCACCCATTCTCTTGGGAAATGGTGAAGCAGCAATCTTCCTCCCTTGCTGATCTTAGCTTTCAAACATGGGGCTGTGGTTTTTTTGCCATCTGAACTTATTAAAACCCTTTATACACTTATAAATTCTTCTGTGGTACATGATATGTTCAAAGCCAAAATAATAAAAGAATGAGAGTGTTTCTGCCTAGAGATCCTTAAATATTGAATGCAAATTTCCTGATAAAAATCCCGAAGAATCACAACACAGCCTAGTGTACTATAAATTATGCTAAATCAAATAAATCAGACTATATCGTCCCTAGTGGCTCCTACACAGTCTTTAAATATATTACCCACTCCTCATCAGTCCATTCCACTCAATAACCAGCTCTGTCTTCGGTCCCCAGGCCCACTTTAATTTGAACAATATATTAGCCTTTGCAGTATAAAGGAGAAAGAAACTTCAGGAAAAAGGTAGGCTGGCTTACAAATGAATCTCCCATGGCAGCTCACTTGAACGTGTACGATGGATGGCTATTCTGAGTGGTCTGCGTCCCAAATGCAGCCCGGGCAATAAATCCTTCTCCATCCCGTGGCTGGGAGCAGGAGCAATCTCTGCGAATCCTCACCTTCCTTGTCCCTCCCAGATATAAAGGTTTGCAGCCTCACCGGCTCCGTTCAGAGGGCGTATTTCATGGCAGACCTGGGAAGAGCAAAACCAGAAGCTCAGTCTCAAGGGAGAGGGGTCTCACTTGGTGGGTCTCCCAGTGTTGGGTGGCCATGGGCATCCTCGCACATGGCCTTGGCTGGGTAGAGCCAGAGCCTCTATCTGCCATCCTTCCAGATGACCCTCAGGGCCACCCCAGGGCATGCGGCAGAGAAGATGGACCTGAGCATCACCTCCCATAAGCTGCCCCTGGAAGGCTGCAAGAGGGGCAACTAGAAGTAGCAGGCCAAAAACCTGCACTTCCCTGAGGTGTTTTAAGAGCGGGGAGACTAAAATGCCTGGCCCCTTCTAAGGGTGCAGGGTAGTGTACACTGTGCCCGAGGTACAGGGTCACAAGCTGAAGGCTCATGGTGCTGAGCCAAGGCTTTGCTCGGCCTTCCCCGGAGAAAAGAGCTAACAGCCCTGTGTCTAGCATCATAAAACATCTGGTAGGGCTATCAGGAGTGAGACTGCTGAGGATACAGTTTAACAGAGCTGCTGGGATTTTTTTTTATTGCATTTATTTTCACGAATCATAATCATAAAAAAAAGGAAAAGTTGGAGTCCACTCAATTGAGTTAATGCTTTCGGAATTTTATTAATCAACGTCTCAGCATTCATAAAAAAATGGCACCTTTTAAAACCAGTGGAGAGGAACATTTCAAAATACTTCCAATCAAAAGAAATTATTTTAAAACTCACATTACATGTATTTTTAAACCAACCCCTCAGGGAGATGGGTGTGAACTCTGAATTATCCCAATTAACTTCAGTGCCAGAGATCAAGGCCAAAAAATGCAAAATCAGCTCTAAGCTTTCTGAAAAGGTTTCTGAGGGTGCTACAGTGCCAGTAAAGCAGGGACCATGTGCAGCTGAGCGTTGCCATGCCCTGTGCTGGGTCTGTCCTCCAGCACCTCGAAGAAGAGCTCCAGCACCATAACATGGAGCACGGCAAAGAATAAAACAGCACAGCCCATGACAACCCTGGTATTGACTAAATAAAATCTGCCTGGTGAGGAGAAAATGGAAACCAAATTATTTTAATGCCCATAAAAAAGACGTTTACTGACCAAGTAAATGCATTCCTTTTGTCTGGGCACGTGGTTAGCATTCACTTAAGGGCAGTAATTTCAGTGCCGAATTAAGACGCCGTATTTCATGCCCAGGGCAGGGCTGAATACCGGCCTTTTCACTGTGAGTCTGTGAGTAAGTGAGGGGGCAGCACATTAAATGCACAAGCACCCTATGGGTCCTGTCCTCTCTAACTCTAAATGCTGGAGAGTACACCATGTTCTGTTATTTACCATGGAGATGAAAGAACTAGTAGAAAAATCTAAATTTGGAGCAGCAAAACTGAAGCCCAGAGTCATGAAGGAATTTCTTCCAGGGTGTACACACAGCCAGAGGGACATCCGGGGAAGAAACCAGACTCTTTATTCTTGATAGTTGCATTTAAGAGGCTGTTTCCCCCTCTTCTTCCAAAGCTTAACTTCTCCTTTCTTTTTTTCAGTCTCTCTCTCTCTCTCTTTCCCTGCTATGTGACTGCTTTGGTCTTTCCCACAGGGTTTTAGTCTCCTCCTCATCCTGTGCTCTTTTCTTGTTCTGTACTACCTGCTTGGACCTGGTCCCCCAGCCAAGAGCACTAATGGGAGTTCAACATGTCCTTCTCTGGGAAGAAGCACCATCTCTGCCTCTCCTGCTAATTGGAAGGGCAGTGCAAACAAGAACATACTAATAATGAAATGCATGTGAAGGAAAAGATTTGGTGGACCTGCCCCAAGCTGTGAGAGCTGCACCATGCAACTCAACCAGGCTGATCTGTTGGGTAGGAGGGAAGCATGGGTCTGATCATGATCAAGGGGACTTTAGGTTGACAAGACATAGTTACTCACACTGGAACACGACGTTGCCAAAAAAGCAAAATAGGTTGCAGAGCCATGTCTCACAGCAGCTCTCAGTGAGGTCATGCCTCCCAGAGGCACAGCTTTCCCTGCAGGAGAGCTGGCTTAGCATGACTGTGCTCTTCTGAGCCACTTCCAGCAGGTCCTACAGAAAGCAGACAGCTATTCAGTGCACTGACCCGATTCTTCTTGTGAAATCAAATGGCGAAAAAGAGGAGTTGACAGAGGGGAGTGGTTGTCATCATCCCCATGGGATACAGGAGCTTCTTTCTCACTATGAATGAAAGAAAAACATTCAGAAACTATTAAGGCTCTTCATTCAAACACATTCAAACTGATGCTACTCATGCTACAAAGGTTTATTTAACCAGAAGACAGTGAGGGTCCCGAAAACAACAAACACAGGGTATGAAACTTTTCGATGGCACCAAGTTAAATTCAGAATAATGCTTTATGAAGGGTAACTTCTGCCCTTTGTAAGCAGAAATTTTCATGTGAGCAAACGTTACTGCGCAATGCTTGGGCTTTAACATCACACAAATACCAGTTCAAGAGTCACTCAGCTACCTAGTGCAAAAGGCAAAGTTTTACCACAAGCTCCCATTCTTCAAAAGAGGTTTTACTACTACAGACAAGACTTGGTGGGGTACTGTCTGCAACAGTAGCCAAGTAGCCCATGATCCTTGAAGGGCCAGATTTCTGCTTACCACGTTGAGCCAGGTCTCAAACCCACTTTGCAAAGGGAACTTCCAGTTGGAGCGAGTGGGAACCTACTCGCTTGGCAACTGGCGCTGTTCAATTAAGTGTCTGGAAGCAAGGAATTCAATAATTCAAAAAGTTGTTGGATCTTAATCAAATCCTGTTGACTCATCTCTCAAATTATTCAGCAGACTGCAATATTTACAGTACATTGTTTTAAGAAAATTATGCAAACTATATGTCGTTGTCAGATAAATTATTCACAGTGAGTAATATGACCCTGCCATCATTCATAAATATAGCTCCCGACCCAGTTATTTCTCCCGTTGTCTAATCGCTGCTTCAGTTAGCTCAGGCTGTTGAGGAGCTCTAGGCTTTAGCAAAAATAACGCAGGCATTTCAGTTGACTTAGCTCAGCAGTGCCACAGCTGCTCTGCAGTGAGTCTCAGAAAGCTTTACAAAGAAGATTGGAATTGTTACCTTCATTTTACGGATGAGGCAGCAGAGGCATGGTAAAGGCGGTGTCCTATCCAAAGATGACAAGTGACCAGTGACAGAGCCAGGAGCAGAATCTTAGTTGAAGATGCTCAATCCTGCCCTGAAATCAATAAATTTCAAGATGTGTCTGGCAGCTCTGCCCTTTGCCAAACGCCAGTTGGCATTTTCAGGTGTCTGAGCTGCTGTTAAGCTGTCAGGTTGGGACTAGAGTTCCACAGGAGGATGGTACAGATCCCAGCATCCACCAGGACTGAAGCTCATGATGTCTAGCCACCCCAGAGTGCCAGGCCCCATTTGAAGACATTCAGATCAGAGATGTGCACAAAACCAGAATCCAGGAGGAACTGTACATGGAGATACCTTTCCTGGGGCATGTAACAGAAACCAAGCAGAGAGCTGGCATTTGGAAAAAGAGGCCAGATCTATCATCAGCTCTCCTTGGAGTCTTCAATCACTAGACAAGGTTATTGCCAGAAAGAGTAATGCTAACATTACAAGGAAAACCACAGGAAACAGGGTGTTAATGGCTAAAACGCAGGCCTTACCAAATTGAGGGAAGAAGAAGCAAGGAAGCCAAGAGACAGTAGATAAAGCTGTGAGTGCATGGTCTTTGCAGAGGGGGAAAAACCCAGCCAAACCTTAAAAAGCTTCATTTATGTACATTATTGAAAGACTGTAACACGGAAAAATGGAATTTTTCCCTCCAAGGGGAGAAATCTTTGGGGAAGTGGTTGATGCCAAATGTTTTTAATGTGCTTGATATAAGGTTTTGGCAAGTATCACTACACAAATGGAACACAAATTTATGATAATTTAACAAAGGAGAAGACACCTCTCCAATGGCTTTGATGATTTGAATGAATGCATTACAGTTTTGATGGTGTAAAATGTGCAAAGGTTTACATAAATAAAGTTTTGTTCAGAAGGAAAACAGCAGGGGCAGAAGTTCTACACAAGACTGAAAAAAGGGAGTACTGACCTAAAGCTGAAAAAATAAAATACACTTTGCGTGTTATAGAAATAACATGCCTAGGAGAAAAATGAACACAGCAAAATGGGTAGAAAGGTACTGGCACTGAGACCATCACCACTCTAGGTACACCAGCAGAGATGAGTACAAAAATGACAGGCATCCCTCAAAATACTGAATAAGAGAAGGAAATTTATTCCCAATCTAGCTGCTCAACCTGAGAGCCTGAAAACCTGACTGTGCATATAACACCACAAGGTACTGGTCTCATTGAAAGGTCTGAGGTAGTTAATCAGAGGACTGCATTGAAGAAGTTCAGCCCTCAGCTGCTAAGACACTGAGTAAAAAACTGAGAAGCCCTTGGACTCTCCCATGAGGGGCATTGGTGAGGTCCTCCAAGTAGCATGAATTTATCTCGTGGATGATAACAAAACCGTCAGCTTGTTGCAACAGAGAACAAGGTTTTGAGTATGGTATTTGGATGTCAAAGGTTTCATGTCTTCATCTACTGGAGGATCACAATAGCTGGAAAGGACGTTACACTACCTACTGCCACTGCTAAAAGGAGCATGACAAATTTGCCCTGGGAACAACTAAGATTTTTTGTTATTAAGAAAGAGTATTTGTATATTAAATCTTAGAAGAGACTGTAGTCAGAAACACAGCCTCTAGAGCATTAGTCTGAAATGCAACAGTGCAACAGCTCAAAGACCAGAGGTGGGTTGCAGTGGCCTCCAGTGAAGACAACAGATACCTCCTCCTGCACCAGTTACAGTACAGGCCAAGGCATGAGAGAGATAATCTTGATGTTAAAAAGAAAATTGCACACTCCTCCCCAGTAAGGCAGGGAGGATCAGCCAGGAATCTTTGGGATGTTCTTTTGCTACAGATTTTCATGGGGACGCAGGAATTGCCCCGCTTTTCGCTCTCAAGCCCCAGCCCTGGGAACTGACCTGCTCCCAGTTCTGTACCTGCAGAAGAAGAGCCCAAGCCTACCTCCTGCCATAGAGTATGTGGGGGTTGAGTACCTCCTCATATAGCTCAACCATCCTTATTCCTGGAGAGAGGCTTAGAAGGAGCCAGCACCACTAAACAAGGGGCTGCTCTGTGCTCTATCTGTAGCTCACAATGGTGCGTGTCGTGCAAGAGTACATGACCATGGGCCACACTGGTGATCTGGAGTTTTAAACAGATTGTGGTGAAGCCCCAGGCAGACAGTTGCAGGTCCCTTCTATACCAACATAATGGGTCGGTGAGCGATGCTATCAATGTAATTAACCTGTTGGCAAAGGAGGGAGAGAGAGAGATCTATATTTAGTACTTCTAAATTTCAGAGTATCAAGAGGGACATATGGGCTGTCAGCTGCAGGCATTTTTCTGAAAAGAAATGAGAAATCTAGAAAGCCTATGCTATTAGAAAGTGAGCTCAAGGGCATCAAGATCTTTCTGGTGCATGAAGAAATCTTTAAGGAGAAGCCAAATACAAAACACAATGGGACATCCTGAAAGCTGCTGCTGTGTACTGGAAGTGATGCTGTAGGTACCCATCCATACAGGAAACCGGAGGTAGTTCTGCAGGTGTATGAAATAACCATCCCAGCCAGACACGACTGCAAGCACCTTGTCCAGACCTTGGGCACGAGGAAGAGGGCATTGTTGACCAGAATGGGTACATACAACAGCCTGAGCTCCCCACAACACAGACCAACTGGAACTAAATGGTTTTGCTTCTACCCAGTGCCTGTCTGGCCGCTCTCTAAAAATTGGAATAATCAGAATCTCAGCAGTAAATTGGATGGTCATGGTTACTTTGATTAACAAGCAAATTACAAACTTTTCATATCCTCATATCCTTTCTAATCTTGATGCTATTTGCTAAATGAAGTTTAGTGGGAAAGTTCAAGGCAGGGAACTTTGCATTTACAAGTCCCTGGCATGACCTGGTTGGACTGACCATTGTGTTACACAAGAGCAGGTATTTAAAAGCCAGAGACTAAAAGAAATCAGCTCTTTCAAATATCAGGGCCTCAAGGGCTTTTTGACCAACACAGAAATACCAATAGGAGATAGCGCACATACTTCTAGAATCTACTTGCTTCTCTCTGCTCTCCCTAAGGGGAAGGCTGCAATACATTTAAGAGAGAGACGTCCTTTTAGAAAAGATGATGCCCAGAGACAGCACAGCTATTTCTTCATGCAGATATCCCACCAAATACACAGGTCCCTAAACATTAAAGGACCACATATCCACATCCAGTCAGAGGAAGACTCCAGCTCCTTTACGGGAGCCAATCACTGTAAATCTATTTTTTCACTTGCTGCTATAAAAAAAATATTCTCACTAACTTAAGTCTTCTCTGACAGGACAGCTGATGTTTCCATCACTGAAACACCGTCTGAGGTTTCAACATAGTTGAGGTTTCTTTCACTGAAAGATGTGCCCCTGGACTCACAGTTTCCTACAGGCATTTGTAGAGCCAAGAGCTCCCACATAAGAGTTTGGGATAACTCCTTATCACACAAGAGTAGGACATATGAAAGTCTGTTTCCTACAGATGCCACCGCTCTTGCAGCACACACACACATGGAAATGAAGCAGCTCCTTCAGTCACAACTGTCTGTTTTTCTTCGCACAAACAGTAAAATATAACGTAAAAGGAGTCCTGGAGGGTTATGCTGGTTTCACATGGGTGATCTGAAACCACAGATGAGCCTCCTTGGCCAAAATAGTTAAAAAGTTTGTTTCCTCTTTGCAGTTATTTTGGGGGAAATTAAGATAGGAGCAACTGAAGCTGTATCAGATAGGAGTGCTGTGCTCAGAAAGGGGTCATATGTTCCCATTCCTGTGGAATCATGAGCGGGCACAGATGTGAAGCCACCCCTTTCCCTTCCTCTCCATATCCCTCCTTCCCTGATCAACCCGTCCTTGAGAAAGCAAGAAGATAATTTGCAGAAAGAAAGATACATTTCCCATTCCCCCCCCCCCCCCGCCTCGTTTGGATATAACAGCTCATTTCTCTTTTATCCTTTGAAAAAAAGAGTATGTTCCATGGAGTCCATGGAGACTCGGAACCAGAAAATACCACACCATGATGAGGGTTGATGGTTTGCATCTTGTGCATGCCCATCTCTGCAGGGCTGTAGCCTACACTGATGCTTCACATGACGGTAAAGGCAACAGGATGTCTCTCTGCAAGCGGAGAGCAGCTTTATTCTTCTAAGAGATGCCATTTAAAGCAATGTTAAAGACAACTTTCTGGTAGCTAGTTTGTGTGTGTATAAAAAAATATAACAAACCAAATAAAATTCTTGGTGTCCAGCACAAAGTTACTGGATCTCAGACTTGCTGGCATTCACTTCTGGACTGAAGAGGGAAATATCTCTGTAAAGTTTCCATTGATCTATAAAGCAGAAACATCTGCTGAAAATGTTGTCCCAGGCTGTCTCCAACTGCAGTCAGCAGGAGGCGAGCCTGTGGTTAATAAGCTTTCTCTCTCCCTTCCACAGTAGATGTCATTGCAATGAGTACGAAGCACAATAAAAAAGTTTACAGGATATGGACTAACTCAGCCAGAAAATACAAAACACAAACATGGAAAAAAAGCATCACTGAGAAGACTGTCAACAGCTTTCAGATTAGTGATGTACTCCTGCCAAAGCAAAAACAGAACCACTGGACTAGCTACCTCGAACCAGACCTGGGACTTGCCTCCATCAAAAATGCCATAAGCTCTCTTCTGCAATCCTATATGAAAGTGCTTGCAAGAATGGGACTTAATCAATAAAAGGCTGTCTTCTCTGGCAGCATTTTTGGAGAGTTTAATTAAATTTTTAGTGTGGATTATGCCATATACCCACTCTGAGATTTTTAATCTCCTCAGTCATGCTAATCGGTATGCACTTCCAATGTGGCCAACAGGTACCAGAGGAGTGGAAACTCCCCAGTACAGAGAGGAACCTGGGATTCATCACTGGCAATGATATTAAAGAAGTCAAGCAAAGTTTGTACTTCCTTGGACAAAGTTCGTTTTCCCACAGGCTACTTTTCACAACAAGATTGCTGGTTATTTCCACCTTCAGGAAAATTTGGAGAAAAGCCTCCAGCGTTTCACCTAGACATCCCCCTGATGAGGCCAGCATCAGTTTCCCTACAGCCATCAGCCCCATGACATGGGGCTCCAGTGGGTCCTCTACCACCCTCGCCACAGCACCCACCCTAGCTCCTGCACCAGTGAGCACCCATTGCTTCACTTTCCCTGTCTTTGGGTGCAAAGAGAAGGTCAGTCATCTGCACCTGCAACAGTCACCAAGCCCCCGACCAGCTTGTGAATAAGACTTTTTCCTGTGCTGGAGGGACCTGCTGGTTACACCTTCTGGCTGGCACATCCTCCTGTATGTTGAGGCTGAGGTGGGTGCCCAGTGTTCGGGGAGGGCTCAGCACTCTGAGGCCACCACCTGTGGCATGGGCAGTTCTGGGACCTCCTGAGGCTCTGCCCCCCCCTAGTGCCATGATGCTTCTAGGCCCTTAACAGCCTCTGGGTAAGTGTCCAGACATAGCCAGTGCTTCTGCAAGGCTTAGCATCACTTCCCTTCTCTTGGGGAACCAAAAGTTAGCTGGTACAGAGAACAGCCTTCTTAATAGCAGGAACAAGACTCTTCTTATTATGCTGTGCTGGTTGTAGCATGTCACTCTGTCATCACCCTATCATTGCTCTGCTGTGCACGCCACTTATTCAGCTTTAATGGTGTTACACTTACCAAGGTTATAATTACACATTATAGTGCGGCTTTCCTAAGCCAAAAAAAACGGACTAAACGTACAATTACACAGCTCATAAATAGAAGGACACCGTACTACTACATAAGCACACATGCCCACATAAAACCTTTAATTTAGGTTGCAAATAGATTATAGCGATTTTACAAGGATGTTATTTTGACTGTGGTAATTGCTAGCACCACCTCTTGGTAAAAACCTCCAACTGCATGGGATTTTTCCCTGCAATGCCTCTCTTTTCGGGGGCGAGGACTATGGCTTCTGCAAAGCCAGTCATTAACTAGCAAAACTCATTAAAAAAAGGATTTGCTGGTTGTTGATGTTATTATTATTTTAGTTCCAGATATTTAAAGATAAATACCTGAACCTACATGTTTTAAGATTTAGAAACACTTACTGACTCCTAACAAAGACATAGTCAAGTGAAAAAGCATGTGTGCCAAATTCAGTGACGCCTCAAAACATAGATGTTAGAGCTAAATAGAAAAACATATGGCAAATACAAATGCCTAGACAACTATGGATGCTAAGGTTAACCATCACTGTGACAAAATGAGACCTAAACCCTTGCTTTCAAAAACATCCCCCATTTGAGTTATAAATACCGATCAAAGGGGATCAGACAGCAAACTAGTCTCATCTCTGATCCCCAGAGGGTTTCTGAGAGCAACAGGCTGCAACTCAAACGATTCTATGATTCTATGTTGTTGACGTGAAAACTCACAATGCAACTAAACTCTATCAAGAGGATCTCTCACATATTCAAAGATTTTAACACCCAGTAGTTTGGTAAAAATAAAAGCATATTGAATGGTGTATAACGATCTTTCTTAGCCACTCCCTTGTCTAACAGCATCCAGCTGGGACCATCCACATCTGAGGTTTCATGACCACACAGAACTTTTTCCCTCAAACTGCTTTGCCAAGAAAACCATGTACATTCCACCATACACGTCCAACAGTGTCCTTGCTGTTGTGGGGCCACCAGCAGCACTGGGAATGCCTTGGTGGCCAGCTCCTGTGGGGCTGTGTTGGGGTTAGAGGATGAGCTGGTAAGAGTGGAATGGGCAGAGCCTGCTGGTGCAGGGGCAGAGAGAGGGGCTTAGAGGCACACAGAGCCCCTGTCCTGTTGGGCAGTACCAAGAAGATTTCCAGTGAAAGAAAGCCATCCCCCCATCCACAAAAAGCCCCATGTCAGGCCAGGGCAACAAATTCAAATGACAACTCTAGTCATCCTATGAGTCTAACATCCGCACGTTTTATAGGACTCTGGCAGATGGATAAACTTCACTGTTTATCAGGTGACCATGCTGGCCAAATTCTGAGCTGTCTGTCCACATGCATGGGTTCAGTCCATAGTGTAAGAAGAGTGATATGACATCTTCAGTCTCATTTATGGAGGAAAGACCAAGGAGAGGAGAAGGGACAGAAGGATGGAAAGAAAGAAAAAGAAAGAGAGAGAAAGGGAGAAAAAAGGAGAGAGAAAAAGAGATAAAGGAGGGAGGGAATGAAAGAAAGAAGGAGAGAAGGAGAGAAGGAGAGAAGGAGAGAAGGAGAGAAGGAGAGAAGGAGAGAAGGAGAGAGAAATTATTCTATTAATTCCTTTCTGTTCATTTAATTTGCAATTTTAATTGTGCAGAACAGGAAAATAGAAATGAATGACTGATGGTTTTGGAAATGTATAAAACATGAGAAGTATGCACTTTTTAAAAAGTAGCTTTTAAATTAGCTACAGCACAGTTGCTTACTGGGGTGTACAATGGCCTGTGATCTATGAGGGGCATGAGTTTCTTTTTCTTACACTTAAACAAAAAAAAAACAAAAAGGGGGAAGAAAATATCTCGATGTCTCTTAGCTAACATTTTCAAGCTTTCCCTGCGTTTTCTAGTATCATATTCCTACGTGTATTACTCCAGGAGGGAAATTCCCATATCTTACATTTTCTAATTGGCCACAGTTATTTCATTTTTCTCCCTCTTGGTTCCAGCAACAAAAGCATCTCAGTTTGTAGGCTCACATATGCAGAATTAAAAATAATATACATATATATAATGAGCCATGTAAATCTTGATTATGGATACAGATAGTAACATACACACGCATAGATATGGTCAGCTTCTATCCATTGAGTTCCCTTATTCATTGAGAAGCCCAACTGGAAGTACTTAACAGGGGGATATGAAAAAAGTGTACAGGATGTGGGTCTGGAACTTGGAGGCAGAAGAAATTTTCAGTTCTGAGGGTCAAATGAGTTTGTGATGCTTTTGTATAATAGCAGCAGCTTAAGTCAATGTTTTCAAGAATTATTTTCAATTCCAAGTGCTTTAAAATGAGACTGAAGCCTGATCTTTTTAAAAGGGGCATGATGATTTCTCAAAACCAGACCCTTTGCTCTGGTCAAGTAAAATCCAGAGCGATCAATACCAACTCTGTTTGAAAAACCCATGCTTTGGCTATGACAACTCTTGGCTTTTGGCAATGCTATTGACTGTGAAGTCTCAGACGAAAGTGTGGACACTCACAACTTACCCACCCTCCTGCACAGGGTAATGAGGAAATGGAAGAAATTGTACAGTAATTTTTTGTAATACGAATTAATTTTTTTTGGCCAGGGAAAACAATGTAAAAATGCACATGGATTTGAGAGCCTCATGCCCTGGCTAGAAGTTAGCTGACAGTGCTGAAAACTTGCGAGTCTTCATATCTCCATTTTCTGCTACAGTGGGACCAGATTTCTAGTGGAAGAACGATGTCTCCAGAGGCATACAGAAGAGCTTCAGTCAACAGAGTCCTTGAGACCACACTGGTCTGCTCCAGCAGGAATGGAGAAAAGTACTCCAATAAAAGCTGATAAAGGTGCTCTCAGACTTTTAGAGATCGGAGCAGGACAATAAATAGGTACAAAGCAGGCTCCTGGGTCTGAAGACAAAGGAGAAACAAAAAGAAGATTCCCAAGAGGAGGCACAGGACAGCATTCAGAAATGAGAAGTAGGAAAGAATTAGCTAAAACCAAGTAATGGGTGACTGGGTCACTTTCACTCATGTGTGAATAGACATGTCAGCAAGACCTGTAGTCATTTGCAATGTTACAGGTCACTCTGGACACTGTGTTTGTTTCCAGGAGTTCAAAAATTAACTGTTCAGTAAAATACCCCAATGGCATTGCTATTCTGGCCAAAAGAAAACAACATAAAAGCGCTGGAGGAAAGAGGACCGCTAAGCTCATCTCCCCACTACACAATGTAATACAGCTCCTTACAGTGTCCAGAGTCACAACCCATTCAGTTCAGTGCTTTCCAAGCAAAGAGCAGGAGCAGACAATCCAAGACCCGTCAGTGTTACAGAAGAAATAGCCAAACCCGCTGAATGGTGTTTACCAGTGGTTATAAGGCCTTAAGAAAAATGGAGTAGTCAGCATATCCTTTGACCTAAATCAACGAAACAAAGTGCTTGAGAGAAGCACTGTCCTATCCGCAGTGGACAACATCTTTCCAAGATGAATGCCCAAGTTTTTTCCCCTTTTAGATGCCGCAAATGGTTTTTGGCAGATTCTTCTACACCCAGATGGCGCCAAGTTAACTACTTTTATTATGCCTTTTGGATGGTAATCTTTCCACAGACTTCCTTTTGGCATCGCTACTGCACCCAATATATTCCAAAGGAAATGACAAGGCTACTGCAGCACCTGGAAAGGGATAGTTGCTTGTACAGACAAAGTCCTGGGATATTGCCATTAAGACGAGAAACATGATAAAAGGCGGTCTAGATTTCCAGAGACACTTGGTATTCAGGTCTAAAACACAAAAACTTTGGGCTACATCAAAACTAGCTGAACTATGGAGACAATACACATGAAAAGTAGGCGTAAGGGCAGGGGCTGAGGAAAGGTAAATTGGCCTAAGAAAGTAATAAATTAATAGAAACTCCTGAATTTATGTCAAAGTGAAATGAATGCTGAGCTATGAATGGCAATAATATATCCTTGGAATGAACGCCTGGAAAATGAAAGCACCTGATCCTTGAACATAATACAAGACTCTGTTTTCAACCGAGCAGAAGCCCTACCTGAAGCCCACCAGGGCTCCCTTCCCACAAGCACTCGCAGACGGCCGCTCTAACTGCGTGGCAGATTACTGAATTACTGCAACCTGGTCAACATGCTGCTACACACTGCTCCTGGACATTCGCTGATGATATAAATCACTCTCTGCAGGCTGAAGAGTGTCTCATTGTAAAAGAAGCATGTGAAAAATGCATAAAAAAAAGCTCTTCCAGAGAGTCATTTAAACTTTTGACTGACCACAAACCACTGGTACCCCTGATAAATAGGAAAGACTTGGATCATGTGCCAGGGACTTGTCAAGCACTACTTAGGGCTTAATTAGGTACAATCTGCAGACATATTACAGTATTGTGCCTGGCACAGCCTTGGTTGGTGGTGGTACCCTGTCTAGATACCTTGCGAATGTGACAGAGGTATGAATATTGCAAATGGTAAGGAAATTAAAGCTTTATGAGAGAGGTCTGCAAGTTTTAAAACCAATGTCTGATTCATAATTATAACACATCTGACTGTGTTAGATGTGGAGCAATATTAGTGTGTGGGAAAAGAGACTTCTTAAATACATTAGAAACATACCCAATAATAACTGGACTCTCATTTCAGAAAGAAGCATAGTTTCTGAGCCAATATGGTTATCCCAGCAAAAATATCCCTTTGATACTTCATTAGTGAGAATTACGAATAAGCCAAGATGTCTGTTTAGTGGTCTGCAACTGGTAGAAGATATTCTGCCTATTCTAGCTATGCCTCTATGTAGTTGCCTGTAAAACACAAGGTCTATCGCAGCCCCCTGCTCACTGCTGAGATACCTCCCTCATTCCTTTAAGTTAGGCGCACCAGGTCCTTACAAGCAACCTCCTGACTCAGTCCTTGTCCACGGGGACTCTCCTGCATTATGGCTGGAGTATTGGAGCATGCAGTGGAGCAACACAATTACTTCCCATTTTTTTGGATTATCTTGGTTAGGTTATTATCTTAAACACAATGACTTCTAAACTGGAATGCCCTTACTCAAATTTTTTAAGGCTTAAGCTTTCCAGCAAGCATTGTACATCTCTATCTGACATTTTCTCTGGAATTCTTGCTTTCAGCAACCACATCCCTGGTTTTTGATTCCTGGAAAAAATTCTCCTTTCTGATGGTGTCTTGCTTGATCATTACTGTTGACATGCCAAAAGCTTCCCACCGAGATCTTGTTGGCTGTTTTGGCATCCCACTTCTCTACATCTGGTATTTTATATAGCTATCCATAATATTATAATTCTTGTGCCAGTAGCTTGTCCTCTTCATATGCAGACCATATCTCTCACAGATTTCTCCCCAAATCAATGCCTTCTCTGCTATATTAGCAGAGCCCAAACAGCTCCAGCCCCAAACAACACAGCTGTCTGAAAGTACTACATTTTTCAGAAAGCATCAATCACCAAGTCCCAAAATATCTGACAACCTTATACATAACAAAATTCATGACCAGAAAGTAATGCACTCATAACTTGTGATTGAAGGCCAATGAAAATGATAGAAGAAACTTTCCCCCATGCTGTTGCAGCTTAAGTAGCATCCAGAAACTTGCTAATGACTGATGCCTGTGTAAATGGGAACTGATGCTGTTTGGCAATAAATTATCAGGTTATTTTATATTTATGTTAAAGTGAGCTTCTATCTGTAGACCTCGAAGTGCTACTGAACACTGTTCCCCTACAAATCAGGGGGAAAATCCAACCATCTCTGTGTCTCAGGTTATAAGCCATCCTTTGTCCACATCATATAAATTAACCTTGAAAAGCTGATAGAAACTACAAGATAGGGATGAAAGAAGAGGGATCCCAGAAGACAGGAACACCATCAAGGGGCCAGACCCATCTTTTGCCATATTCAGTAAAATACAAAATATTTTAACCTATAGAAGGCAAATGATCATACCTATCCACTCTTATTCTAAATAAGATAAGAAATAACATTTGTTGCCTATTTAATGTTCACATTCACTCTACTAAAATTTTGCTCATTTCATCCATGTATTTTATGTTGGCATTTTCTGATCCTATTTCTGTTCAGCCTGCTAGAGCTGGTTGATCAAAGGTGCTAGTAACAATTACTCAAAACTAGTAAACACCTACTACTTTTATGGTTATCCTACCATCTCTATAATGGCTATTATATACTATCTCTTATATTATTCTACCACTCCACATTATTCTACCAGAAGAATTTATTCACAGGTCTACAGCCGTCAGAGGGACAGGTCTATGATTTGTGAAACCTTACAGTGAAAGTGTTTTCTTTTCCCCATTGGCAGTATTAAAAGCAAAATCAGGTAAGTTTTGTGACCAATTGTCACAATCAGATAAAAAAACACCATCCCAAACAGAAAAAAAAAACCCAAACACAACAGAACCATAACCCTCAAAGCAAAAAGCTAATGAGACTTGCAATTGAATTATCAGTTAAAAAACCCACATAAACAGAAAGAAAATCTTCACCAAATGTTTGAAAAAATCAGCAGAGTCTGCTACCAGCCTTTGTCAGGAATCACTCAACACTAGAGCAGGCCAGTCTCCAGAAAGCAAGTTTTTGTCTCCAGGCATGTGCACAGCTACCTGCATTTTAACATGCCTAAAGAGTAAAATATCCAAACTTACGTTCAGGCTTTGCTGGCAGTTGGGAAATAGGGCTTTTCTTACCTGTCTCTCAAAAAGAGGAAGGAAGTGGATTCTTCTCATGGGGACAGTTAAGCGCACAGGAACAGGTTGTCCAGAGAGGCTGCAGCATGCTCATCCTGCTAATTGTGAAATCAGCTCTGCTTTCAGCATGAGGTTGGACCAGATGACCTCCAGACATCCTTTCCAATCTATGTTTTTCAATAGTTTGACGATTCTAATCACTCACTAAATAAAAAATTAAACACTTCACCAACAAAAGGGTTTTGACATGTTTCTTATACGATAAAATGCACCTCTGTTTTCACCACATTGAGATAATGACATGACAGTTATTAGTGGTTTCTTTTTTACTTACAGGAAAATTTTTCTACTTATGCAAAAATGCTGTTCCTGTCATTTTAGCATCAGTGTGCTATTTGGACATGTTTTATCATTGGAACTGTGATAAATGCCACTGCTTGCTTCACCAAAACTTTAAAGTCTTAATTTGTAAGGATATGCTTATCCCTACATTCCCCTTGGTGCTTCCTTGCTTCACAGGTGGAGGACTAAGGCACAAAAGCAGCCTGTGGGGAGGCTGGCAGCTGAACCTTTCCTTCTAAGTCCCAGTCCATTGCTTTCAACAAAAATCCACCCTTTGGTCCACGTTAGATACTCCATGGCAACTTCTTTCTTTTCTATATAAAACCTTCTTGTAGCTGCAACAGCTGAAATAAAGTATCCAATGGCAACAATATACTGTCATCTAAACTGCTTCTTATGCACAGCTTAGTTCATGGTTTTCATGGCATGTTTTGAAATGGACACAACTGTACTCATTTAGTTTGATTACTGCATTATAAAGTGTCGTGGTTTCAGCTGAAATCACTGCAACCGGACCAACAGATGATCCTTCCCCCTCCCCCCAAATGAGAGGAGAGGAAGAGATAGGAGATACAGAGGTTTAGAATGAACTAAACTACTTTAA